>CP139507.1:66326155-66687936 GCA_021014915.2 Artemisia tridentata subsp. tridentata
ATAATATGATATTTATTAAAAGAAAAATGAAATTAACTCAATTTTAACTAAAATATGATTAATTGTCTTAAATATAACTACAAATCATTTATATTACATTAGGATTTAGTAAATTTGATTTTTTAGAATAAAATAATAATAAGTTATGAAGTTAATTTAGTATAGGGTAGTAGCAATTTAAGTTTGTCAAATTCGGGGTATCATTCTACAACCTTAAAAGTTCAAGGTATTAAATGATCATGTTTGCCAAGTTCGGGGTACTAATACGTGTAAAGAATAATAAATACAATCTTTTAATGACACTTTCGATCGTAGATAAGTTTTAAATAACTTTAGTTTTGAAATACTTATTTCTGTTAAAGAAACTATTACCAAAATAGTTAGCATTATTCTATACGCCATATAATTTTATGGAAGAATTTAGTATTATAGTTTGATTAAATATATTAATCGGTGTAGCATGTTTCACATGTATAATTTCTTTCAAAACTCTTAGTTTAAAATACAAATGTATCCCTTTAATATCCAAACAATTGTTTTAATATCGCTTAAATAACTTTTAAGGTTCAAACAACTACCTTTTAGCTTGTTATCATCTATGGATTTGAAATTTTCAATGCTAAATAGTAAACTAAAGATACCTTCATATAATTTAATTAGTCAAATCTACTTTCTAGTGATGAAATAGCTTAATTTGCATTGAATAAAAAATAATCGGTCATAAAAGTCTCTTCGCCGATATTTATAGTTTCATTGTCAACATCTTTATCTTAATTTTTATTTCTACAAATTTTTTTTTTTTTTTTTTTTTTTTTTTTTTTCCTTTTTTTTCAAAATTTCGTTATACATTCGTTGTTCTTTAGCAATTTCTTTAGCGGAAACTAAAACATCTTAAAAGCAACTTTTGATTGAAGAATGATACATGAGTAGATGAGAGAAAGGCAAAGAGTGAAAGTATGTTTGTGGGTGTGAAAAAATAAACGTTGATTATATTCATCAATGTAAATGGTTAAATGGTTGTTATCACAAGGCTTAATTTAACCTTTGCTTATATTTCATGCAAATATGAGTCTTTTATATACTTAATATATTCGAGCTTAAATTTCCATAACTCGCAGGCTTGAAAAGTAAAAAGTAGAAACAAAAGAGGCCCAAAACTTTGATTATTTAACATTTATCGGCTAATTGTGTAACACCCCCAAAATCAGGTCGCTGGGGTGCTACTAAATTGGTACCACAACACAGAGTAAAGAGAACAGATTTACCGTATCCGTTTAAAAGAAATTTTTATAATCAAAAGTACTTTGTTTTACATCATTCAATAAAATGCGAAAAATACAGGCCCATAAAGAAATAACGTGGTCCCCAAAAGATTATCAGACATGCCATGCCATGTCAAAATCCGCCAAAGGTACTGACACTTTAGAACCTGAAAATACATGCTAAAACGGGTCAACACGAGGTTGGTGAGTTCATAGGTTTTAGTAAACAACAAGTATCATATGGACCACAAGAAATCAAAGACCAATATATTCCAAATATAGAAAGGGTTATTGTCGTATTAAGTTCATGACACTGAAGCCTTAATATTTCTAGTTTGGGCATACGTTTGACATAACAGTCAAGTGGGGAAACCACCCGGACACCCAAATTTTCTGGTAGATGTCCACCTAGGACATCCAAGGTTTCTTAAATGATTATGCGTCCGTTTGACATGCCAGTCAAGTGGGAAAACACCACCCGGACGGGGAGTTCGATCCCAATAGATCTATTCACAACATTCGCGTTTAACGGTTCATAACATAGGCAATATTTAATATTTTAATGCACTTGTGTCCATAAGAAAAATAATCAAGTGTGTAATAGGTAAACACATAATACTTTCGAGTAACAAATCAAGGGTTCCAACCAATTAGTAATGTTTGGGAAAACAATTCACGTTTCAAGTAAAATGAGTATGGAGTTTAAATATAAACGAGCATGTATTCTCCCCCAAAACGGTTATAAAACAAGTAAAAGTAGGGGCCATGAACTCACCTGGAACAACCGATATGATAACAAAAGGAAAGCGTACAAAAATCGAGGTACGGACGCTCTAACCGCAACCTAAATGATTCATATGTCTGAGGTTCGAAAACAATGTCATGCACACAAGTTCATACGCTACTTTCTCACTTGTACATGTTTGTTGTAATATTTATCGTCAAAAATGTAGTTGCGTCAATGTGTTCTTTTATTAAGAAAATCACCCTTTTTAGAAATCGTAACTTGTTAATTTCGTGATCAAACTATGGTCGTCTTGTTAATAAGTATTTTGAAAACCTCTAACGCGCCTAACAAGTATACATAATGTTCTACCATTTTCGTTTAGGGTGAAAGCTGAAAACACGCAACATAGTTATTCAAAAGACACGATGTACGCAACAAACTTTTAAAATTACCATTGTACGCAATTTACTTTCAAATTTGGTGCAATGTACGCAATATGACCTGGAACCAGCAGGTTACCAAGTTTCAAACTTTGAAAATTGACAGGAATGGTCCCTGTGGCTTGCGTTGACTTTCACCGGTCATCCCTTGACTTTTTTATCACTTAGAAAAGTTACAGTAATGGTCCTTATGGTCCCTGTGGCTTCCATTTTTGTCCTTTTTTTTACGTTTTCGTCTGTTTTTATACGTTTTCGTTTATTTTTATACATTTTCATTCGTTTTTATACGTTTTCGTCCGTTTTTTTTTTTATGTTTTCGTTCGTTTTTATACATCATCATCCTTTTTTAACGTTTTCGTCCGTTTTTTACGTTTTCGTCCGTTTTTATACGTTTTCGTTCGTTTTTATACATCTTCATCCGTTTTTTAACGTTTTCGTCCGTTTTTTTACGTTTTCGTTCGTTTTTATACATCTTCATCCGTTTTTATCCGTTTTCGTCCGTAATTACACCTTTTCGTCCGTTTATGAACGTTTTTATACGTTTTCATCCATTTTTTAAATTTTTCGTCCGTTTTTATACGTTTTCGTTCGTTTTTATACATCATCATCCTTTTTTTAACGTTTTCATCCGTTTTTTTTACGTTTTCGTCCGTTTTTATACGTTTTCGTTCGTTTTTATACATTTTCATCCGTTTTTATCCGTTTTCGTCCGTTTTTATACGTTTTCGTCCGTTTTTTCTTACGTTTCATACAGTTTTGTCCATTTTTTTACGTTTTCGTCCATTTTTTATTGTTTTCATCCGTTTTTTCTTATGTTTTCATACGCTTTTGTCCGTTTTTATACGTTTTCATCCGTTTTTCTTACGTTTCATACGTTTTTGTCTATTTTTTTACATTTTCGTCCGTTTTTTGTTGTTTTCATCCGTTTTTTATCGTTTTCATCCGTTTTTATCGTTTTCATCCGTTTTTTATCGTTTTTATCCATTTTCGTCCGTTTTTTATCGTTTTCATCTGTTTTTCTTACGTTTTCATACGCTTTTGTCCGTTTTTATACGTTTTCATCCGTTTTTCTTACGTTTCATACGTTTTTGTCTATTTTTTTACATTTTCGTCCGTTTTTTGTCGTTTTCATCCGTTTTTTTACGTTTTCATACGCTTTTGTCCGTTTTTATACGTTTTCATCCATTTTTTCCGAAAATATTTTTTTTTCAAAATTATTTTTTCCGAAAATATTTTTTTTTGAAAAAAAAGTTATAGAAAAATTTTCAAAAAAAAAATTTGGGAAAAAAAAATTCAAAATTTTTTTTATAACTTTTTTTTCGCAAAATATTTTTTTATAATTTTTTAATATTTTCAAAAATATTTTTTTTGCAAAAATTTTCAAAAATATTTTCGGAAAAAAAAATTAATTCGGAAAAAAAAATTTGAAAAAAAAGGAATTTTTTTATATTTTTAAATTTTTTTTATTTTTAAAATTTTTAAAAATTTTTAATTTTTTAATTTTCTTTTAGTTTTTAAATTTTTTTAAAATGTTTTAATTTGTTTTTAATTTTTTAATTTTTTAATTCTTTTTCGTACTTAAGAAAACCGGACGAAAACAGACAAAACCGTAAGAAAATTGGACAAAAACGTTAAAAACGGACGAAAACGGAGAAAAAACGGACAAAAACGTAATAAACGTAAGAAAAACGGACGAAAACGTATAAAAACAGATGAAACCGTATGAAAACGTATGAAAAACGGATGAAAACGACTAAAACGGACGAAAACGTATAAAATCGGACAAAAACGTATGAAACTTATGAAAAACGGACGAAAACGTATAAAAACGGACAAAACCGTATGAAAACGTAAGAAAAACGGATGAAAACGACTAAAAACGGACGAAAAATTAAAAAAATTGATGAAAACGTATAAAAACGTTCATAAACGGACGAAAAGGTGTAATTACGGACGAAAACGGATAAAAATGTATAAAAACGAACGAAAACGTATAAAAACGAACAAAAACATAAAAAAACGGACGAAAACGTGTAAAAACAGACGAAAACAGATAAAAACGGATGAAAATGTATAAAAATGAACGAAAACGTATCAAAACGGACGAAAACGTAAAAAAACGGACGAAAACGTTAAAAAACGGATGAAGATGTATAAAAACGAACGAAAACGTTAAAAAACGGATGAAGATGTATAAAAACGAACGAAAACGTAAAAAAACGGACGAAAACGTTAAAAAACGGATGAAGATGTATAAAAACGAACGAAAACGTATAAAAACGGACGAAAACGTAAAAAACGGACGAAAACGTTAAAAAAGGATGATGATGTATAAAAACGAACGAAAACATTAAAAAAAAACGGACGAAAACGGATAAAAACGAATGAAAATGTATAAAAATGAACGAAAACGTATAAAAACGGACGAAAACGTAAAAAAAATGACAAAAATGGTAAAAAACGGATGAAGATGTATAAAAAAGAACGAAAACGTAAAAAAACGGACGAAAACGTTAAAAAACGGATGAAGATGTATAAAAACGAACGAAAACGTATAAAAACGGACGAAAACGTAAAAAACGGACGAAAACGTAAAAAACGGACGAAAACGTAAAAAACGGACGAAAACGTTAAAAAAGGATGATGATGTATAAAAACGAACGAAAACATTAAAAAAAAACGGACGAAAACGTATAAAAACGGATGAAAACGGATAAAAACGAATGAAAATGTATAAAAATGAACGAAAACGTATAAAAACGGACGAAAAAAATGGACAAAAATGGAAGCCACAGGGACCATAAGGACCATTACTGTAACTTTTCTAAGTGGTAAAAAAGTCAAGGGATGACCGGTGAAAGTCAACGCAAGCCACAGGGACCATTCCTGTCAATTTTCAAAGTTTGAAACCTGGTAACCTGCTGGTTCCAGGTCATATTGCGTACATTGCACCAAATTTGAAAGTAAATTGCGTACAATGGTAATTTTAAAAGTTTGTTGCGTACATCGTGTCTTTTGAATAACTATGTTGTGTGTTTTCAGCTTTCACCCTTTCGTTTATGTCATTTTAGCCAAAATACACTCTAAAGTGTCCAAAAATCCATTTTATATATTTCTAACAGCTTTTCTAATAGACAAATAATAAGCTGTCAAAACTTATATGTCATCGTAATCTTCTTTAGGCCATAACTTTCTCGTCGTAGCTCCGTTTCTTAAGTTTTATATATCCCCGGGTTCGTGTTTAAGTATACTAACATGTTTTTAGTGTCTCGGCTAGTCAAGTTAACTTTTAACATCAGTTTTTACCACTCAAAAATTCCCAACAGCATCTAAAATTTTCAGAAAATTCACTCCGTCGCTTAACTTAAAACTAACGTATCTTTTTCGTTATAAGTCCGTTTTAACTCATTCAAGCGGTTACGTTTTCGTTATTGAGTCTATTTTTTATATTTCTAGCCTAAACTTGTCACCAAGCTACTGAGTTTTCTGTGGAAGGTCGAATGGGACAGATTGCTTTCTAAAAGTGTCAAAACATTTTTCCTAGCCTTCTAGTTATCAAAACCACTTAACAACAACTCCAAAACTAATCATAGTTCATCCACCAATTTATCAACATATCAATAGTGATCTAACACTAAACTCAGCAATATTAAAGAGTCCATTTTTCATGAATGTAAATGATCATCAAGGATGGTTAAGATTACAAGTTTACTAGTATATATATATGATGTTTTCATCTTCACTTTCCTGTTGAGATTTATACCCACTAGTTTACTCATAATAAAGATTTGTTCAAAACATAGTCATTAGTTGAAAGATTTTTGTGATTATAAGGTTTTTGTTAACATGTACAAAGTGATAAATAAGTGTATACAACTTGAACTAGCATCATGATATGAAGAGTATGAAACTTATCAAGATCAAGATTACTTACTTAGGAAGGTTAGTGTGATGAGGAGGTATTTTTCTTGATTAACCCAAGATTAGTACTTACAAAACCCTTACTAGAATACCCTAATGATGCTTGAACTTAACCAACAAATTCTTTTCTTCCTTCTTGCTCTAAGTGTGTGTCGAATTGTAGGAGTGAATGAGTGATGTATATATTTCTTTTTTTTCTTCTTGAACTAGATACTAGTTACATATGTTGACATAAATAATGCCTAAAAACATTATAAATATTTATTCATATCTCTATGTTTTGATGATCACAAAATGTAAACTCATTAAAACATAAACTTATAAAATAAACAAGTACTTAGTTGTAAATATTCACTTCTACAACTAAAATCACTTAAGGTATGAATGAACTAATGTTTAATGCATTATATGATCAAAAGAACATTTTCTTAAATACTAGATTTTTTATAAAATGTCAAAAATATTTTATATCTTTTAGAAAAACATTTTTGGTAATAAATAAAAAGGTTTAATTCATTATAAATTTATGAATTCAAATTTTTAACCAAAATCAGTAAAAATGTTTCAGAAAAACCTTCCCCACAAAAAGACAAAACTGGGCAACGGTTGGCTTGGGCAGCCCCCTTAATTTTGCTAGGCGGCCCCCTTAAAATTAAGGGGACCGCCCCCTATTTAAGGGGGCCGGCCACGCTCCAGTAGCCTTCCAGCTGTCCAGTTTTCTGCCTATAAATACCAGCCTTCCCCTGGATTTTTACTCACCTTTTGCACCCCAAACCTTCTGTTTTAAATCTTGTAAATCCTTTCTAAAAACCCTTTGATCATATAATCTTAAGCATTGGTTTCCAAGTGATCCAAGCTTCCACCATCCAAGTGCAAAAGAAGAATACTTCTATCAATCAAGACTAGAAGTATTACAACTTAGTATCATCTTGCTACTCAAGTTGTTTGTTTTGTATACTTTGTAAATCATTCATTCATTTGTGTAAAGTGTGTATATAAGGTGTAAGCATAAGTTGTTAGGCTAGAGTTGTGTATAAGTAGTGAAGAAGTTGTGTAAGTAGTTGTGGTGTAAAGAAGTAGTGTAAAAGCATAGTGAAGTTGTAAAGTAGTCGCGGTGTGAAGAAGTTGTGAAGCCGTAGCATAAAAGCTGCGAAGCCGTAAGGTAGAGGTCGTGAAGTCCTAGTGTTGAAGTCGTGAAGCCGTAGCATAGAAGTAGCGAAGCTGTAAGGTAGAGGTCGTGAAGTCCTAGTGTTGAAGTTGTGAAGCCGTAGCATAGAAGTCACGAAGCCGTAAGGTAGAGGTCGTGAAGTTCTAGTGTTGAAGTCGTGAAGCCGTAGCATAGAAGTTGTGAAGCGGTCGTGTTGAAGTTGTGAAGTCCTAGTCGTGAAGTCTTAGTGTTGAAGTCGTGAAGCCGTAGCATAGAAGTTGTGAAGCGGTCGTGTTGAAGTCGTGAAGTCCTAGAGTTCAAGTCGTGAAGCCGTTGTGAATAAGTCGTGAAGAAGTTGTGTTGTGAAGTTGTGAGATTGGTTCTAGCTACGATTAGAACTCGACATTTAGGTTTGTGTCGTTAAACCCGTGTAAGCCAAAGTCGTGTAAAGTTTTCTCCGCCATAAGGGAGCTTATTGAAGTTGTGAAGAAAACTCTCGAGCTAGGTGCTCGGGGAGTGGAGTAGGGCAAGGAAGGTGTCCTTGTAGCCGAACCACTATAAATCTCTCGTGTCTCGGTTAGATCTTTCCATCCCTTATCTATTTCTTTACTTACATCGTCATTACTTTCATACACATAGACTTATATAATTGTTAGTATTACTTAGACGTCGACTTCACATAAAGATCAATTTGAAACTCCACTCAAGAAACCAAAACTTTTATAATCAATTTAAAAGAATACATATATAATTAATAATAGGATTCAAGTTTTATTTTTCATATAAACTTGAATCTAAGTGTTTTAAAAGTAAACAAAGGTTTTCATAATAAAATTAAAAATATGTAAAACTATTCAACCCCCTTCTAGTTTTCCACAACATACACATGCATATTTATACTAGGGGTGTAATGAACAAAGATCACTACTTTATCATACAAACTAACTATAGATCGAATGGTACTCAAAACAAGAACAAGATAAGGAAGAGTGTGGATCGTATGGAAATATGGTCGAATGTATATTAGCTTCAAAAGAAAGAAACATACAAAGAACTTAGAGAACACACACTCTCACCTTTACAATACAATGAGGCACCCTTTGAGACACACACACTTAGGCCACTGGAAATAAGATGAGAGTGTGCTACTTATCTTATAAATGAAACGCCCTAAAGGGCTTTGATGGGCTTGGAGTGGGCTTTTGTGTTGGACTAGACTTATACATTAAATCTTACATATTATCTATCAAAAGCCCACTTTGTTAGACTAACTTAATCTTACAACACACAAGTTTCAATATTACAAATGACCATCACTTTGCATTTATAAATTAAATGCTAACAATCTCCCCCTAAGGGATGGTCATTTCAATGATGCTCCCAGTGATTTGGTCTTTCGTCTTCGTTGTCTTTAACTTTGTGTGTCGATGTATAATAGTCTTGATTCATCGTTCCTTCATGCTTTGTGATCTTCGAAGTATCATCTTTTGGTCCTTCTTGCCTTTGATCAACATCTTCTGTACATTTGCATCGACGTTGTAGATGTTGAAACGTATGATGATGGTGAATGGACTTTCGTCAGTACCTGCATAAAACAGTTAGCAATAAATCGTCCAGCGCTTACAGGTTCAGATTTTGAGATCGTTAACAGCATAGTGTGAAAACTTTCTCTAATCTTTACCAGGGCCGTTCTGAATCGGATACCCCCGAAAGGGCTTACACAGACACACCGAAGTGCACCCACGATTCAGTGAGTCACTAGAGATCACCCCATGACTGTAGACCGTTTGAAGCTCGTAACCATCATGATATAAGGCAAGATCCAAAGATCTCATTAAGACTCTTGTACACCATGTGTCCTTATTGGTGAACACAGGTGTATTATATGAAAAGTGTTCCTAAGAGATTTTTAATGAATCTCATGGCTCTAGACTCAATTATGTGCGTTTTGGTTTTAGAAGTCGGAGGCATGGAGCAGAGTGCCACCTTTTCAATATCAACACATCTCGGAATGAGAGGCCGATAGATTATGTAGTGTTCTCCGTGAGAAATGAAACAAATATCTTTTAAGAGATATCTGAGTGGCTAGGAGGGGTGGTGTAGTGCGTCACTGGGTCCATGACATCTTGTCTTCAATATCAGTATCAACTTGTGATAACCGATAGCAGATGTATTGACCCGGTTTCTGACCTAAGTTTTCATGGAGGGCTATTTCTTTTCACCCTTTCATTAAACTTTTTATTTTTAATTCTTCAACCCCTTCTTTCCCTTTCTCTTTTACTCCTTTTCTCAATCTTACCTAAGGACTTCTAATTCTAATCTATTGGAATTGTCCTTGGGTAGATCCCTCCGGCTCTGGCGGATCATTGGACATAAACCTAAACATAATCACCTTATTACTCCATGATTATCCTAGATTTGTTGATCACTTGCCATAAAACCTTTTTGTGAAAATCTCTCAAAGTGTTTATGAATAAAACACATTTTGGTTAACACTTCAAGAGTTTTGTATTTTCTGAAACACTCCCCCTTCACATGTGCTTTTGCATTTTTAAGATAAATTTGCACATGTTGGGTAGAGTTTGCACATTTGAAATGATTGACTTTCAATGAATATAACCATTGCGAGACACGTTTACATCACTAGATGGACTAGCTTGAAGTTATTACCCGTCCCGGTCATATTCAAAGATCATCTCTCGAATTGGTACACTCTACTCAGACAAGTCCTTTGCGAGACACGTTTACATCACTGGATAACCAGCTTGAAATTATTACCCGTCCCGGACAAGTCTTTTCGATTACGGACATTTAATTTTCATCAATTCGAGGGTTCATACTGAGTCTTTTTGTAGAGCTCGACTCACTGACATTACTTTTCGATCACATTTTAATCACGTCTTCTCCCCCTCAAAACTAGCATGCAGTGATATTTTTGATATCAACTGATTAAAATGAAAGCTTTTGGAGATAGAGACGGATTTGAGCATGAAATTGGAACATTTTTGTTTTTTCTTTTTATACTCCCCCTTAAACAAAGCATATTTTTAAACATTTGAGTTTAAAATCAGTTTAGGGGTTTAGGAGGGAGTTGTCTTTCTGAACAATCTTGAGCACAGAATTTTGAGAAAGATTTTGAAAATTTTTTTTGAAAAAATCTTGATCATGTGCTCAAGAATTTTTTAATTTGCCATTAACATTACGAGTCCTGATCGGAAATAATCAGAAGTCATCAATGTAGCGCGGGTTTCGTACTGAAATATACGAAAGCCGTTATTAAGAAAATTTTGAGAAACGACATGTTTTAGAAAAAAATTTAAATGAACTCTTGCTCAAGCATCTGAACATGTCCGTATCATGGTTGAATGACATTGCTAGATACGTACAGAATATCGATTATACGAGAGACATGTCGTGAGAAGACTATTTTTGGTTTTTTGATTTTTTATTGTTTTTGTATTTTTGAAAATTTTCTATTTTTATATTTTGTTTTTGTTGGTTTTTCAAATTTTGTATTTTTTTTTCAAGAATATTTACAGCGAAGCTTTTTGAGATAAATCAAGAAGATTCCAGAAGACTTTCTAACTCTTCAGGAGTTAGGCTTCGTATTCCAATTCGTCGAACTAAGTTATCAAACCGCTCTTTTGGGAGGGCTTTAGTAAATAGATCGGCGAGTTGGTATTCAGTCTTCACGAAAAATAATTCAACAGTACCCTCTTCTACGTGTTCCTTTATGAAGTGATAGCGGACTCTAATATGCTTGGTCTTCGAGTGTTGAACAGGATTGCACGAGATGGCTATGGCACTTTTCGAGTCACAATACATAGGTATGCGGTCGAAAGAGAAGCCATAATCTGTGAGTTGTGTCCTCATCCATAGAACTTGGGCATAACACGCAGATAGAGACACATACTCGGCTTTTGCGGTTGATAAAGCAGTGCAGTCTTGTTTCCTTGATGACCAGCCTACTAGCTTTTCTCCCAAAAATTGTGCTCCACCTGATGTACTCTTTGTTGTAACTTGGCACCCGGCATGGTCTGCATCTGAAAATGCTATTAGTGTAAACTCCGAATCCTTCGGATACCAAAGTCCCATGTTAATGGTTCTTCGTAGGTACCGAAAGACCCGTTTAACCTCTTGGAGGTGAAGTTCGGTAGGCCTTGCCTGAAACCGTGCTAATAAACAAATAACAAAATGTATATCGGGTCGACTAGCAGTTAAGCACATGAGAGAACCAATCATGCTCCGATATTTCTTCGGATCCATGGGTTTCCCATATAAATCAGCGCCTATTTTTGGTGAAGTGACCATTGGAGTACCAACAGAGTCACAATTTTCCATTCCATGTTTTTTCAAAATCTCAATAGTATATTTAGCTTGATTTAGAAAAATACCACGTGGGGATTGATGAATTTGTAAACCAAGAAAGAATTTTAATTCCCCCATCATGGACATTTCAAATTTGTTTTTCATGAGATTTGCAAAATGTTTTGAATGTTTCAGATTAGTGGACCCAAACATTATGTCGTCCACGTAAATCTGAACAATCAAAATGTTATTTTTGAATTTTCTTGTAAACAAGGTCGGATCAATTGTTCCTTTGGTGAAATTATTTTGAATTAGGAAAGATGATAATTCGTCATACCACGCGCCGTGGGGCTTGTTTCAAACCATAGATAGCTTTCGTTAGCTTGTAGACGTAGTCTGGATGATCTTTGTCGACGAATCCGTCTGGTTGACTCACGTACACTTCTTCTTTCAGAGTTCCATTCAAGAAAGCTGTCTTGATGTCCATCTGATAAACCGTGATGTTCTTGTGAGCTGCATAGGCTAAGAAAATCCTGACTGCCTCAAGTCTTGCTACGGGCGCGAATGACTCTTCAAAATCTATCCCCTCTTCCTGTCTGAATCCTTTTGCCACTAGACGAGCTTTGTTGCGAATTACAATCATTTCTTCATCCTTTTTGTTCTTCCATAACCACTTAAGATCAATGACGAGTTTGTCAATTGGTCTTGGAACTAAATCCCATGTGTCATGTAATTGATATTGGAGAAGTTCTTCCTGCATCACTTCAATCCAAGCATTATCTGCCATTGCTTTCCGAATGTTCTTTGGCTCTATTAGACTGACTGAGCAGACGTAGATGCACATGTCGCAATCGGTGTTGAGTTGTTTTCTCGTCTGAATTGGCCTTGAAGGTTCACCAATAACTTGTTCTATTGGATGGTCTTTTGTCCACTGTAACGTAGAAGGGTACCTTGGATTTGACGAATGCGTGTTAGACGGTTCATGTAACCTTGAAGATGATTCAGCAGAATCTGTTGCAAATGGGTTTTCGAACACTTCTTCTTCTAACACAGCATCATTTTGTTGTTGCTCATCAACTCTTGGTAGAACAATTTCAATTACTGGAGTTGGTGGAGTAGATGTTGATGACGTGGAGGGAGTTGGTGCGTCAGCTTCGAATGTTGTTGATGCATCTTGCATTGGTGGTGGTGGTGGTTGTTGATTTTGAGCGGGTGCAGTGGAACGTTGTTTAGATGCATTTATCGTAGCGCCACCATAGTACTCATCATACATAAACTCGAAGAAATTTTCCAGTTCTTGATTTGTTGGTGTTTCAGTGTGAGTTGATTGAGCTCCTTGGGGTACGAGTCCTGAACTGATGTGTCCAGAAGTCTGAACGTTTGGTGCGGGTCCTAATCCGGTATCATTAGGAGCCATTGGATTAAGCGCGGGTTCTAGAGCGAGTCTCTCAGAAGCCATCTGTGAAATTTCGTCAAACTTCACATTCATCGTCTCCATTATCCTCTTAGTTCGTCTATTATACACCCTGAATGCCCTCGAGTTTTCTGAATAACCGATGAAGATTCCAATATCACCCTTAGCTTTCAACTTCCCTAGATCTTCTCTGTCGTTCGTTGGATAGCACAAAGCGCCAAATACATGAAGGTAAGAGATATCAGGTTTTCTGTTGTTCACTAGTTCATATGGGGTTTTATTGAATCTTGGATGGACTAGGGATCGGTTCTGAGTGAAACAAGCAGTGGCAACAGCATCAGCCCATAAGAATAACGGTGCACTAGAGTAAATCAGCATTGTGCGAGCAGCTTCCACAAGAGTTCGATTTCTTCTTTCAACTACCCCATTCTGCTGTGGAGTTCTTACAGCTGATGTCTGATGTGTGATTCCAGCATCTTCAAAGTAGGTTCTTAACTCCTGATTAGTGAATTATGTGCCATTGTATGTTCTTACGATCCTTACTGGAGCTTGAAGTAGGACTTGAATTCGCTTCAGAAAGGTGATGATGATGCCTGGTGCTTCGTCTTTTGACCTCAGAAACTTTACCCATGTATATCTTGAATAGTCATCGACGATTACAAGAATATACTTCTTCCCATTTATGCTTGCAACTCTCATTGGGCCACATAAGTCCATATGCAACAAATGTAACTTATCAACCGAACTGGGTACGGTTTTAGGTTTATAAGTTGCCCTTTTGCTTTTTCCTTGCTCACAGGATGGACATAAGTGTTCTTTGGTGTATTTGAACTTTGGGAGACCGTTGACGATGTTGTCTTTGGCAAGCTTGTTGATGGTGTCAAAGTTAAGATGGGACAAACGTCTATGCCACAACCAGGACTTTGTTTCGCATGCTCTTGTCATGAGACAAATTGGTGATGAAGAGGCCATTTGGTTTATGTCGATAGCATAGAGTTTGGTGCCACGATTCCCAGTTAAGAGATCATCTCCAACCAAATTCCTAACGAAGCAAGTGTTTCTCCTAAATGCAACCTCTAAATCTGCATCGCAAAACTGCCCGACTGAAAACAAGTTGTGTCCCAACCCTTCGACATAGTAAACTCCCACTTAATACAAAACTTTACATAAGTTGGTTAAAACAAACTTCCAACTTTTCCTTTTTTTTTTTTTTTTTTTTTTTTTTTTTTTTTTTGACATCAACATATATGTGTAAAATTTCACAACTTTTCTATCACTATTTTTCCGGATAATTTTTCCATACTCTTCATACTTTCAGAAATAACTGTAATAGTGAAAGTAGCAAACACACGAAAAATAAACTAAAAGTTATACAATATTTACTTTCGTACCAATTGCATTGTGCAATTTCCCGACCTAACCAAAGATAAAGAATTACGCACGCGAACACAGGTAATGTAAGGAAACACACTTTGCCTAAAGCAATTAACCACGGATTTTAATCTACAGGGTAGGCTAAGGTGTAAGGGTGTATCGAAACATTATAACAAAGGTGTAAGAAACGAAAGGAATGGCTCTGAGGGTTTTTCTAGGGGTATCTTACTCTAAAAGTGAGAGTAAGCAAAGGGTTTATACGGGGGTTAACTAACTAGTGTAGTTAGTTAATATCACATAACATATAAAGGCTATTTGGGTGTAATCCTAGAAATTTACCAATTTAGACAAGTCACTCCAATTATATAGATAATACTCATTATGGTGGTCTCGAATAGTATACAAGCCAAGTTCTAAAGTTAACAAGTCACCAGCACACTAAAGTTTTAATATTTTTGAAAGAATAGAGTTATGTGTGCGGTTATGTAATTTAGACTTTAAACAAAAACATGCTAAAAAAATTTTTAAATTTTGATATATTAAGCGCATTTTAAGCATATTTTGAAAAAGTTTAGGACAAGTAAGTGTTCTAATTCTCCATCCCCCACTTAAGTTAAACAACGTCCTCGTTGTTTGTTTCAAAGGTTAAAAACTGGAAAATAAAAGAATTAGAATAGAAAAACTCCCCTGAGATTTGCTCGGTATGATCCTCCATTATTCGTATAAGAGCAAAAATCAACTTTCTTGTGGATGAGAACGTTTAAGATTCATAAATGATGTATCCACAAAAATGCAGGAATCTATAATACCATTTAGACTTTAACACACCTGAGTTAAGAAGGTTCAAACTTGCATAATACATTAGTAGTTAGTAAAAATAAAACCTAAAAAATTAAACTGTAAATCATCAGGTCAGTCGATACGCCGTATCTTATGGAAGAAGATACGCTGTATCGAGCCTGGAATAAATACGAATCAGAATAAAAGATGCGTCGCATCCTTAACCAGGGATGCGCCGCATTAAATAAACTGACAGAAAGTTTTAAGGTCAAAAATAAAAATGCAGAAAATGAAATAAGATATGACCAGTGTAGGTGATGCGTCGCATCTTATGATGGAGATGCGCCGCATCTTCTGCAGGTCTGACAGACTCGACACAGAACAGAAAAGTAAAAATTTTTCCTCGGGTTGTCTCCCGGTCAGCACTTGTCTTTATTCCAGAGTCTTCAAGTTAGACTCACGTTCAGCTCCTTAATACCGATCACTGAAAGAGTCGGAAGCATCGCGCTCCCTTATCGCCAGTACAGTAATATGGCACACTCCTTGCTCGTCCTTAATATCCACGCCATTCTTATTTAATATCTGTATAAACAAAGTTCTGTCCCTTTCGGGCAGAGATGACAAAATGATAGACGGGAAATTCTTATTATTATATAGGTATAAATATGCAAGGTGGGGTGGTAGTTCAATAAACATATCATTATTCAAATTTGTATTCTCAACTATTCTCCTACGTTTTTTAATCACTTCGCAATCATACCACTCATCATCAGAATCATTAACAATATCGTGCCTAAGTTCGGTAGGTACATTAAGGTCAATAAATTCCTCAAGGTTCTTATGATTAGGATTAGTTGAGTTGTTTTGAATCAATGTTTCTCCCATAAGCCTAGCTTCTAGATCGAGGTCCATACGTTCTCTTAATCCTAGCACATAGACGCCTCTAATTATGCTCTTAGCAGGATTTTGGCACTTATAAACTAGTTTATTGTTCCCTACCTTTAATGAGATTTTTCTTTTAAACACATTAATCTTAGCATGGGCGGTAGACAAGAAAGGTCTTCCAAGGATTAAAGGAATCTTAACATCCTCGGGCATATCTAATATAACAAAGTCTACGGGGAAAACAAACTTCTCAATCTTAACTAGCACATTTTCAGCAACCCCTTCAGGTCATTTTACCGTTTTATCAGCCAATTCAATAAGCAGCTTAGTTGGTGCTAATTTCCCTAGTCCTAGGGTAGTGAATGTCTTAAGAGGCATAACACTAACGCTAGCTTCTAAGTCAGCTAATGCATTATTGAAAGATATGTCATTAATTGAACAAGGTAAAGTAAAACTTCCTGGGTCCTTTTCTTTATTAGGCAAGGCACGTAAGTCGGTTGCAGAGCTCTCTTCTTTCATTGTAACCTTGATCTCCTCTTCAATCTTTGCCTTCTCGTTGAGTAACCTCCTTAAACTGATTGAAGAATTAAAGAAAAATTCGGGCTTTGCAGCATCATTACCATTCATCAATCTTCTAGGAAAAGGTATGTTAGGCGTGACTTCTTCAGTAGTGCATATGGCCTTGACATGATCTCTTGGGTTAGTTTCAGTTGAGCTAGGTAAACTTTCGTATCCCTTTCTTGAAGAACCTTGCTCATTTGTCCGATTTGTTGTTCCAATGCATTGATCGAAGCTCCTTGATTTCTTGTTATAGTATCCGTTGAGGCTTGGATTTCTTTGATCATAGCGGTGTTCTCTTCATGTCTTTTAGCAGCATCGGCCATAATTTGCTTTAGAGTGTCATCCAAAGTCTGCCTCCTTTCTTGATAAGTGGGATTATAGTTGTTCTTTTGATAGTATCCCAGAGCAGCTTCCCTAAATCTTCCTGAAGGTTGGAATGGTTGTCCAAATTGTGTGTAGTATGCTTCTTAAAAAGTCTCATTTTCATTCTTTTTAGGGCAATCTTTAGTGTAGTGAGGTCCTTCGCATTTTTCACATCCAACTTGGGCAGCATAAACTTTCTCATCACGCTTCTTCATCTATCTACTAATTTTATCCAATTGAGCTTGAATTGCAGCAAACCCAGCAAAATTAGTGCTGCTCTTAGATCTAGTAGAGGTTCCGTCGTGCCATTTTTGAGAGTGATCAGCAGCTTCTTGGATAGCTTTTCTAGCATCGGCTGCACTCATTTGAGGCACAACTCCCTTAGCATCCAAGATTTGTCTAGTAGGCACGTCCAATCCTTGATAGAACAATATTATCTCCTGCATTGGATTTAGATAATGTTGAGGGCATTTCATCAATAAGTCTTTAAATCGTTCCCAAGCTTGATAAAGAGTTTCATCAGGCTCTTGCTTGAAATTGTTGATAGCCTCCATCTTTTTAGCAGTTTTAGCAGGTGGACAATATCTTTTCAGGAATTTGCTCTTCAAATCTTCCCATGTTGTGATTGAACTAGCAGGTTCATTCCTTAGCCACTTATTAGCAGCTCCTTTAAGCGAAATTGGAAAGATTCTTAGCATAAGTTGATCGTCAGAGACTCCTTCTATAGTAAACAAATCTGCAATCTCGAGGACTTTTTCAACATGTTCATTAGCATCTTCATGTTCTGTTCCACTGAAAGCATTTTCTCTTAGCTCCTTGAGAAACTGACCCTTCAACTCAAACTTTGACTTTTCATCAAACTTCGGTCTAGCAACTCCTGAACTATAATCAGCACGGGTTTTGTTCATGTATTCCTCCATAGTAGTGTTTTCCGTCATTGTTTCTGTTTTTTCTTTCTCCTTCTCTTCAGAAAAGTAATCATGCTCGAACGAACTTGCAATTTCAAAGCTTTTTGTGTTGAAAAGCCTTTTAAGCGAATGTAAGGCTCGTTCAGGATCTTTGAAAGGTTTAATCAAGTTATTAGTTGAACTCCTGGTCATGCACTTCCTGAAACCATCACAAAAGCATCAGTAGGGTATGTTCAAGAAAGTATGATATCAGAAAATTAACAACGAAAACGGAATACGAAAAATAAAAGTTGCTGATATCTGCAAACGATGCGCCGTATCCAGAAAGTTGGATACGCCGTATCTTATTACGTTAAAATTTAATCAGACTTTTATTCAGAAAATAGATACACCGCTTATGAATTAGAATGCGTCGTATCCAGTTTAAATTATCAAAAATCAATTATATTTATTAAAATTAAATGCGTCGTATTAACAAAGGCTAATGTGCCGTATTTTCGTTACGTTTCAAAATACAAGATTTTTGATTTAGTAGATGCGCCGTATCGATAAAGATCGATGCGTCGCTTCTGTTTAATAATTCGAAAAACTGTTTTTAATTTAAATAGAAAATACGCCGTATATGTTAAAACAGATGCGTCGTATGGCGTTAGCGTTTAGAAAAAATTTCTTATTAAAAACAGAATACGCCGTATCTTGGGGAAAGATGCGTCGTACTCGAATTTATTAGACACGTTGTATTTTATAAAAATTAAACGCAATACGCCGTATCTGTGAAAACAGATGCGCCGTATCATTTGTATCAGCACAATACAACGACAGCAGAATGCAGAAAAATAGAAAAAAGAAAAACAAAAATAAAAACAAACAAAAAGAAACAAAAATTACAGAGAACAAAAACACACAAAAACAGTAAATATGCAAATTATACAATGAATGCAATCTATCTAATATACAACAGGGTTAGTGGTTAGAATCTAAAAAAACTAAAAAGAAAAACCTAATTAAAATACTTAATCAAATTAACAGATAATAACAATTCACTCCCCGGCAGCGGCGCCAAAAACTTGATGCGCGTGATGTGTCGTTGCGGTTTAGCAGTATTAATGCCTACTCAAGTTTTAAATTTATATTTAGCCGACTTATCAATAACACACACACTTAACGAGCAGTGTACCGGTCAGTATGAATATAATGGTAAGCAGAGTGTCGATCACTAAGAGTGGAACGTATTATCTAGTTATTCTAATCAGTATTTTAATATCCTAAGTTAGTTATATAACCTAATCTAACGCAAGGGGGTTCAGCCTAAGAGACTGGCACAGTTTGGTTATAATTAAATAGAAAACTAAACTAATGAGCACGAATCAGCGATTAGCACACACGTACACAGATAGATACTCGAGACAATAAGAAGACCTGTCCTGATAATTAAATAGCTTGTCACTTGTTTTATTGCTAGTTTTATATGAAGTGTATATAATTAAACCTTTCTCGTTGGCTCTAATCTTATCGGCGAGTAAACCCTTAATGATTACTTATGTCTATCCTACTTTTCTAGAGACGCTAGAATAAATAGGCGAGGAAGGGGCATGGCGACCCAAGCAAGACTCAGCTAGACACAGATGTTATCAATGCACTAATAAAATTCATCAAAGACATCAACATATAAACTTTAATTAATGGGAAAGCAATATTAAGGGGAGTGCATGATCTTTCGTAGTCACATGACACAAGCCCATCAATCCCGATGAATTAAAGCGTACTAAAACAATAAAACAAAACTACTTAATGAATTGAATACATGCAGGACCTTCTTACAGCTCTTGTATCTTTGTTTGAGGTATGTCTTGTGCTGCTTGGTCGTCTGAATTCGGCTCTAGGGTTATACAAAAGGTCTTCAAAATCTAAAAGTCTCCTAAATTCGTCTGGCCTTGGGGTATTTATAGTTTCTGTCTGAGGGATCGATGCGGCGCATTGAGTTGATAGATGCGGCGCATTGACTTAACTTCGCGTGGGGTCCAAGATTAATATATTCTGGAATATTCGTACACCGTCTTCAGATGCGGCGTAACTTGATCTTTGTATGCGGCGCATGTACTTTAGCTGTCTTGGATTGTAACTGGTGAAATCTTGATAGTGATACGCCGTATGTTAGAAGTATATTGTGGCGTATCTGGAGTAAAACGAACTTGATCTTCTTCTTTGACCAAAGTTTCATATGCGGCGCATGACAGAATTGCATGCGGCGCATTCTTCAAAGTCAGGCAATGGTCTTCGAATTCATCTAAGTATGATATTGCATCGTATCTCTTTTGACATCTCGCTTGTTTTGCTCCATAATTAGTCCAAAATCGCCAAGTTTCACATAATGCTTGTTTTTACCTGAGAATTACTAAAGTAAACATTAATGTATCGATTCTCATATATAATATAATAAAACAAGTCAAATAAATAGGATAAATAATGATAATGAAATGTACTTATTTGAGTTCATCACATGCACTTGAAACAGTACTCTTAACATTACATCCTGATGACATATGCTTCTTATTTGAAAGCGATAAATTCATAGGGTGTTCTTCTACTTCTGTGCATTCACTCTCAGAGACAGGCGAGACGTGTTCCTGGTATTGCTCCTGGGATTTAGTCTGCTGCTCCTAGAGGTGCTTTCTAATCCTATAGAAGGTAAGGCACACACATTAGAATTTATGTTGTTGTCCTGAGAGGTTGTTGTGGCATTCCTAGACTCTTTTGGATTATCTTTTTTACTTTTGTCTATCGCCCTATATGTGTTAGATGTAGAGGCAGACGCAGTAGTGGGACTAATCCTATACAGGCCAGGCGCTATCACATTCGATGTTTTGACAACAGCTTTCGCTTTATCAGCACATTGTGCTTTTTCACATTGTTTAGGTAAGGGTGTTGGAGTGACTGGTTTTGTCAAATCAATTGTCACATCAACTTTTGGAACCGTTTGAGAAATTGACATTTTTGGTTTATCCGAAGTTGATGGTTTTGCAAACTTAGTTTCCTCACCCTTCCTTTTTAGACTTTCCAGCTGAGACTTCAAAAGATCATTTTGTTCTTTCATATTCTTGTAAGCACGTTCATACGACAATTTGTCATACTTGCATTCTTCCTTTTTCCGATCAAGTTGTTTGAAATATGTGACATTTTCTTTTTCAAGTTTAGCAAGAGAATTTTCCTATTTTATAACAATTTTAGAAGTCTCAGCTCTCAGTCTTTCATCATCTTTCATAGAATATGTTTGGTAAATAATGGACATAATTTCGGTCGATAGAACTGCCTCGAAGAGAGTATCATTGTGGTTTTCCAAAACTTTGATGCGTTCAATGTTTTCATTAGCTTCCTTCACCAGGGATTGGTGGTCCTTGACGAAGTCGGCTGTTTCTTTTAAAATTGCATTTTCAACATGAATTACTCTCGCACTTATGTTATAGAGTGGAGTAGTAATTTCTGCTTGAAACACCTTTTTCATTTCATTATGAAAACTTGAATGCCAGTTGCTGATGCTAAGATTTGTTTTTGAGTCAACAATACTTTGAAGTGTTTTTACTTTATCTTTCAAATCATCCAAGTATCGTCTAGCTTCACTTGTGTTAAAAGCAGTGTTGCAAAAATCGGCCGATTAATCGGCAATTCCAAGGTAATCGGCCCTGGAACTTGGAGAGAATTCCGAGGTAATCGGACGATTAATCGGCCGAGTCAAGAAAATCGCCCGATTAATCGGTAAAAAATCGCTAATCGGCCTCGGACCGCCTTAGTACCGATTCACGATTTTTGCAACATTGGTTAAAAGGGTTGCTAGAGGACATTTGTACCAGATTTGAAAGATTTTTGGAAACAACTTTAGGTTTTGTTGAAACAACTGGTCTTTTGAAAACCTTCGTTGGTTGTTGTTGTTTAACAAAATTTACCCCAGAAAGTATGTTAAGCTTATTGTAATCAATTGGTTTGATTTCTGGGTTCATTTGTCGCATTTTGATTCTACTCTCATCGGCAATTTCAATCGTTTCATCAGAATCCCGAACTTCGGGAGGAGCATGTTTATCAAATAGCACATTACCATTATATAACACATTCTGTTCTTTCTGAGCTTTCTTGAGTGTATAAGGGTTTTCACAACCGATAGCCATTTTCTTCATGGTGTGCAAAAGCGGGTTTGGATCTTTGATTAACATATGAATTGTTTGAGCAGAATGACCCGTTTTGACAAGCAAATCTTCCAACTTTTTAATTGTTTCTTGTTTCTCAATGATTTCATCAAGAAGTTCATTTTCGTGTTTTGAAAAATCTGCTTTCAACTGTTTCTTTCTTTTTCAAGATCAGAACAAGTTGATTTTTGTTTAGAAAGTTGGTTTTACAAATCTGAAACTTCCGTGTTTAAGGATCTTATTTTCTTTTTTAAGTTAACATCGAGTGTGTCAAACTTAATTTGTAATTGTTTTTCCCTTGAAACGGAGTTTTTGTAATCATCTTCTAATTCGGACTGTCGGGTTGTATTGATTTCAAAAACTTTTTCATTCACCTTATATCTCTCAAGCTCATCGGTCAATTTTTCATTCGCGGCCTTAACATCGCGATTGACCTTTTTGACTTTTTCAATTTCAACACTACAATTGTGCAATAATGATTCAAAAAACGCACGTGTTTCCTCATCATTCTCAACATGCTGTGACTCGAAGCCTCCATTAGGATCCATATCTGGAGTTGCCAAATAAATATTGCTACAACTTGGCGTGTCCATATATGTATCATAAGTGGGTGCTAGAGTCGCAGGATGTTGTTCATCATGAGGCGACATATCAAATATTTCATTATTGTGACATGTAGTGAATGATGGTACCTCAGAGACTGCATTGGTGTCATACACAGGAGGTGTTTCAGAATCCGTATCATACTTAGCCTCCTGAAGATTGGCCATAAAAATGCAGTTTGCATCGATGTCCTCAAGGTCTTCTATATCATCCATAAGAGCCATAAAATCATGCTCTTCTGCACTCAACTGTAACCCAGCCGCTTCCTTCTGTGCCAACATTAATGCTTTCTACAGATAAGCTGGATCTCTCTTTTTCGGCTTGTTGGGACAGTTCCTTGCCATGTGACCGACTCCCTGACAGTGGAAACACTTTATCAAATTACCCTGAGTCATATTCCTAGCAGCTGGAGCAGCAACATTCCCAAACTGATTCCCAGCATTCTGACCCCTCTGATTTCCAACAACTGGACCCATCTGATTCCCTGCATACTGACCCATCTGATTTCCAACATACTGCCCTGCATTCTGATTACCCATCTGATATCGAGGAGCATATCCCTGTTGATTCCCATAACCTCCAACCATCTGTCCTTGTTGACCAATGTTGAAACTCGGCTGTGCAATCTGCTTGTTGCGAGTGTTCGATGAGATTCTTTGGTTGTTTTTGGTAGGTGTTGAGTAACGTCCTTGGAATGCCTTTGTGAGGTAAGCAAATGCTTGAGTCAAAGCAGCAGTGAACTCATCATTGTCATTAAATTCTGGTTCTGGGTATTGCGGGTATTGGTGTTGTGGGATGACTTCTTATTGTTGTGGGTAGAATGGTGGTTGTGGAATATATTGTTGTTGCATGAAGTTCTGAGTGGAAGATGAAGAGGGTTGTGTATTTACTGTTGCAGGTGCAGGTGTTTGAGCAATGAGTGCCAGAGGATCATGTTGCTTTGCTAACTTCTCTTTCCTGACTTCATTCGCCTCTGCCTGGTTTTGCTTTAGGAAATCATAGAGCTGATCGTAGTTTACCTGATGAAGGTCCTTTGTTTGGTTAACAATCGTGACAAAGCGTCCCCATTCTTCTGGTAGATTGTTGATGAACTTGATGTTTTGAACAATTTGCCTTGGTGACAATTTGTTTCTGATGAGCTCGTTCATTAAGGTGCATAACCTGGTATAGTAAGATTCAATTGGTTCCGCTGGAGTTGATGTAAACTTCTTCCATTCAGTTAGCAGCTTGTTTTCAACATCTTGTTGTCCAATTTTTGTGCCATGACAAAGTCTTCTAACTCGTTCCCACATATCATAAGCTATTTCACAACTGTCAACAGCAGCAAAGATCTCTCGTGGTAAACCAAGTTGTATTAAGTGCATTGCCAAGTCATCAGTTGCAATTTGCTTCCAATCCTCTGCTGTGTAATCATCTTCTCTTTGTAAACGAAGGAATGGTAGAGTAGGAGGTGTATCATTTGGATTTCCAGGGTCTTGAATCTGACGAGGCTTGAATGGTCCATTCTGGATGGAGTTGAGCAGGAGTCTACCTTGTCCGTCAGGTTTGGTTTTGATATAGCGAAGCATACGGCTCGTCCATTGAAGATATCTATCTTTTTCTAGCATAGGAGGATGGTTTTCTGCACCTGCTGCATGAATGTCTTGTTGAGTTGTCATTGTTGATGTTTCGTATGATAAAGTTGATGTAGGATCGTTGCAACGAAATAGGAGTTTTGATTGTTGAAGGTTAAACTTAGTTGATGTTGTGAAGTCTTGGTTATAGATAAAATTGATGTAGGATCGTTGCAACTCTTAAAATCTATAACAAACACAACCTTTAACCTTAAAATTTGCGTAGGAATCCAAGATAAAACACAAAAGCTCATGTTTTTATAAAGAAAAACGCAACTTTTGGTTACTTTTGAACACAAACCGAACACAAACTATATCCTATTTCGATGTTTGGCGTGTTGATACCACTTGTAATGAACAAAGATCACTACTTTATCATACAAACTAACTATAGATCGAATGGTACTCAAAACAAGAACAAGATGTGACAAATGGTAATTTTCACGTTGTTAATTAATACTATATGTGTATTAATTATTTTTAAGCTGAGCATTTCTATGCGCATTTGCATGTTTCTGAGTATTTTTGAGCATTTTTGGGAGCTGACCCGCATACTGTAGCTTACAGTCACTGCAGAAAAAGTATGTTTTTGTCAATAAGCCTAAATTATCCTATTTGTGATAGTTACTGACAAGTCTCGTAATTAACTGAGAACTTTCTCGCATTTTTCTGAAAAATAACCGCACGCGCGTACCGACAGCACAGTACACATGGTAACAGTCAAATAAATATATTTTTGAGTCAGTAATAATATTTTATTACATTTCTGACAAAAACATGGATAAAAACTTTATTTTACGTATACGTGTCCAAAAAGGTCAAACCGGGACTTTACGGTCACGTTTAAGCTCAAACCGACACACGATACACCAACGCGGAGTAAAAATTAAATATTACCCTCCCCTAGTTACTAAAATCCGGCCATAAGGTAATACTACCCCACTAGTGTCCAAAATTCTCCACTAACTCATTTTAATGTTATATATATTAAGCTTATTACCCTAAATACTACTCACTACAAAACACTTATCCATAATACACACATCTACTTTCCTTGATCATTTTCTTACCTCTAAACACACGACACACTCACATAATTAAGATCCATGAATTTTCTTTGAAGTTCAATCAATATAGAGCGTATATTCAAGCTTTACGGGTTATTTGGAACGTGGTTTGGGTAAATTTGGTGAAGTTTTGGGTGTTTCTTGGTTCACATACCCCTCGTTAACTACATAAAGCATTGTAAGGATCATCAAAATTTTTCTAATCTTGTTAATCTCTTGTTCATTTAATGTCTAATGATGATTAAAAGTGTTAAATGTATATGTTTTGATAATATGGAAAAAGCTAGGGTTTGTATGCTTATATATAGTGCTCGACTTTCATATGATTTTTGAACAAATTAGTAAATTTCTTGCTTGTGTGGTAAATCTTGTTACATATAGTGTTAGTTTGATGATACAAACAAGCTTTACGATAATTATACGAGATTAAGCAATATATGAACTTTTGAGACCATATATATGAATCGGCCACAATAGAAATAAAAGATTATTGGGGTTTTGAAAAACATAAAATTTTGGCTCAAATGGTGAAATGGTGGAAAATATACTTAAGTGCTTATTTGGAATAGCTTATTGAATAAGCCATAAGTTATAGAAAGTAACTAGTAAAAATGAGAAAATAAGTTGACATGATTAATATGGGTCGAATAGGACTTATTTTAGTCATATTTGAATATCTAACTAAATAGCTTATTTATTAGAGCTTAATTGATAAGCTTAAAGTTTAATACGTAACTAATAATTACAAGTTTACTAAATAATGGACTAAATATGAAAATTGGACTATAAAGCCCACGAATGGACTGTTGGGCCGAGCCCAACAAAATGTTTTGTAAGTTTGACTTTTTGACCAAACGGACTTAATGAACGAATTAAATGATTTTTAGAAACGCGACGATATATACGTTTTAACTAAAAATGTGTTTTGGGCTAAGACTGACTATTGGGCTTATTACAGGAATTTCGGCCCAAAATACAATTTAAATGACAAAAATGATTTTTGGAATATTTTCCGACTCGTCATGGATATTATTACTTAACGAAACGATAAATATAACGAAAACTAGTTTTGGACTTGTTTTGAGACGCTTAGTCTCCCAAAGGGGTGAAAAATGACATTTTAACCAAAATAATGTTAATATTGACTTTTGTTGACTTTTCAACTAAATATTGACTTTGTGTCGAAATCTATTGTTAATAATTAAACGTAACAATAACGATAGCTATAACGATAAAAATTACTCACGACGACCAAAATATATATTACTAACGTATTTTGCACATATACTTTACGAGATGAGTTATTTGGGAAAAATTGCAACACTTGAGGAAAATAGAAACGATGTATAAACGAATGGGTCATGCCCAAATTTTCTAAAAACTAACACTTAGAGTATTTTAGTGAAAATACTTAACTTAAGTAAATTCTCTAAAATTTCTTAACAATGTTTTATAATTAAACTTGTATTATAAATGATAAATAATATTTATAATATTATAATCCTCCACTAACCCCATTATTTTATTAATTTCTCAAAAACCTACTTAATTAATTATAATCTTAATTAATTAAATGCATAAATACTTAATATATATATATATATATATATATATATATATATATATATATATATATATATATATATATATATATATATATATATATATATATATATATATATAATACTTACGCATTTTAAACGGCGAATACTAGTACGGATGTTCCGTTACGTATTTTCACCGTGCACTTTCACCATGAGCCACCACCATCAAGAGTTACAACAATAAATTATTTCAAAATATATTTTACCACACAGCAAGCAAGAAATACACGAGCATTGGTCAAACGTAAACTTTTCAAATAAAATAAAGACATATGAGACACGAATATTTCGCTAAGACTAACCGTACTGATTTAGGTTGTGTGTCGGCGCGGTTGCACTATTTTGTTGATTAGCAGATTGCTGTTGTTTGCAAGGTGAGTTTATAGCCCCATATTTTTATACGATTTTGTTTTATAAGCTTGGGGTGAGAAACATGCAAAACTGTTTTCATGGACCAAAAATGGATTTTGTTTTTATACACACTAGTATGCAGAAACCTAAGTTTAGCTGAATCCCATTGCGCCCACTATCATCAACCGTTAATTACTTTCTAGGAAGCCGTTTGATATAAATAGATCTATTGGGGATGACACCCCCATTCGGTTGGCTCGGCATAGCCAAGGCGAACGTATACCAATCGAATAATAGGTCGAGTGTTTGGGGATTAACACTCGCGGGCACCCTTTTTATGCTAATGCCAGTTGGGCACGTGGCAATGTCATAGATCGGTTAGATGAGGCTTAGTGTTTGCATAGCTGAGTAGTGTGTATTTGCTGAATTGTTTGTTGATTATTGCTATTGGTCCATATGTGCTATTTACTTTAAACCTATGAACTCACCAGCGTTAGCTGACTTTTAGCATGTTTTTCTCAGGAAACTGAGGTGCGTTAGCTGAAGGCAGGGCATGGCGATGGTCATAATAAATGTTGGAAATGTTTTTAATAATGCGTAAACTCTAAAATTTATACCTCTTGTTTAATGGGCTACATTTTCATTTGAAATGGATTTTATGTATGACAACATGACTTAAATTATGCAATGTATTTTAAAATGGATTTTTAATCCGTTCCCTATATCTTGTGTTGTGATTATCGATTTAATAGCACCCAAAGTGTATGCTTCCGTAATATTATGATTTTGGGGGTGTTACACAAGATAAGGAAGAGTGTGGATCGTATGGAAATATGGTCGAATGTATATTAGCTTCAAAAGAAAGAAACATACAAAGAACTTAGAGAACACACACTCTCACCTTTACAATACAATGAGGCACCCTTTAAGACACACACACTTAGGCCACTGGAAATAAGATGAGAGTGTGCTACTTATCTCACAAATGAAACGCCCTAAAGGGCTTTGATGGGCTTGGAGTGGGCTTTTGTGTTGGACTAGACTTATACATTAAATCTTACATATTATCTGTTGGGAATTAAATATTCTGAAGATTAAGTATCGGGAAATTCTCTAAGTGATTAAGTCTGGTGGTTAAGTCTGCTAGTGTTAATCCTGGTTAAGTCTGCTACCTGGTTAAGTCTGGTCGTTGAAGATTAAGTCTACTAGTGTTAATTCTGGTGAAATACGGAATTAAGTCTGCTCTTCTATCGTTAAGTCTGGTTGACTAAAGTCAAATATACACGGTAGATAATATCTTACCCCATGTGCTCAGTCCTTATCTTATACTCACAGAACAAGTTGTAAACATAGATACATGTTGTATCTTAGTTACTGACACACATAAGATAAGCTAGCAAGTTGTTCGACAAGACTTAACATTATTGTAAAGATCTTTCTTGATATATAAAAGAAAGATCTTAGACTAGAGATATATGTGTGAAAAAGATAGTGCTTAAAATATATCTCTCAAGAACAAACACAAACAATATCACAAGATATAGAAACATAAGATTCAAGGTTGTAACCCTAGTGATAAGAAAAGATCACTCGTATTATTATCTTAATAATATTGAATCGTTTGGTGTTAACATTGCATGTTCATTGTTCGTTACAAAAGCATTACTTTCCATTTCCATAATACAAATAACCTTCTAAGTGTGATTAAGTAGATTCCGCATACTTAATCATATTAACTCAATATATCATATACACAAAGTCACAAAGGTTTAACCACTTTAACAGTGTATCGATTCCTCTCAATTGGTATCAGAGCAAGGCTGATATAGTTGATTTAGAAGAAGAAGCTTAAGAAATGGATGTTCAAGATACTGCTACAAATGTTGCTGCAAAGTTGCCCATGATCAAACAGAATGAGTTTGAGTTGTGGAGGTTGAGAATTGAGCAATATTTTATGGTTCAATATTATGCTCTTTGGGATATCATTTTGTATGGTGATTCTTTCACACTAGGTTATACAGATGTTATTGTTGAAGTCAAAACTGAAAGGAGAAGAAATACTTGACCAACTACCGGTGATGAAAGGATACAGAAGAGAAATGATCAAAAAGCAAGAAATTTGTTGCTTATGACCATTCCTGGTAAACAAATGCTATCCTTTAGCAAGTATCCTGATGCAAAAACTCTTTTTGAAGAGATTTGTGCATGGTTTGGTGGTAATGAAACTACCAAGAAAACACAGAAGACATTGCTGAAACAACAATTTGAAAACTTCAGTTCAAATAGCAATGAATCACTTGATAAGCTGTTCTCTAGATTACATAAGCTTGTCAGTCAGTTAGCTGTGTTGAGTGTTGAGATATCTAAGGAAGATCTCAACATGAAGTTTTTGAGAAGCCTACCTGATGAGTTCCATACTCATGTGGTTGTCTGGATGAACAAGCCAGACATTGAAACCATGAAACTCAATGATTTGTACAACAACTTCAAAATTGTTGAACAAAGTCTAAAGAAGTCTGGAATTTATAGTACTAGTTCTGGGAATGTGGCACTCTTGTCATCTCCTAGTACTAGTAAGTCAGAAGAGGTAGATGAAGATGAAGGTGTTTCTAATACTATCTATGGTGGTCCTTCTACTAGTTCACAAAAGAATGCTGCTGGACTTGGAGATCCAACATTCTATGTATTCATGTCTAGCCAACTAGTGGTTCTCCTCTAACTTATGAAGATCTTGATCAGTTGGATGATAATGATTTGGAAGAGATGGACATCAAATGGCAGGTTGCTTTACTTAGCATGAGGGCTAAGAAGTTCTGGCAGAGAACTGGTAAGCAGATTACCATTGATGGTAATGAAACTGCTGGGTTTGATAAGAAGAAAGTAGAGTGTTTCAACTGTCACAGGTTAGGACATTTTGCTAAAGAATGTAGAAACCCAAGGAAGCAGGATAATAGGAGCACATGGTATAGGCAAGAGAAGAAGAAGGAAGTCATAGTGGAAGAGCCAAGGGCTATGCTAGCCATAGATGGGGTTAACTATGATTAAGGGTTCAACTACAAAACAAGCAGTTAATTTTGCTAGGCAAGCAGTTAATTCTGCTAGGCAAGTAGTTAATTCTGCTGCTTAGGGAAATAGGGCAAATGCTGTTAAGGCCTCAGCATGTTGGGTTTGGAATTCAACTAAATCCAATGTTGCATCAACTGTTCTCAAAAGATTAAATTACATTGATGCAAAAGGCAGATCCAAGACAGTAATGGCTTGGGTCCCCAAAAGAAACTAATACTCCTTATTACTATGCAGGAACATTCAATTGATAAACAAGAGGATCAAGGATACTCAGATAGTGGATGTTCAAGGCACATGACAGGCAACAAGTCCTATCTTTTTGATTTTCAAATATTAGATGGTGGCTATGTTACCTTTGGAGGAGCAATCTTAAGTATCGTAGTCGTGGATCCGGCTATGTATTTATGATTTTGTCGCCCTTTTTGATATAATATTATTGGTAAAGATTACTTGGTCCTATCTTTAGCCTATTCGAGTTAAGGATTTGAGCAATTGCAAGTATCGTGGTCGTGGATTCGATCATGTATTTGTGATTTTGTCGCCTTTTCTGGAATTTGAGATCGATAGAGATTAAAAAGGATGATCAACCCTTAACCAACAAACCATTTTTACCGCTTTAGACTTGTTATTCCTTGGCTTTAGTGGGGGAGATGCGTATACTTGCCAAGCCTATGATAGAATATTCATCACAACTAAGCAACTAAACGATTTAGAATTGTTTTACATTAAAAATTATTTTGATTTCTACTTCGTTAAGTGTTTGGTTGTGTGATTATGACAAAACGAATACGTGCTTAAATATAAAAATAAATCCTAATATCTTTTAGGATACATTTTCACTTAATTAATTCTAAGGTTTACTTGGGGACTGATCCGCCCCGAACCAACACTTATAATTAAACAAATGCAGACTCGGAACTGGATGCTCGTGTGTAGTGTGTATACTGGGTAAGTGATCACCCAGGTCGTGTCCCAACGAGGTGCGAAATTGAAAACTGTGAAAAGCTTTGGATTAGAGTGATTGATGAATCAGATATTTTGATTTTGCTTTATTTAACAATTCTAAATAACAAATTAAAACAGATATAAACAGGGAAATTAAACGCGAATAATTTAAATTACAAACGCGCAACGAAACAGCTAGAATGGGACTAAAATTAAAACTTTAGAAAATTAAAACCTAAAAATGTAAAATAACTTAAAACTTATTTAAAAACTTAATTTATATTTTTTATACTTTTTATTTATTTATTATTAATTATTTATTATTTAATTATTAATTAAACTAATTTAAATTATAAAAAATACTATATGAACTAAGAAAATTCTAAAACTTTTTCTATAAATATTATATGATATTAAAAAGCTAAGAAAATTATAAAAATGAAAATTACTTAATTAAAATTTAAAAAATAAATTCTATTAAATAGAAGCTATCACTTAATTTCTATTTTTGATTTTCTTAAGGTCTAAAAATATTTTTATATTTTTCCTAGATTAAAAATGACAAAAAGAAAATTATGAAAATTGGAATTATATTTTTCTGATTATTTTTCTATTTATTATAATTTAATTACTATTTTAAACTAATTAAAAGATTAAAAATATTAAAACTATGAAATAAATTCTGAAACTTTTTTGTGAAATACTTTAAGCTAATACTAAGCTATGAAAATTATCAAAATAGCCTCAGCTTAATCAGATAAGCTGATGAAAAGCTAAAAAGGAAATAAGCTTAATCGGACTGACAAGTATATAAAGAAGTAAGGAAAACTATAACACTAAGAATAGTCTAGCCCAGATGGTGCGCGTGTTCGTCTTGGTTTTGACCAAGTCAACTCTAGAGTCCCAGGTTCGAGTCTAGCTAGTGTCACTTTTCTTTTTATTTTTTTCTTGGACTTTTATCTATTGGAACTTACTAAGTAGCTTATTGGGAGTATTTTTTATAACTAGCACGATTTGTGAATCTCAAAGGATAAGCTAGAAATAAGAGCTTATGGACTGCAGTTAGCTTTTAAAACTTTTTAAGAAACTAAAATCAATCAAACAAGCTAGAATCTAATTAAGAAGCTATGAGCTTGTGAACTAAGCCTTTTTGAACTGTTGTAAACTTAATTGGACTAATGGGATCGAAATCAATGGCTTGTATAAGCCACATAAGCTCAAAAGAGCTTATTGCTTAATGTGACTGCTAGTTGCCCTGCACCAGGGTCAACTGAGCAAGTTTGAGGCTAAGTTTAAGGGTGCTAGGGGCTTTCAAAATTCGAACTAAAAATATCCTAGTGAGTTGAACTGGTGAGGTTCAAGGATCAAAAGGATTTAGCTTATTTGAGCTTATGGTGAGTGAGATAGAAAATCTCAAAGTTTCTAAAAACTCTACAAAGTCTGCTGTTGATGACTGCTAGACTGAGGTGCTATGCAACTCAGTATATACTAATGCAAATGTTCTAGGCTTTTGAGGACTTGATCAATTGGCTAAATGGAACATAAAAATGCCAAAGAAACAGGCTTAATAAGCTTAGGGCTTATAATGGCTTGTATGAGCTTAATTTTGACTGAAAATCACTAGGGCCATGTAAAATTGTTTAACTGATCTATAGAACTTATCTAAGCTTAAAATTGACTTATTAGGACTTCTAAAAGTTTGTTCAAAGCTGACCAAATGGTCAAGTAACAGTAGAAGCTAGTTTTGGCTTGTGACAGTACTTAAACCAAACACCCCTTTAGGGTGGTGTTTTGTTAATTTTGAACTGAAATTGATTAAACAAGCTGAGAACTTGAACACTAATTAATTATTAACTAATATTGATTATTTTTAATAGCTTTTAAACTAGATTTAAGCAGCTTATGGAATTATATGAAAAATTAAGCTAAAATGATATTATAAGCTTACAATCGAATTTGCATGAAACACAAGGGAACCAAGGACAAAGATCACTTATAGGCTCTCCATAGAGCCACTAAACCAGAAGCTTCCACAATTCCAGCTTGTTCAAGCCAGAGAAGCTTATCATGAGCTTGTTGACTTTTTGTTGACCATTCTTCAAATTTGATATTAAGAACTGAGTACTACTAAATAAGTTTACAAGAAGCTATAAGAAGCTTATGTAAACTTATTACAAGGGTATTGAGAGCTTTTGAGAGCTTATTGAGGTGGTTTCAACTTAATACGATTCACAGTGATATCAATAAGTGAGCATACATGAAATTTGGAACAAGAGTGTTTGAAATAAGCTTCTTTGAACTGAATTAAACTTGTATTGATAACAAAAACTTGAATTACAATAAGGAAATACTGAATTGAAAAATACGATTAATTAAAACTTAACTACTTATTCTACTTGTCGAATTGGCTAACATAGCCTACTATTTATACTACATTATATCTGGGATCTTTATGTCGACATCCACTGAGCTCATCCCATCCATTGAATTACTTCAATTCGATCTCAGCCACTCACATGTATTTTGGCGCCAAAAAGTACTAGTGGAGGATTGAGCAGGTTTTAGCATTAAATGCTATTCAGGATAGTGGAGAAGAAGCATTTAATGTTTCTTGTATTGTTAGGTAGCTTGTAGGAGGGGGGTGGTGGTTTAGCAGAGAAAACTAGGGGTGGGGTGGTTTAGGCGGGTTGTGAGGTTGGGGATGAGGTTTGACCAGGGTCAACTGGTATTGAAAACCAGGCCGGGTTTGGGTTTTTTAAATAAAAGGGAAGTGGGCTTGTGGATTGGGCTGGGGATTGTGTATTGGATTGGGTTTAACAAAAAAGGGTGGGTTGGTTTATTTAATTAAGGATCCGGTTTGGTTTTTAGCAAAAATATCACAAGGACCAAAGGTGTAATATGCTGAAACTTTAGGGACCTGAGTTGCCAATTTCCCAAACTTCTTCAAGGGACTAATCCTGCCATAAAACAATTACACAAGGACCCTATTTATTTTTCTCAAAGTTTTTTAAATCCCAGGGATCATTTTTGACATTTTCCAAACTTGAGGGACCAAACTTGTAATTTTATGAAACTTTGCACCAAAGGACTTATTATGTAATTTTATGATTCTTAAAGGACCTTTGATGACTTTTCCTGTTTTAGAATAACAAGGGACTAGATTTGACAACTTTTAAAAGTTGAGGGACTGAAACTGCCAATTATGCAAACTTTGTTCGTTTTTCAACTGTTTTTAAACATTTTGCATCTGAAACATATAAAACACAATTCTGGGATAATTTCAGTATTTTGATGCATTTCTGAGTGTTTTTGAGAGTTTTGGCAGCTCAGATTAGGTAAAAATGATGAGTATTTAGACACTCATCAATCCCCCACACTAAACTATTGCTAGTCCCTAGCAATATTTTATGAAGATTTAATGGATTTGAAAGACTCTTTACCAAAAGCCATTACCTCTGGAGTAGCCAATTGTTTTAGTTCAAGTAAGAACTTTGGTACAATGATAACCAAGTGATTTTGAGCAAACCACAAGCTGTCAACGGTTTTGATATGTCTTTACCAGAAGCCGTTTGCTTCTGGACTAGCCAACTCTTAGATAAATTATTAATATTATCTTTGGTGAGCTGATTACCAATCATGGATTTTCACTGCCTTAACCACAAGCCATAACCTTGCGGGCTAGCCAACTCTTCACTTATGAAGATATGGTGAGTCGAATACCATACAATTTTGGGCAAATTGCAAGCCATAAACGGATTTGATATATCTTTACCAAGAGCCGTTTGCTCCTGGATTAGCCAATCCTTATGTGGGTTAGACATGGCGGACTGATAACCATTTATTGAGTTCTAAGTGAGAAAAAATTTTAAAATTTTTGGCTAAAATGGGGGTGCTAGATGGTACATTTGATCAAATTCGCGAGAATTCCCCCCCACACTTAGAACTGAATATTGCCCTCAATATTCAAAGAACCGGTTGTTAAACCAACACTTAGAACGTGAAAGGGAAATACTAATAGCCTTTATTTTATATACTTATTTATTTTATTTTTGTTTAATTTGCATTTAAGCCGTTAAGGCACGCAAATTCCCTTTTTTTTTTTTTTTTTTTTTTTTTTTTTTTTTTTTTTTTTTTTCTTTAACTTTACATAATTACAACATGTGGGGAATCTCCCCCACACTAAGGTGAGACATGGGTGAAAACCCATATTTTGCTACTGTTTTTGATCACCGAGTCGCTAGCTTGACTCGACCCCAAATTGAGTTGATTCCTCCCGAACCGTCAGGTTTATCACGCAAGCTAACCGCTTGTGAACGGTCAACTGTAATAAAGGGCTCCTGAACAGCATGGAAGAAAAAGCAATTTTAAAAGTCTAAGGGGAAGTAAGAGACCAGGAAATCCGGCATTTAGACCAATGTTAGATGGACAATGCCGGGGTCAAAAGTAACATCCTCACTCCTGAACGAGTGAAAGACAGGGGAAATCACCGGGTAGGTGAAGGGAAGAAGAGAGATCTGAATAGCAATTAAGACAAGAACTTCCTCCTCAAGAATTGCAAGCGGAGGAGGCAAGTCCTTAAACTCGATCTCAGAAAATTTATCAGTTTTCTCAACTGATTTGGGTTTCTCATTATGAAGTTGTTTTGGGTGAAGAGGGGAAGATGAATCTTCGTTTAACAAATTTTCTAGAAAAAGAATGTCCCCCTCAGGATCAAGATAGTTTTCATCAACCTCATACGGAGGTGAACTATCTACAGCAAGAAAAGCATCGACTTCATCCCAAAAGGGATCACTTCCCTCAACCGAAGTGAGAGAAGGGGAAGAGCCTGCTATGATATGTTGAGAAGATGTGGTGGGTTCCCCACTCACAGAATTATGAAAATAATCAACACTCTCTTGAGAGTACTCCTCTGAAGCAATGTCAATGACATCTATTCGGTTAACCGATTCAGATTTATAATTAGAGGAGTACTTTGAAGTTTGATCATGATTGAAGGTAACAGCTTCCTTATCCACACGCAAGGTGATTTCATGCTTAAATACATCAATAAGAGCATGGCCCGTTTTTAGGAATCCTCTTCCAAGAATCAGAGGAACTTTTTGGTCAGCATCGAAATCAACAACCACAAAGTCAGCTGGAAAATGGAACTTTCCTATCTTCACAAATACATCTTCGGCAATGCCGCAGGGATGAGTTATGGTTCGATCTGCAAGCTCAAGAGTCATGCAGGTAGGAGTAAGAGCCGGAAGAGAAAGTTTCTTCCATACTGAATGAGGCATCAGGTTGATGCTTGCACCTAGATCTGCTAAGGCATAGCATTCAACCATTCCCGGAAATACACAAGGTAACAGAAATTTTCCAGGATCTCCAAGCTTCTCCGGAAGCTTTTTCAAGATAACCGCTGAGCAGTTCTCATTTACTGGAGTTTTAGCCATTTCAATCAGTTTTTCCTTGTTGCTTAACATGTGTTTGATTGCTGCTGCAAATTTGGGCATCAGAATAGTAGCATCCGCAAAGCTTATGTCAAAGTGTAATTCTTTAAAGATTTGATAGAATTTATCATTTTGTTGACTAGCCTTCTCACGGAGCTTTTGCTCATTTAAGCGCGATGGGTAAGGAATGTGAGGTTTGGATTTAGGGACAACGACTTCAGGAGTCTCAAAGACAACTCCTGGTTTGGATTTTTTCGGGACAACCGGAGGATAGACATGTGCTGTACTTTGTGGGCTTGGAATTTGCACTTTGTCTGTTGTATCCTCCGTCTCTTTTTCCATTTCAAACAACGGAGGAGGAATAGGGCCAGCTGGCCCCTTATAAGAAGCACCACTCCGAGTGGTGATAGCTTTGACGAAAGTGGTATCTTCATCATCATCACTGTCATCAAGTACACTGACAGGAACAGCATTGAGCATTTCGGAATAATATCTGGCTGATCTTTGCTCACTAAGTTTGGTTGACAAACTTTTAACCGTAAATCGTGAAAGAGTAGGATCGATTCTAGACGGTTGGGGAGCAATTGTGGGTGTAGATTTTTGGATGACAGAAGGTTGGATGATCGAAGGTTGGACGTATTTAGCACTTCTATTGTTAGTGGGAAGTACCGGGTCCTTTGTCACCTTGAATTCGACATGAGATTTACCACTCCGTGTACTGACAGCTTTGAGTTCACCCCTAGGGTTGACAACAGTGTTACCTGGGAGACCTCCCGAGGTAGAAGGTATATCAGTTAAAGACTTTTTGATCTGGTTTAATTGGGCAACCAATAACTGGTTTGTCTCACGTTGTGTCTTATTTGTTTCCTCTTGGCTTTTCATGAATTGCATAAGCAACTCATCTGAGGACGTCTGATTTCGGTTTGAACCTTGGTTTGAATTAAAATTTTGACCACGGTTTTGGTTAAAATTACCCTGATTCTGACCTCGGTTTTGATTGAAATTTTGGGAATTGTGGAAATTTTGTCCCTGATTTTGAACAAAGCGGTTTTGATTATTCTGATTTGGCACGGGTGGAAAACCAGGTGGGACCATAGCATTCGGTGCTCGGTACTGAGTCTCAGCATGCGGACGGTACTGATTTTGGTTTACTACAGCTACGGGAGCTGGGTAAACAGAAGCATCGGTTGCTTGACAATCATAGTACGCATGTGGGCCACCACAAGTTTCACACACTTTATTTATTGCTTTGACATGTTCCGGTTTATGAATTTCACTTTTTAATTCTTTCATTTCTTTCATCATACAACGCATTGAATCCGTTAAAAAGGCTAACTCTGAGGAGTTACCGGATGAAGAAGAAGCAGTAGGAGTGACAGGAACATTCACTTTGTTTCTTGAAATAGGAACTTTGGATTTATTTTCACAAATTTCAACCACCTCTCTGGGTTTACGATTCAAGATATTGCCACCGGAGGCTGCATTAAGTGCATCTTGATCGTTTTGGGTCAACCCATTATAAAACGTATTTATCTGTTGTAACACATTGAAATCATGATGTGGGCATTTTCTCAGGAGATCTTTAAATCTGTCCCATGCCTCTCCGAAATTTTCATCAAAACCTTGACGAAAACCAGCAATTTCATTTTTTAGGTTAGTCGTCTTTGATGGAGGGAAGAAATAATTTACAAATTTCTTAACGAGATCTTCCCAGGTTTCAATGGAACGAGGGGGTTCTTTATCCAGCCAAATTCGGGCTGCCCCCTCAAGTGAGAATGGAAATAGCATCAATTTGATCACTGTTTGTGGCACATTCTTGTAATTGATTGTAGAAGTCAGTTTGTTAAACCAACGAATGTGTGCGTAAGGATCCTCTCGTTCAAACCCGTGAAATTGGTTTGTGGACACGAGCTGAATCAAATGTGTTTTCAGTTCAAAATGATCAGAATCGATGGCTGGTAAAACAATGGCATCTCCATAACCCTCGGTGGGTGCCTGGAGCATTTCAGCCATGGTGCGTTCGTCTGCCATATTTTCAGTGAGAACAGTACGAATCTCGGGTTCGACTATTTGGGCAGCACGTCTACGATTACGTCTTCTCGGAATTTCTACGAGTTCACGTAAAGGGCTTGATGACGTGGAAGAACGAGTGCGCATGCACTAAGTAAAATATTCCAATTAAAACAAGACAGAAGCAAAACACAAGTGAACTTAAACCAATAATCAACAAGCGTACGGTAGCTCTCTAAAAGATAAACGCACAGAGTGGCGGAGAAGCAAAGGTGGGCAATTACGCTCCTTAAAAACCCGCTTCTTTCAGTCCGACAATTTAATGTCAGACTATCCTAGAACCTCCGTTAGAGTTTGTTTATCAATTAAAGGTGAGCCGATATTCGCAAGTGATACAAAGGCAAGTTTTAAATCTTTGGTTTGGGAACTTATTATGGTCGTACCCCCAGTTAGGTAGTACTCTGTCTTGGTTCTCGATGGTAATTTTTTATTGTTTATTTATTATTAACAAAGAAAAAGGAATTTATTTTTGGTGTTTTTATTTTTTATATGATAATAATAATAATAATATATATAGAAAAGAAATGAAAAATATTTTTGTATTTTATATGGTTTTTTTGGGAAATAGGAACTTCTGGTAGAAGGGTCTCAGATCACTAATCGCTAAAACTTACACAACTGTCGCAGCACACCTCCCCGGCAGCGGCGCCAAAATTTGATCCGCCCCGAACCAACACTTATAATTAAACAAATGCAGACTCGGAACTGGATGCTCGTGTGTAGTGTGTATACTGGGTAAGTGATCACCCAGGTCGTGTCCCAACGAGGTGCGAAATTGAAAACTGTGAAAAGCTTTGGATTAGAGTGATTGATGAATCAGATATTTTGATTTTGCTTTATTTAACAATTCTAAATAACAAATTAAAACAGATATAAACAGGGAAATTAAACGCGAATAATTTAAATTACAAACGCGCAACGAAACAGCTAGAATGGGACTAAAATTAAAATTTTAGAAAATTAAAACCTAAAAATGTAAAATAACTTAAAACTTATTTAAAAACTTAATTTATATTTTTTATACTTTTTATTTATTTATTATTAATTATTTATTATTTAATTATTAATTAAACTAATTTAAATTATAAAAAATACTATATGAACTAAGAAAATTCTAAAACTTTTTCTATAAATATTATATGATATTAAAAAGCTAAGAAAATTATAAAAATGAAAATTACTTAATTAAAATTTAAAAAATAAATTCTATTAAATAGAAGCTATCACTTAATTTCTATTTTTGATTTTCTTAAGGTCTAAAAATATTTTTATATTTTTCCTAGATTAAAAATGACAAAAGAAAATTATGAAAATTGGAATTATATTTTTCTGATTATTTTTCTATTTATTATAATTTAATTACTATTTTAAACTAATTAAAAGATTAAAAATATTAAAACTATGAAATAAATTCTGAAACTTTTTTGTGAAATACTTTAAGCTAATACTAAGCTATGAAAATTATCAAAATAGCCTCAGCTTAATCAGATAAGCTGATGAAAAGCTAAAAAGGAAATAAGCTTAATCGGACTGACAAGTATATAAATAAGTAAGGAAAACTATAACACTAAGAATAGTCTAGCCCAGATGGTGCGCGTGTTCGTCTTGGTTTTGACCAAGTCAACTCTAGAGTCCCAGGTTCGAGTCTAGCTAGTGTCACTTTTCTTTTTATTTTTTTCTTGGACTTTTATCTATTGGAACTTACTAAGTAGCTTATTGGGAGTATTTTTTATAACTAGCACGATTTGTGAATCTCAAAGGATAAGCTAGAAATAAGAGCTTATGGACTGCAGTTAGCTTTTAAAACTTTTTAAGAAACTAAAATCAATCAAACAAGCTAGAATCTAATTAAGAAGCTATGAGCTTGTGAACTAAGCCTTTTTGAACTGTTGTAAACTTAATTGGACTAATGGGATCGAAATCAATGGCTTGTATAAGCCACATAAGCTCAAAAGAGCTTATTGCTTAATGTGACTGCTAGTTGCCCTGCACCAGGGTCAACTGAGCAAGTTTGAGGCTAAGTTTAAGGGTGCTAGGGGCTTTCAAAATTCGAACTAAAAATATCCTAGTGAGTTGAACTGGTGAGGTTCAAGGATCAAAAGGATTTAGCTTATTTGAGCTTATGGTGAGTGAGATAGAAAATCTCAAAGTTTCTAAAAACTCTACAAAGTCTGCTGTTGATGACTGCTAGACTGAGGTGCTATGCAACTCAGTATATACTAATGCAAATGTTCTAGGCTTTTGAGGACTTGATCAATTGGCTAAATGGAACATAAAAATGCCAAAGAAACAGGCTTAATAAGCTTAGGGCTTATAATGGCTTGTATGAGCTTAATTTTGACTGAAAATCACTAGGGCCATGTAAAATTGTTTAACTGATCTATAGAACTTATCTAAGCTTAAAATTGACTTATTAGGACTTCTAAAAGTTTGTTCAAAGCTGACCAAATGGTCAAGTAACAGTAGAAGCTAGTTTTGGCTTGTGACAGTACTTAAACCAAACACCCCTTTAGGGTGGTGTTTTGTTAATTTTGAACTGAAATTGATTAAACAAGCTGAGAACTTGAACACTAATTAATTATTAACTAATATTGATTATTTTTAATAGCTTTTAAACTAGATTTAAGCAGCTTATGGAATTATATGAAAAATTAAGCTAAAATGATATTATAAGCTTACAATCGAATTTGCATGAAACACAAGGGAACCAAGGACAAAGATCACTTATAGGCTCTCCATAGAGCCACTAAACCAGAAGCTTCCACAATTCCAGCTTGTTCAAGCCAGAGAAGCTTATCATGAGCTTGTTGACTTTTTGTTGACCATTCTTCAAATTTGATATTAAGAACTGAGTACTACTAAATAAGTTTACAAGAAGCTATAAGAAGCTTATGTAAACTTATTACAAGGGTATTGAGAGCTTTTGAGAGCTTATTGAGGTGGTTTCAACTTAATACGATTCACAGTGATATCAATAAGTGAGCATACATGAAATTTGGAACAAGAGTGTTTGAAATAAGCTTCTTTGAACTGAATTAAACTTGTATTGATAACAAAAACTTGAATTACAATAAGGAAATACTGAATTGAAAAATACGATTAATTAAAACTTAACTACTTATTCTACTTGTCGAATTGGCTAACATAGCCTACTATTTATACTACATTATATCTGGGATCTTTATGTCGACATCCACTGAGCTCATCCCATCCATTGAATTACTTCAATTCGATCTCAGCCACTCACATGCATTTTGGCGCCAAAAAGTACTAGTGGAGGATTGAGCAGGTTTTAGCATTAAATGCTATTCAGGATAGTGGAGAAGAAGCATTTAATGTTTCTTGTATTGTTAGGTAGCTTGTAGGAGGGGGGTGGTGGTTTAGCAGAGAAAACTAGGGGTGGGGTGGTTTAGGCGGGTTGTGAGGTTGGGGATGAGGTTTGACCAGGGTCAACTGGTATTGAAAACCAGGCCGGGTTTGGGTTTTTTAAATAAAAGGGAAGTGGGCTTGTGGATTGGGCTGGGGATTGTGTATTGGATTGGGTTTAACAAAAAAGGGTGGGTTGGTTTATTTAATTAAGGATCCGGTTTGGTTTTTAGCAAAAATATCACAAGGACCAAAGGTGTAATATGCTGAAACTTTAGGGACCTGAGTTGCCAATTTCCCAAACTTCTTCAAGGGACTAATCCTGCCATAAAACAATTACACAAGGACCCTATTTATTTTTCTCAAAGTTTTTTAAATCCCAGGGATCATTTTTGACATTTTCCAAACTTGAGGGACCAAACTTGTAATTTTATGAAACTTTGCACCAAAGGACTTATTATGTAATTTTATGATTCTTAAAGGACCTTTGATGACTTTTCCTGTTTTAGAATAACAAGGGACTAGATTTGACAACTTTTAAAAGTTGAGGGACTGAAACTGCCAATTATGCAAACTTTGTTCGTTTTTCAACTGTTTTTAAACATTTTGCATCTGAAACATATAAAACACAATTCTGGGATAATTTCAGTATTTTGATGCATTTCTGAGTGTTTTTGAGAGTTTTGGCAGCTCAGATTAGGTAAAAATGATGAGTATTTAGACACTCATCAGGGACAAGTAAAGTTCAAGTGGGGGGATATTTGATGAACTCAAATAAGTACATTTTATTATCATCATTTATCCTGTTTATTTGACTTGTTTTATTATATTATCTATGAGAATCGATACCTTAATGTTTACTTTAGTAATTCTCAGGTAAAAACAAGCATTATGTGAAACTTGGCGATTTTGGACTAATTATGGAGCAAAACAAGCAAGATGTCAAAAGCCTAATGAAATCCAGAAGATCAAGCTCGTTCTACTCCAGATACGCCGCATCATACTTCTAACATACGGCGTATCACTATCAAGATTTCACAAGTTACAATCCAAGTACATGCGCCGCATACAAAGTCAAGATACGCCGCATCTGAAGACGGTGTACGAATATTCCTGAATATATTAATCTTGGACCCCACGCAAAGTTAAGTCAATGCGCCGCATCTATCAACTAGATGCGCCGCATCGACCCCTCAGACAGAAACTATAAATACCCCAAGGCCAGACGAATTTGAAAATCTTTTACACACTAAGCTTTCGAAGACCACAAAAACCCTAGAGCCGAATTCAGACGACCAAGCAGCACAAGACACACCTAAACGAAGATACAAGAGCTGTAAGAAGGTCCTGCATGTATTCAATTCATTAAGTAGTTTTGTTTTATTGTATTAGTACACTTTAATTCATCAGGATTGATGGGCTTGTGTCATGTGACTACGGAAAATCATGCACTCCCCTTAATATTGCTTTCCCATTAATTAAAGTTTATATGTTGATGTCTTTGGTGACTTTTATTAGTGCATTGATAACCTCTGTGTCTAGCTGAGCATTTCTTGGGTCGCCATGCCCCTTCCTCGCCTATTTAAGAGACGCTTAATAAATAGGATAGACATAAGTAATCATTAAGGGTTTACTCGCCGATAAGATTAGAGCCAACGAGAAAGGTTTAATTATATACACTTCATATAAAACTATCAATAAAACAAGTGACAAGCTACTTAATTATCAGGACAGGTCTTCTTATTGTCTCGAGTATCTATCTTTGTACGTGTGTGCTAATCGCTGATTCGTGCTCATTAGTTTAGTTTACTATTTAATCATAACCAAACCATGCCAGTCTCTCAGGCTGAACCCCCTTGCGTTAGATTAGGTTGTATAGCTAACTTAGGATATTAAAATACTGATTAGAATAACTAGATAATACGTTCCACTCTTAGTGATCGACACTCTACTTACCATTATATTCATACTGACCGGGTACACTGCTCGTTAAGTGTGTGTGTTATTGATAAGTCGGCTAAATATAAATTTAAAACTTGAGTAGGCATTAATACTGCTAAAGCGCAACGACACGCGCACGCATCAGTGACAAAAAGAACAAAGTTCTTTTCTGTGACACTGAATGTCTTGTACTTTCTCCAGATTTTAAGATGCCTGATGAAAGTCAAGTACTTCTTAAAATTCCTAGAAAGAGCAATATGTACAGTGTTGACATGAAGAACATTGTTCCCAAAAAGGATTTAACTTGTCTTGTTGTAAAGGCCACATTGGATGAATCAATGAAATGGCATAGAAGGCTTGGTCATATTAATTTCAAAAGCATAAATAAAATTGTTAAGAATGATTTGGTAAGAGGTTTACTTCACAAAAGTTTTGAAAATGATCAAACATGCATTGCTTGTCTTAAAGGCAAACAACACAAAGCCACTTGTAAGCCCAAGATTTTTAACTCTATCAATCAATCATTGTTTATGCTTCATATGGACTTATTTGGACCTGTTTCAGTAAGTAGTATAATGCATAAGAGATATTGTCTTGTTATAACTGATGACTATAGCAGATTTACATGGGTTTTCTTTTTAGGTTCTAAGGATGAAACTTCTAGCATTCTTAAGACATTCATTACACAGATAGAAAACCAAGTAGACAAGAAAGTGAAAGTCATTAGATATGATAATGGGACAAAGTTTAAGAATAGAGTTATGAATGATTTCTGCAAAGAAAATGGTATTAGGAGAGAATTTAGTGTTGCTAGAACTCCACAACAGAATGGTGTTGTTGAGAGAAAGAATAGAACACTAATAGAAGCTGCTAGAACTATGTTAGCTGACTCTAAGCTACCTATAACTTTTTGGGCTGAAGCAGTCAACACTGCTTGCTATGTTCAAAATAGAGTTTTAGTTGTACAGCCTCACAATAAGACATCATATGAACTTTTTAGAGGTAGAACTCCTGCAATAGGATTTCTTAGACCTTTTGGATGTCATGTGACAATTCTCAATACCTTAGACCATTTAGGAAAATTCGATGGTAAAGCAGATGAAGGATTCTTTGTTGGATATTCTCTTAATAGCAAAGCATTTAGAGTATACAACACAAGAACTAGGATTATAGAGGAAAACCTACATGTGGAGTTTTTGGAGAATAAGTCCAATGTAGAAGGTCAAGGACTAAAATGGCTATTTGATCTTGAGACTCTAACCAAATCAATGAATTATGTGCCTGTTGTTGCAGAATCTAATGAGTTTTCAGGTTCACAAGCAACAGATGAGGCAAGGTTAGAAAAGGAGACAAATCAAGATTATGTGTGGATGCCAATATGGTCAAGTACAAGTGTGGAATCAACTTCAACAATTGGCGAATCTTCTTCTGGTAATGCTAAAGAAGATGTTGAAGATGAAAGCAAAGAAGTTGGAGCAAAGGAACAAGAAAATAGTTCTGCTATCAATAATGCTGCTGAAACAGACTTAACTGAAGAAGCAGAATTAACAAAGGAAGCAGAATTAACAGACGATGAGGTAGATTTGAGCAATCTCCCACCAAACTATCATGTTCCACTTACACCACACACCAGAATTCACAAAGTCCACTCCCTAGAAAATGTGATAGGAGATGTACAATCAGGGGTGAAGACAAGGCAACAACTTATGTCTTCATACCAACAAGGGCTTCTTGATGCCCTTTATGCTTCAAAACAGCATGAGTTTTCAAACTCTTGCTTGTTTGTATGTTTTCTCTCACAAGCTGAACCAAAGAACATTCTGAAAGCCTTAGATGATTCTAGCTGGGTAGAAGCTATGCAAGAGGAGCTTCTTCAGTTCAAGATTCAGAAAGTTTGGGTGCTAGTTGATTTACCTAAAGATGCAAAGGTAATTGGCACTAGATGGGTTTTCAAGAATAAAAGGGATGAAAGGGGAATAGTAATTAGGAATAAGGCTAGATTAGTAGCCCAAGGGTACACACAACAAGAAGGTATAGACTATGATGAAGTTTTTGCTCCAGTAGCAAGACTTGAGGCAATTAGGCTTTTCTTAGCTTATGCTTCATTTTTAGGCTTCATAGTTTACCAAATGGATGTCAAGAGTGCATTTTTATATGGCACAATTGAAGAAGAGGTGTATGTCTCACAACCTCCAGGGTTCATTGATCCTGACCATCCAGACAAAGTGTACAGAGTTGTAAAAGCTCTATATGGCCTGCATCAGGCACCAAGAGCTTGGTATGAAACACTGGCTTCCTACTTAATAGAGAATGGATTTCAAAGAGGCAAGATTGATCAGACACTATTCATCAAACAGCATAAGAAGGATCTTCTGTTAGTGCTGGTGTATGTGGATGATATTATCTTTGGATCTACAAGGAAGGAGATGTGTTTGGAGTTTGAGAAGCTTATGCATGATAAGTTTCAGATGAGTTCCATAGGGGAACTTACATTCTTTTTGGGTTTGCAAGTTAAACAATCATATGAAGGCATATTTATTAGTCAAGATAAATATGTTGCTGAGATACTTAGGAAGTTCAACTTTGCTGATTCAAAAATGACAAGCACACCAATGGATTCTGAGAAACAACTTCCAAAAGATTTAGATGGAGAAAATATGGATGTACACACATACATATCTATGATAGGATCTTTGATGTATCTCACATCATCAAGACCTGACATCATGTTCTCTGTTTGTGCTTGTGCAAGATTTCAAGTAACTCCAAAGGTTTCTCATTTAACAGCAGTCAAGAGGATTTTTAGATATCTCAAGGGTCAACCTAGGTTGGGTCTATGGTATTCAAGGGAATCACCTTTTGACTTGGTAGCATTTTCGGATAGTGATTATGCTGGTGCTAGCTTGGACAGAAAGTCAACAACTGGAGGATGTCAATTCCTTGGGTGTAGACTTATCTCATGGCAGTGTAAGAAGCAAACCATTGTGGCTACTTCAACAACTAAAGCTGAATATGTAGCTGCTGCAAGTTGCTGTGCTCAAGTCCTATGGCTTCAAAACCAACTTCTTGACTATGGGTACAATTTCATGAACACTGTCATTCATATTGATAATAGTAGTACAATTTGCATTATTAAAAATCCAGTACAACATTCTAAAACAAAACACATTGAAATTAGACATCACTTTATAAGAGACTGCAATGAGAAAAGATTAATTCAAGTTCTTAAAATTGCTTCAGAATACAACTTTGCAGATCTGCTAACAAAAGCTTTTGATGTTGGAAGATTTCAGTACTTGGTAGCAAGTATTGGAATGCTTAATCTTTGAATTTTTCAATCTAATGTGTTTTTGTATATAAATTTTTGTTTGTACTGCTAGCTTTGTCAGTTAATACTGCTATTACAAAAGTTTGTGTTGTTCATACAGTTAGTTCTATGCTTATTCTAATGCAAGACAAGTACTTTGTACATTGTTCTCTTGGTTTTAGACTAACTATTTCAGGTATGATCATTTGAGCACAAAGGAAATTTCAAGTGAAATGGAAGCAGCAGAGTGTGTTCTAGTTGCTGCCATAACAGGTTTATGATGGACTGAGTTTGGGAATTCTTAACAAAGGTTCACACCTAAGTTAATTAATTCTTTAAAACATCTTTCTTGAAACCTGGTTATCATATTTCACATTGAATTGATGACTTAGTTGATCAGAAAGTAACTGATTCAACTCACTTTCTATCATTTTATACTTTTAAGTATAATGAGCAAGTCTAAGGACATCTGATAGAAAGAACAGCTAGTAAAAGTGAATCTAACACTTGTGTTAGAGGTAACAATTGCTATGAGCTGGAAACCCTGTCAAGAAAGCCTTTTGAATAGGTTTATCTTTACACAGGCAGTTATTTATAATTGAAAACATTGGTTCTCACACAACCAGAGGTTGCATTAAACCAAAATTTTGATTAAGTGTCTGTTATACACTTAATCCCTTCAAAATGGTTGAAAGCAGTATGATTTTTCATAATAAAATCATATGCATACTGCTAAAAGTCAAAAAAATTCTTAAAAAGATTTTTGGAATAAAAATGACTCAGAAAACCATCAAATGATGGATTATGAGTTATTGCCCCATGAATCACCTCTCATAGGAGTTAACACACCTAGAAGTGATGAGGGCAGCAAATTAAACTCTTAAGGAATTGATGGCTATATGTACAACATTGTCTGATAACAAGTTCTAATTGATAGCTCAGATGATGGGGAGAAAATATTTTGGTACATTGTGAGAGATCTTCCAAAAAAGGGAGGAAATGTTATTTGCATCTCAGGGGAGGAAATAAAGCCCAAGGAAGATTAACCAGTGAAAGGGAGGAAAAGACAAGAGCATACAAGATGATGACATGGAAGTTGAAAATGACAAGAATGAGCTGATTCTGGAGTATTATATATATTCAGAAGGGATGAAGCATTCCAAAGGAGAAAGTTCTATCTAGGTCAAACGAAGAATGCTTTCAGTTTCAATTTCAGTTCACTACGTTTGTTCATCACTTGCAAAGGCATGCTGATAGATGATTTCACTTGTTGAAACAAGCATCCAAGATACACAGCACCATTGCCTCTTATAATTCCTCCATCCAAGGAAATTGCACCATCTTTTAGGTCAATGAATGAAGCCTGAAGATGTGTATTGATATTGTTGAAGTCAAAGATCAGAAAGCAGATGAGTTACTGAGTTAGATATTAACCTTTCAGAATAGAAGAAATTTCAGTCCAAGGGTCTGACTATGAAGTGTTTGAAAGATCTTCACAATTCCTCATTTAATTCATAAAACATGTTGAAATGGATTCACATGTTTAGGGGAGGATTGTTGGGAATTAAATATTCTGAAGATTAAGTATCGGGAAATTCTCTAAGTGATTAAGTCTGGTGGTTAAGTCTGCTAGTGTTAATCCTGGTTAAGTCTGCTACCTGGTTAAGTCTGGTCGTTGAAGATTAAGTCTGCTAGTGTTAATTCTGGTGAAATACAGAATTAAGTCTGCTCTTCTATCGTTAAGTCTGGTTGACTAAAGTCAAATATACACGGTAGATAATATCTTACCCCATGTGCTCAGTCCTTATCTTATACTCACAGAACAAGTTGTAAACATAGATACATGTTGTATCTTAGTTACTGACACACATAAGATAAGCTAGCAAGTTGTTCGACAAGACTTAACATTATTGTAAAGATCTTTCTTGATATATAAAAGAAAGATCTTAGACTAGAGATATATGTGTGAAAAAGATAGTGCTTAAAATATATCTCTCAAGAACAAACACAAACAATATCACAAGATATAGAAACATAAGATTCAAGGTTGTAACCCTAGTGATAAGAAAAGATCACTCGTATTATTATCTTAATAATATTGAATCGTTTGGTGTTAACATTGCATATTCATTGTTCGTTACAAAAGCATTACTTTCCATTTCCATAATACAAATAACCTTCTAAGTGTGATTAAGTAGATTCCGCATACTTAATCATATTAACTCAATATATCATATACACAAAGTCACAAAGGTTTAACCACTTTAACAGTGTATCGATTTCTCTCATTATCTATCAAAAGCCCACTTTGTTAGACTAACTTAATTGTTGGGAATTATCATATGGTACAAGTGAAGTCAGACTTAAGTCTTGTAGTGTTGATATTAAGTCTGGTCTGAGTTAGGTCTTGTAATGTAAATGTTAGGTCTTGTAGTGTTAAGTTAGGTCTGGTAGTTATTATTAAGTCTTGTAGTGTAATCGTTAAGTCTTGTAGTGTTTATTTTGTTTCCGTATTATTAGATGGTGAGGATATGCATGAGTTATATTAGGAAGTGATATGGCATATCTTCTTAGTAATGAGCTGTATTAGGGTTTCTTATTGTATATAAGAAACATACGGCTGTGTGTATTATATATAACTAATTCGAAAAACATCTTCTTTATTGAATAAAAGATCCATAGAGGATCAAGTATTATTAGTAATTCTTCTTTCAATTTTAGTGTTTATATTCCGCGTAAACATTAATCTTATTGTCAGAGTTTCTATTAGTTTGTTTGTGTTTACATAAACATTCTATTGATCTTAACCGGCTCATAAGATCTATCAAGGTGTATACGATCCAACAAGTGGTATCAGAGCCTGGTTAGAGACTCTGTGAAAGAAGAGCAATTTTGGTGCAAGAATTATCGAAGAAGAACGGTTTTGAAGAAATTCGTACAGTAGCAGATCTGGTAATTATTGTTTGGAGGTATTCGTATTTAATTTTTAAAGAGCAGATCTGATTGGCTGGTTCGTCAATTAATTCTCGAATATTAATTGGTTATCATTGGTTTGTCGCTTCCTGTTTGTTCAATTAATTTGTTTTGGTCGGCGGCGCTATTGATCCTCGTACAACATTTAATTGGTCGGCGGCACTTAAGAATTAAATTGTTATTGATGAGATCGGTGATGAATTAATTCTGTCATCACGTGTCTTTGACTTAAGGTTTGATTGAATATTAATTGTGGGTCCGTGGATATTTTGATTGTCGTGATCTGCAAGAGTGATTCGATTGGTTATTTATTTTTGGTCAACATTTGAATATTAAATTGATTCTGCTGCTGCTTTAATTTTGCTACTCTACTGCTGTTACTGTCGAAGAAGGAATCTGTTTGAAACTAATCTCTTAAATCCTCATAAGATGACTTCATCCGGAACAAATGATTATGAGAAATGGGCTATGAAGGTGGAACAATGGATCTCCAACAGAGATCATAACCTGTGGAATGTAATTCTGAATGGGAATAGCAAGAAGAGGATTGGTAAAGATCAGAAGGGGAACCTCATCATTCTTCCACCTGAATCAGCTGAGGAGCATGTTGCTGTACAAAGGGAGAAGAAGGCAAGAGCTCTTTTGCTCCGTCTCTCGGAGAAGATCACATGGGTGACTTTCATCACATGCATGATGCTAGGGAAATCTGGCTTGCTGTAAAAGCTAAGTTTAGAGGGAATGATAAGTCCAAGAAGATGAGAAAGTCTATGCTCAAGCAGGAGTTCCAGGAGGTCAAGATCTCTGCGACTGAGGAATCTGGCTTGACGGGTTTCCCATCTCAGGTACAAAATTGTCTTTTTGGTTGTCATGATTTATATGCTCTACTTAAGAAAGAATATGATGAAATAGAGCCTGAGTATAATAAACTGTTTGTTGAAGTTAAAGCTTATAAAAATGCTCTTAAAACTTTGGAAAAACAAAAAGCCTGGCACGAAGCAAATCAGTTAGCATATGAAGAGAAAATTAGGGTGTTGGAAAGAGATTTACAAATCTCTAACGATGAGCTTAAATATTCTGAGTCTCAAAATGCTAAGGTCAAATTAGAAAATCAGGACTTACAGACTAAGCTTGACAATTCCTTGGCTAGGTTTGATAAATGGAAAGAAACATCTAAAAACCTAAACAAGTTAATTGATAGTTCTATGTCAATAAAAACTAAAATTGGTTTAGGGTTTGGAGATTATATAGGGCCAGATCAAGTTTATGACCCTAATGAGTATAGTGTTTTTGACCCTGAACCTGTAGACTATCAAATTCCTGTTAAGTTTGTCAAAGAAGGAGGAATGAATGCTGTTCCTCCTCCTATAAGAGGAGTGTTTAAACCTGTCCCTATCCACTCAGACCTTGACATAGACTTAGATGAATCACATATGTCCTATGGCAAAAAGTCCATTGACTTGCCTACTTCAGACTGTGAAACCAAAGACTTTGTCTCTAGTTCTAACAGTGACAAATCATCTCAAACCAAGTCTGGTGACTATATCACATGTGATTCAAGTGATAAGTCTGCCACACCCAGGCCTAGTGACATACCCACAAAAGTGACTGATGATCATTCTGAAAATAGTTCACTTAATTTTGTTAAAATCAGTTCACCTTCAAGTACTGGTAGTGAGACTTTTGTGTGTAATAAAACAAGACATGGAAAGAACAAAAAGATTAAAAAGAAATCATGTTTTGTTTGTGGTAGTTACTCTCATCTCATTAAGGATTGTAATTATTATGAGAATAAAATAGGTGTGTGTGCTGAACAATGAAAACCTAGATCAGTATGGAGAAATGTAGAGAATATTCCCCCATTTGTCCCTAGAGCAAATGCATTTCCTGCTGGTAGGCCTTTTAGACCAGCAGCTGTTCCTGCTGGTATACCGGTTTCTGCTAGTTGGAAAAGCAATGCTGCTCGACCATTTAACAGACCTACAAGTACTTTCTTTCAAAATGATTATAGGTTTGGTTATTATGACCCAATGTATGTGGGGGGGCAAAGATGGGATCATGATGTTCAGTATACAGGAGGTTGGCCTTGGAGACATAATGGTCATTGTTTGAGAAAGGGATCCAACAGAAATGGTGGATCTCATCACTGCTGTGTTTGAGGGGAGGTATAAGCCTAAGGGGAGGCTTATTGTTGTGCTTACTAATATTTTTTTTTTTGGTTTGTTTTGTGTTCGCTTCCAAAAATGTTTCTGCTGTTGAATTTATTGTTTGTGAGGCATGAATTACATCAGTCAAAAGTGAGTAATGATATGGTTTTTGTCTCGTACTGATGTGGGGCTTAATCGAATTAATGGTCAATTGATGATGTTGGCGTCTAGTGCACATGAAAGACTGATTCTGATTGTTCAAAGTATAATTCCTCATGGATAAGTATATTATTCTATTATGATATGAGTGGGACTGGTTGTCAGATTATGGTCACGGTTTGGATAAATTTTTATATCTGATGGTGTGTATTTTAAGTCTGCTGCTACAGTGGTGAATTAGTTCTGGTTTATGGTGAATTAAGTCTGGTTGGTAATTAAGTCCGTTTTCGGAAATTATTGTTTCTATAATTTTAGTAAAATAAAAAAAATAAAAAAATAAAAATAAAAAAAATAAATGTATATTTTGTCTACTATCTTGTATGGTTTTGAGTTTCACCCTTGCAGGTACAGTGTTGGTTCTTGAACCACACAACAAATGGTAATCATCTCACCATGTCTTACAAACAAGAAAGAGTTGACTCACCATGAGGGTACGGCTCTGGTGTGATTCTCAAATCCGTTGGAAGCTGTAATAGTTTGCTCAAAACTATAGGGTACTCAACTCACCGATGTTTTATTACTAAGAGTTGAATGGTTTTCAATTCGCCATGGATTTTACTCCTTATTGGGGTTTCCAAAGAATTGGCTAGCCCACTTGTATATGGCTTGTGGTAAAGGCAGTGGAAAACCATATTTGGTATTCAATTCACCAAAGGTTATCTTCAACCTAAGAATTGGCTAGTCCTGAGCAAACGGCTACAGGTAAAGACAACTCAAATCCGTTTATAGTTGATGATTTACTTAAAATCATATGGTTATCAATGTACCATGGTCTTTCACACCAAAACATTTGGCTACTCCAGTAGTGATGGCTATTGGTAAAGAGACATCAAATCCATTAAATTTCAATGATTCACTTCTCATAGGAGTTAACACACCTGGAAGTGATGAGAATAGATATGAAACTTAATATGAATTGATGTACAAAATGTCATGGTTGCTGGAGAGATCAAGTGGAATGCATTTCAGATGCTGAGAAGATCAAGTTGCTGCACAAATACTTAAAATTTGCAGATTTGAAGATCAAGATAATTCCAAGTGCTCAAAGGTCAATCCTCAAAAGTTTACACAGGAGGAACTTGAACTTCATGGCACATGAAGATCAAGTTAGGGGAGGATTGTTGGGAATTATCATATGGTACAAGTGAAGTCAGACTTAAGTCTTGTAGTGTTGATTTTAAGTCTGGTCTGAGTTAGGTCTTGTAATGTAAATGTTAGGTCTTGTAGTGTTAAGTTAGGTCTGGTAGTTATTATTAAGTCTTGTAGTGTAATCGTTAAGTCTTGAAGTGTTTATTTTGTTTCCGTATTATTAGATGGAGAGGATATGCATGAGTCATATTAGGAAGTGATATGGCATATCTTCTTAGTAATGAGCTGTATTAGGGTTTCTTATTGTATATAAGAAACATACGGCTGTGTGTATTATATATAACTAATTCGAAAAACATCTTCTTTATTGAATAAAAGATCCATAGAGGATCAAGTATTATTAGTAATTCTTCTTTCAATTTTAGTGTTTATATTCCGCGTAAACATTAATCTTATTGTAAGAGTTTCTATTAGTTTGTTTGTGTTTACATAAACATTCTATTGATCTTAACCGGCTCATAAGATCTATCAAGGTGTATACGATCCAACATTAATCGTACAACACACAAGTTTCAATATTACAAATGCCCATCACTTTGCATTTATAAATTAAATGCTAACAAGGGGATTTTCAAAGTTAAAATAGTGAGTCAAAAATATCTTGGTTATATTATTAATGGTGTTGGCTGATTAGGAGGGGGGGGGGGAGACAAAGTTTCTAGTCAAGTCTCCTTTTGTTCTTAGACTCCATGTTTTAGGGATTGTGTTTTGTAATTAATGCAAGTAGTAATAAAATGGTGTGGTAATTATTGTGGAACAAGGGGGGGGGGGGCACATGTAAGGTTTTTTGAGTAGAAGAGTTGTTTTGGTACAAGAGTGTATATGTTGTATGTATTGGGTATTAGAAATAGGTATTGATTGTTGGTTCGGTGATTAACGCATGTTATACGTAATTAAACGTAAGAAATAGAGAAATTACATTAGGCGTAAGGGATTATTTTTGGAACTTTGGTAATAATTTAGGAAGTATAAAAACGTGTTAAAAATAATTGTTAGGAGTATTGGGTATATCGGGTGTTTATTTAAATAGCGAGAAGCGTTTGTTTAAGGTAATAACCGTAAATAAATAAAAGGGATTTGTTTTAGGGATTAAAATTTCGAACCAAAGTAGGAGCAAGGTATTGAGATGTTGTAGACTAGATATAGCCTAAAGTTCTAGTACAGAAGAGGGACATTCCTTATTTTACGTTTATTTAACTAAAGAGTTATACGTGAAAAGTGTTCTTGTAAAATTTCAAAGTAGTAAATTGGAGTTTGAAAATAAATGTTAACGTGGAAAATTACGGGTTGTTACAGTCTCCACCCGTTAAAGGAATTCAGTCCCTGAATTCAGCTCGTTCATTCTACAAACGTATGTTCTCGCTTTGAGTGATCTCAGGATTTCCTTGAGAATTCCAGCGAACCTTAACGATAGGAATTCGACTTCGTTGGCTTGGAACGTGATATGAAGCGGGGCTAGCTTTTCAAGACAAGGTTGAGCTAAAGGTAGTGAAATAGAAAGTGTAATGGACGAGGCTTGTCGCATTGCGGCGATAAAAGATAAAACATTCATTAGATAGGAATTCATAATAGTACATGAAGCTTATACGATAGAACTTAAAGTGAAACGCAAAAGAAATACAACACTAGAGAGTTTAGGCTTCAGTTTTCTTGTTCTTTAGCTCTGGGCAGTCCTTCCTGAAGTGCCCTATGTTTTCACATTCGAAGCAGCTCCCCGGGATCATCTGATTTGCGGGGTTCCTACAGTCATTGGTTTGGTGACCATGCTTCTTACACAACCCACACGGTTCGCTGCAATGACCTAGGTGATGGAGATTGCATGTGTTGCAGTAGGGTAAGTTCCTAGCATATCTTTTCTTGGTGCGTGGTCCTGCAGTATAGGCTCTAACCACTTTTTGTCCTTTGTTTGGCTGTCGAACTTAATCTTTTCCTTGGTTGTCATCCTTTTTCCTCTTGTTTTCGTTGTTGCTGTGGTTGTTGTTATTATCTTCTCGAGCATTCCTTGCTCGAACAAATTGGTCCATCAGACTGTGAGACATTCGAATTGTTTCTTCGAGAGTGTTGGGTTTTAATGAGGTAACATTTCCCTGAATACTGGGTGGAAGTCCCCAGATGTACCTTTCGATCCTCTTACGGGTAGTAGAAACCATTTCCGGGTAAAGAGTAGCCAGTTCGTGGTATCGCTCAGTATAAGCTGCAATGTCGACTCCCTTCACTGCTAAGTTCCAAAATTCGACTTCCATCTTTTGAACCTCATTTCTTGGACAATACTCTGCTATTACCATTTTCTTGAAATCAGTCCAAGGTATTTCGAAAGCAGCATCCAATCCCACTGACTGAGCATAAGCATTCCACCAAGATAAGGCGCCATCCAGCAAGGTACCCGTAGCATATTTCACCTTATAGTCCTCCGCGCAGTTACACATGCGAAAAACCGACTCCAGCTTTTCTAACCATCTAACTAAGCTGACAGCCCCTTCTTTGCCACTTGATGCGTGCGGTGTCGTAGTATAGTTTTAGCAGTTTTAATGCCTACTCAAGTTTTAAATTTATATTTAGCCGACTTATCAATAACACACACACTTAACGAGCAGTGTACCCGGTCAGTATGAATATAATGGTAAGTAGAGTGTCGATCACTAAGAGTGGAACGTATTATCTCGTTATTCTAATCAGTATTTTAATATCCTAACGCAAGGGGGTTTCAGCCTGAGAGACTGGCACGATTTGTTTGCAATTAAATAATAAAATAAACCAATAGGCACGAATCAGCAAGTAGCACACACGTACACAGATAGATACTCGAGACAATAAGAGGGCTGTCCTTATGATTAAGTAGATTGTCACTTGTTTTATTGATAGCTTTATATGAAGTGTATGTAGTTAACCCTTTCTCGTTGGTCCTAATCTTATCGGCGAGTAAACCCTTAATGATTACTTATGTCTAAAAGTTATTCCTAAGTGATCAATTTAGTAATAACCGTGGGAGCCACATTATGTCCCGCAGTCAAATGCCCGCAAGCCACTAATAAACACAGAGGTTATCAATGCACTAATAAGTAGTAACCAAAGACATCAACATATAAACTTTAATTGATGGGAAAGCAAGTATTAAAGGGAGTGCAATCTTTCGTTGTCACATTACACAAGCCACCAATCCTGATGAATTAAAGTTTGCTAACACAATAAAACAAAACTACTTAATGAATTAAACACATGCAGCACCTTCTTACAGCTCTTGTATCTTTGATTTGGGTGTGTCTTGTGCTGCTGCCTTGACTGAATTCGTCCTTGGTTTCTGGTCTTCGGTCTTAGGTTAAAACTTTTGAACTTGTAATTCGTCTGGTCTACGGGGTATTTATAGTTTCTGTCTGAGGGAAGATGCGGCGCATCTAAGGAGTAGATGCGGCGCATGTACTTAACTTTGCGTGGGGTCCAAGATTATAATATTCAGGAATATTCGTACACCGCCAGAAGATGCGGCGTAACTCCATGATTAGATGCGGCGCATGTCCTCTTGTATCTTGGATCGTATCTGGTGATATTGATGAGGCGAAAAGTGTACCGCTTTTAAGGGGTCATTTAAGCCCGAAATCGTATTTATTTGATCAAATATTGCCCTAAATCGTTCCTTTTGTCATTTTAGGTACTTTTGAGGAGAAATCTGGAAAAGGAGGCATTTTGGACGTTTTTGGAGCATAAAAGTGAAGAAAACGGCAAAGTCTCAAAATTGTGCTGAAAGTCACCTTTGACGGCGTCAACATTAACTCCAGACGGCGTCATGCCTTGGCAAGAAAAGTTGGATGTGAAATTTACTCATGACGGGCCAGTGAGTTTGCATGAGAATTCTGACGGCGTCACGCTTTAACTAAATCAAGGGCGTCACGGCTTAAATCAAAGAGGGACGGCGTCACGTTATAGGTCCGACGGCGTCAAGCCTTGATAAGCCAGAATGGATTTTTGGCGAGCTAAAGAGGGACGGCGTCAAGAAGGTCACCCGGGAACCCTAAAAGCGGCGAGGTGACGGCGTCACAATGCATAAGGTGACGCCGTCAGATGTCAAAGTCTATATATAGTTTTCTAATTTTTTGTCATTAAGGAGAGCTTAGTGTGTGGAATTTTGGGATAAAACCCTAAGACGATTTTAGCTACTTTTTCAGGGCTTCTTGCCTTGAGATCTTCCATGTTTCATTGAAAGATAAGTTATCAATTAATCATTCAATATGTCTATGTGTTGTTTGATTCTATCTTATGCTTGTCTTTTGTTTAACATGTTAGGCTAATTTTATCTTGTGTTTGCTTAGATCTAATGAAACCTAGCTATTGATTATTGGTTGTTAGTGTGTTGTTAGTTGTATTGGATGATTGTTTATCTATGTTAGGCTTAAGAAAACTGGCTAACTTCCTATTCGGTAACTTGCTTGAACGTCTTAAGAAACATGAACCAAACGCGTACTAAAGGTTTTTATGGTTGTATTTAATGCACAAGCGAATTCTAGTGATCCCATGTTAGGAGCTTCCTAGCCGGCTCGACATAGGAGTGAAGTAGGAGCTTGTAGAGTTTGGGGAAGTAAGTACGCCACCCCACGAATGGTATTAAGGAATACACCCGTCATCCACGCGACTAATACACGCTAATTAACCGGTAAAAGATAGTTAGGGAGTAAGGAAATCTAAGTAAACACATTTCTCCACACATAAGTTTCTCACCACTTTTCATTTTTGTTATTTTATTTTATTTGCATTTGTAGTAATTTGGGTTAGTTGACTAGCAACTAATTCCGCCCACTCCTTCAAAACCCGAGATTTTACTTGCTTTCATAAAATATAAAAACATAAAAAGAATCTTCCTCAACCCTTAGACCTATTAGAGTAGCTTTTCATACCTAACGAACACTATTCCCTGTGGAGAACGATCAATCCCCCGTACTTACCACTACACTATACTACATCGGTCAGGTACACTGCCTGGTGGGGTTGTAAGCCTCTTGAGATCCCTTGAGAGGTAAAACCTGTTGTAAGGTTGCAAAACCCACGCATCAAGTTTTTGGCGCCGCTGCCGGGGAATAGTTATTGTTTAGGTTGAATTTTTATTTCTATTAGGTCTACTCACTAGATTCCTTTCTAGTGAGATTTTTATTTTATTTTTCTAGGTTTTCTTTAGTCTATCTTATTTCTTTGTGTGTTTGTTCGTAATTTCCATTGACTCTTCCGTTCACCATTATGGAGAACGCGAATCCACCATACTACCAACCACGTAATTCACCCACTCCATATGACATCTTGATGTTTAAACAACATAAAGATGAACCTCTCTATGATGCATGGACTCGTTTTAAATATTTACTCCAAAAAGTCCCTCATCATAACTTCGATTTTTGGTCCCTAACTCAATTCTTTTACAATCATGTCGACCGACAAGCCCAAAGGTACATTTACCATATTGCCGGCAGGGATATTAGGGAATTAAGTGCTGAGAAAGCATGGGAAGCTATTGAAGAGTGTGCCCAATATTATTATATAGTAGACAACCCAACAAACGTTAGTACAAGTCAATTGACCACAAAATTCGAGGATCATGAAACAAGTTTGTTTGGGGATGAATATGTTAGTGTTGAGATACCTAAGTGGTTGTCATGTAATGCCATAGTACAAAACAAACACATAGGTGACCTTGATGTGATGGAGGATTTAGCCAAACATGATCACATTGATCAAAAAGACCTAGGTTTTATGATCGATGATGATGAATCTCAAGAAACACATGATGAATCTTTTGGGCAATTTGAATATAGCAGTCATAATATTGAGGATGATCCTTATGATTCGGATATAGAAGTTAAGATGCCTAGAGAAGCACTTGAGATACTTGGAAAATGTTAGGGTTGGATTATAATGAAACACATGTTGAGGATATAGGTGATCTTGATAAGATGGATGATAAAGTAGAAAATCCAAGCCCGCCAAATACCCCACAAGTCCTACCATCATTTGAGGCATACACACCGCCCGTGACTTATTCAGAAGAAGTAGAAGAGACTTTAGGAACCCCAATTGAGGTAGAACCCTTGGACCAAGCACCACTAGAGCATATAGGTTTGAATACTCATAATGATAACCTTACTCTTAGTTCTAGGGAAGTTCCTAGTTTTGATGAACCGGAGCCTAAACCAAAACCGTTACCTAATCTTCCATCCTTAGATGTGAACTTAGGAATTGAATTAGGTCCCGATCCACCCATCAAACCATGTAGTCCGGGTAGTCTTAAGTTTAAGGTAGTAGACATTAAGCCTTGTAGTGAGGAAGACAATATAGGAGTGAACCATGACCTTACATACTTACATCACCCATTTATGATTGATCACAAGAAACATTATGGGTTTAAACCGGGTTTATTAGGTCAAGATGGATTCCCAACTAGGAGTCTCTCGAAGTTGATAGAAGATGATCCCTTTTTAGGAGGAAACTCAAAATCACCCATTGACCAAAGTGAACTAGGCAAGGTTATGATGAAAGGAGCACACCCCTTTGAGCATATAATTCATCCACCACTCTTTCCTCACGTGGCATACTCCTACCGAGCTGGTGTGTATCGCTACTATCACCCGCACTTAATCCTAAGTGTAGGGAAAACCTCTCCTTTATCCATTAAATAAGGGTAGAGTCAGGCTCGTGACTCGAACAAAAACAAGCGCTCTTGGGAGGCAGCCCATGGTTTATTTGCTTTGTGTGTTTATTTATTTGTTTGTTTTATTTGTTTCCGTATGTGTGTTTAATTTTTATTCTTATTGATTCATGTTCAAAACTAATTTGTGAAAATGCTTTATTTTGTTTTTAACTTCGTCTTAACTACATATAAAGGTATTTTGCAAAAGATAAGTGTAAGGGAAATCTAAATCGGTTTATTAGAACACATATGAACATGAATCGTAATAATAATAAATTAACATACATATCCGTATTTGTTTGAGTCAAATGCTTGTATCGAGTCATAATGATGTTTTGCAGGATTTCCAGGAAGTAAGGTAAAGGTTTTTCCAGAAATTTTCCGGAAACTTAAAACGAAAATTTTTGTCAGGTCATTTCTGACGGCGTCAGGGGTTATAACCTGACGGCGTCAGATTTAATTTCCAGAAATTTTTGAAAATTTTGTTTTCATAAAAAGTTTTTATTAAAATCTCCAACTTATAATCTCCAGGAATCTGCAAAGTTATCATTCCACAAGCATTATATCCTTATATATAGATTTTATCCCGCCGATGTTATGCAGGTTTTCGTGTTTGTTTTCTCAGGTTCAACAGGTTATTTTGGACAAGGAAATGTTTTGAATCAAGCTTATGGCGATGCATTAGTCATGGAGCTTCAACATTCTCTTTGGAGGAAGATTTAACCGTGTAATTTCATTATCCAACGAGCGAATCAGGGGAGTATTTGATTTCATTCTTTTACTTTTTCTTTTACATCTTGTTATTTGAACATTAGGACAATGTTCATCTTAAGTGTAAGGGGAGGGTAAAAGTACGATTTTAGAGAATACAATTGCGCTTGATTTTTGTTTGTTTAATAGTAGATGTGTAATAAAACTGAGAGAAATACTTGTTAAGGTAATTTTAGTGCCAAATTTAAAATTTTTTACAACATATAGGAGTGAAACTTTGATCTTAATGAGCGTCTCACGGATAGGAGTTATATGACTAGCACAAAAACCGTACCACTAAAAAAATTTTCCACCCCCAAATATGTGAGGTTCGCCCCTAGAATTGGTAGGAAAAGCATTTATGCTATGATGTGTGTACCGGTAGCACTTAGATTCTAGAACTTGCGTTAGGACCATTCCGAGGCCACAAGTGAGACTACATTCGTGTAGTTAGATTTACTACATGATAAGAGGCATTAGGATTAACCCATGTTTTACACCTGTGTTTTTGTTATAATTACATTGGCTACATTGGTCAAGTAATTCTCCCACACCCTTTGCGTTGTACTCATTTTTAGTACACGATACCCCTAGTACACCCCTCAGAGCCTATCTTTTCGTTTCGACCTTTAAGCATTTTTCTTAAAGGAAGAATTTGTTACACCCCACTTAAATGTACACCCAAATCGCCTTAGCCTACCTTGTATGCACTCATTTTTAGTGCATTATTGTGACAACATTTGTTTAAACCCAAGTTAATTATCTAATTGATTACATGGTTGCTAAGTCGAGTCATATCCTTGTACATATTGTTTTGGGACGATTGGGACTCATGGGTAAAGTACTAGTGTAATGGAGTAATGGGGAAGAACATCATTTATTACCCCCATATGTGCTAAATGTTTTAAAAGTACTCCAAGTTTTTCAATTATCTTAATTCGAGTCATTAGAATAGTCATTTGTAAAGTTATATAAAAGTTCAAGTGTAAGGGGATGCAATGCCCCTATGATGTATTATTTTGGATGGTAGGGTAAAAGTGTATGCAAAAAAAAAAAAAAAAAAAAAAAAAAAAAAAAAAAAAAAAAAAAAAAAAAAAATCAAGAAAAATACAAAAAAAAATGAGAAAAAGAAAAATAGAAAAAACATACGGACTACCATCCCGTTTTATTTTATGTTTATTTTATGTTTATGTTATTTTGTTTCTAGCTTAAGATCGAGTCTAGTCTTGGCTTAGCAACATTGTATAGTACATGTAATTGATCAAGATCTTTAACTCGCCACCAGTAAAATATTCTTTATCCAACAAAACCGTGTTTTCCTTTTCCCTACACCTAACATTATAACCCATTTAAAAGCCCTCTTTGATAGTTTATCTTAGGTGCTTACGCCTAGTGGAGGAGGTTTTCGATCCTTTCCCAAGCCTATGGTAATCTATTTGCTATGACAGGTAGTGAGAGATATTATCCGTTTTCATTTATGAGATTTATTTTGATGACACTTGAGAGATGTGAGTATCTAAACACTACTTGTGAGGTGCTAGTATGTAATCTCCGTGCTTATTATGATTGAAGTGGAACGATTATTTGTTGTAATTACTTTTATGTTTGCATTAAATGACCCCTAACTTGTATTTTGATTAGAATAAAAGCGCATTTGCTTGAGGACAAGCAAATCTCAAGTGTAAGGGTATTTGATGAGGCGAAAAGTGTACCGCTTTTAAGGGGTCATTTAAGCCCGAAATCGTATTTATTTGATCAAATATTGCCCTAAATCGTTCCTTTTGTCATTTTAGGTACTTTTGAGGAGAAATCTGGAAAAGGAGGCATTTTGGACGTTTTTGGAGCATAAAAGTGAAGAAAACGGCAAAGTCTCAAAATTGTGCTGAAAGTCACCTTTGACGGCGTCAACATTAACTCCAGACGGCGTCATGCCTTGGCAAGAAAAGTTGGATGTGAAATTTACTCATGACGGGCCAGTGAGTTTGCATGAGAATTCTGACGGCGTCACGCTTTAACTAAATCAAGGGCGTCACGGCTTAAATCAAAGAGGGACGGCGTCACGTTATAGGTCCGACGGCGTCAAGCCTTGATAAGCCAGAATGGATTTTTGGCGAGCTAAAGAGGGACGGCGTCAAGAAGGTCACCCGGGAACCCTAAAAGCGGCGAGGTGACGGCGTCACAATGCATAAGGTGACGCCGTCAGATGTCAAAGTCTATATATAGTTTTCTAATTTTTTGTCATTAAGGAGAGCTTAGTGTGTGGAATTTTGGGATAAAACCCTAAGACGATTTTAGCTACTTTTTCAGGGCTTCTTGCCTTGAGATCTTCCATGTTTCATTGAAAGATAAGTTATCAATTAATCATTCAATATGTCTATGTGTTGTTTGATTCTATCTTATGCTTGTCTTTTGTTTAACATGTTAGGCTAATTTTATCTTGTGTTTGCTTAGATCTAATGAAACCTAGCTATTGATTATTGGTTGTTAGTGTGTTGTTAGTTGTATTGGATGATTGTTTATCTATGTTAGGCTTAAGAAAACTGGCTAACTTCCTATTCGGTAACTTGCTTGAACGTCTTAAGAAACATGAACCAAACGCGTACTAAAGGTTTTTATGGTTGTATTTAATGCACAAGCGAATTCTAGTGATCCCATGTTAGGAGCTTCCTAGCCGGCTCGACATAGGAGTGAAGTAGGAGCTTGTAGAGTTTGGGGAAGTAAGTACGCCACCCCACGAATGGTATTAAGGAATACACCCGTCATCCACGCGACTAATACACGCTAATTAACCGGTAAAAGATAGTTAGGGAGTAAGGAAATCTAAGTAAACACATTTCTCCACACATAAGTTTCTCACCACTTTTCATTTTTGTTATTTTATTTTATTTGCATTTGTAGTAATTTGGGTTAGTTGACTAGCAACTAATTCCGCCCACTCCTTCAAAACCCGAGATTTTACTTGCTTTCATAAAATATAAAAACATAAAAAGAATCTTCCTCAACCCTTAGACCTATTAGAGTAGCTTTTCATACCTAACGAACACTATTCCCTGTGGAGAACGATCAATCCCCCGTACTTACCACTACACTATACTACATCGGTCAGGTACACTGCCTGGTGGGGTTGTAAGCCTCTTGAGATCCCTTGAGAGGTAAAACCTGTTGTAAGGTTGCAAAACCCACGCATCAGATATCTTGATAGAGATGCGGCGCATGTCGAGAGTGAGATGCGGCGCATCTGGAGCAGATTAGTCTTGATCTTCTTCATTTTCGTAGACTCTTAACTTTATGCATGTTATGCTCCATAATCAGTCCAAAATTGCTAAGTTTCACCAAATGCTTGTTTTTACCTGAGAATTACAAAAGTAAACGATTAAGTATCAATCCTCATACATAATATAGTAAAACAAGTCAAATTAATAGGATAAATGATAGTAATAAAATGTACTTATTTGAGTTCATCAAATATCCCCCCACTTGAACTTTACTTGTCCCCAAGTAAACCTTAGAATTTCTTTTATGAAAATGTATCCTAAAAGATGTTAGGATTTATTTTTATATTTAAGCATGTATTCGTTTATTTCATAATCACACACAACTAAACACTTAACGAATTAGAAGTAAAATAAAATAAGTCGATAAAAGCAAATCTAATCGTTTAACTGTCCAGTCGCGACGAATATTCTATCATAAGCTTGGCAAGTATACACATCTCCTCCACTAAAGCCAAGGAATAACAAGTCTAAAGCGGTAAAAAGGTTTTTAGGCTTAAGGGTTAATTATTCTTTTTTACTATCGATCTCAAATTCCAGAAAAGGCGACAAAATCACAAATACATGATCGAATCCACGAACACGATACTTGCAATTGCTCAAATCCTTAACTCGAATAGGCTAAAGATAGGTCCAAACTTCACCAATAATAATATATCAAAAAGGGCGACAAAATCATAAATACATAGCCGAATCCACGACTACGATACTTAAGATTGCTCAAATCCCTAATCTCAATAAATCAAAGGTTCGGTTGGGAAAAGAATAATAAAGGGTATGGATAACATTTGGGATATAAATTGGTGTAAAGTGAAAAATAAACAAAACAAATAAATTAAAATCCTAAGTGTGGTTAATCACTATCCCAACCATCCCATGAATAAGACTCATATCATAGAATAACTCACGCTTTAACACTTGAAACACACGCTTTAGGTAGACACGAATTATACTCAACAAGATCTTAATCAAAGAATAAACCTTAATTGGCGTTCCCATAACTGCCAACTCCCATTCAATCCATAGATATAGTACAACAAATAGTGGTGATATCGACCACTTACATAACTTTACATAAGTTGGTTAAAACTAACTTCCAACTTTTCTTTCTTTCTTTTTCTTTTCTTATTTTTTCGATTTTTTTTTTTTTTTTTTTTTTTTTTTTTTTTTTTTTTTTTTATTTTAACCAAAAGATAGATGTGTAAAATTTCACCACATCACTATAATGATAATTCTGGATAATTTTTCCATACTTTTTATACTTCAGAAATAACGGTAATAGTGAAAGTAGTAAACACACGAAAAATAAACTCAAAGATATACAATATTTACTTTCACTCCAATTGCATTGTGCAATTTCCCGACCTAACCAAAGATAATGAATTACGCACGCGAACACAGGTAATGTAAGGAAACACACTTTGCCTATAGCAATCAACCAACCACGGATTCTAATCTACAGGGTAGGCTAAGGTGTAAGGGTGTAACGAAACATTTTAAACATAGGTGTAAGAAACGAAAGGAATGGCTCTGAGGGTTTTTCTAGGGGTATCTTACTCTAAAAATGAGAGTAACAAAAGGGTTATACGGGGGTTAACTAACCAGTGTAGTTAGTTAATAACACATAACATATAAAGGCTATTTGGGTGTAATCCTAGAATTTTACCAATTTAGACAAGTCATTCCAATTATATAAATAATACTCATTATGGTGGTCTCGAATAGTATACAAGCCAAGTTCTAAAGTTTACAAGTCACCGGCACACTCATAGATTTGTGAATTTTGAAAAATCACAATTTTTGAAAATAACGTCATGTGTGCAGCTATGCAACTTAGATCTTAAACAAAAACATGCTAAAAAATTTTTAAGTTTGATATATTAAGCACATTTTAAGCATAATTTTTGAAAAAGTTTAGGACAAGTAATTGTTAAGTGTTCTAATTCTCCAATCCCCCCACTTAAGTTAAACAACGTCCTCGTTGTTTGTATAAAAGGTTAAAAACTGGAAAATAGAAGAATTAGAACAGAAAAACTCCCCTGAGATTTGCTCGGTATGATCCTCCATTAGTATAAGAGCAAAAATCATCTTCTTGTGGATTAGAACGTTAAAGCTTCATACTTGATGTATCCACAGGAAATCCAGGAAACTATAATACCACCAATACTTTAAAACACACCTAAGATAAGAAAGGTTCAACTTGCATAATACATTAGTAGTTAGGAAAAATAAAAATTAAAAATTAAAACTGAAAATCATCAGGTCAGTCGATGCGCCGTATCTTATTGAAGAAGATACGCCGTATCGAGCCTGGAATTAATACGGATCAGAATAAAGATGCGCCGCATCCTTAACCAGGGATGCGCCGCATTAAAATAAACTGATAAAAAGTTTTAAAGTCGGAAATAAAAAAAAAAAAATGCAGAAAAATTAAAATAAGATATGACCATTGCAGGAGATGCGTCGCATCTCAGAATTGAGATGCGCCGTATCCTCATGCGGGCCTGACTGACTCGACACAGAACAGAAAATTAAAAGATAAATCCGGGTTGTCTCCCGGCCAGCACTTGTCTTTATTCCAGAGTCTTCAAGTTAGACTCACGTTCAGCTCTTTAATATCGATCATTGAAGGAGTCGGAAACATCGCGCTCCTTCATTGCTAATTCAGTAATATTGAACACTCCTTGCTCGTCCTTAATTTCCACGCCGTTCTTCTTTAATATCTGTATAAACAAAGTCCTGTCCCTTTCGGGCAGAGATGACAAAATGATAGACGGGAAATTCTTATTATCATATAGGCACAAATAAGCAAGGTGGGGTGGTAGTTCAATAAACACATCATTATTCAAATTCGTTTTCTCAACTACTATCCTACGTTTATTAATTACTACACAATCATACCACTCATCATCAGAATCATTAACAACATTGCGTCTAAGTTCGGTAGGTACATTAAGGTCAATGAATTCCTCAAAGTTCTCATGATTAGGACTAGTTGAGTTGTTTTGAATCAATGTTTCTCCCATAAGTCTAGCTTCAAGATCGAGGTCCATACGCTCTCTTAATCCTAGCACATAAACACCACTAATTATGCTCTTAACAGGATCTTGACATTTATAGACTAGTTTATTATTCCCTACCCTTAATGAGATTTTTCTCTTAAACACATCAATCTTAGCATGGGCAGTAGACAAGAAAGGTCTTCCGAGAATTAAAGGAATCTTAACATCCTCGGGCATGTCTAGTATAGCAAAGTCTACGGGAAAAGTAAACTGCTCAATCTTAACTAGTACATTATTAGCAATCCCTTCAGGTCGTTTTACCGTTTTATCAGCCAATTCAATAAGTAACTTAGTTGGTGCTAATTTTCCTAGTCCTAGGGTAGCGAATGTCTTAAGAGGCATAACACTAACACTAGCTCCTAAGTCAGCTAACACATTATTGAAAGATATATTATTAATAGAACAAGGTAGAGTAAAACTTCCTGGGTCTCTTTCTTTATGAGGCAAGGCATTTGAGTCGGTTGCAGGGCTCTCTTCTTTCATTGTTGCCTTGATCTCCTCTTCAATCTTTGTCTTTTCTTTTAGTAGTCTCCTTAAGCTGATTGAAGAATTAAAGAAAAATTTGGGTCTTGCACCATCATTACCATTCATCGATCTTCTAGGTATATTAGGAGTGACTTCTTCAGTGGTGCTTATGGCCTTGACATGATCTCTTGGGTTGGTTTTAGTTGAGCTCGGTAAACTTCCATATCCCCTTTCTTGAAGAACTTTGCTCATTTGCCCAATTTGTTGTTCCAATGCCTTGATCGAAGCTCCTTGATTTCTTGTAGTAGTGTCCGTTGAAGCTCGGATTTCTTTGATCATAGCAGTATTCTCTTCATGTCTTTTAGCAGCATCGGCCATAATTTGCTTTAAAGTATCGTCTAAAGTCTGCCTCCTCTCTTGATAAGCGGGATTGAAGTTGTTCTTTTGATAGAATCCCGGACTAGCTTCCCTAAATCTTCCTGAAGGTCGGAATGGTTGTCCAAATTGGGTGTAATATGCTTCTTCAAACGTCTCACTTTCATTCTTGTTCGGGCAATCTTTAGTGTAGTGAGGTCCTTCACACTTCTCACATCCAACTTGGGCAGCATAAGCTCTTTCATCACGCTTCTTCATTTCTCTACTAATTTTATCCAATTGAGCTTGAATAGCAGCAATCCCGTCAAAATTAGTGCTGCTCTTAGATCTAGTAGAGGTCCTATCGTGCCATTTTTGAGAATGATCGGCAGCTTCTTGGAATGCTTTCCTAGCATTAGTTGCACTCATCTGAGGTACAGCTCCCTTAGCATCCAAAATCTGTCTAGTTGGCACGTCCAGTCCCTGATAAAACAATATTATCTCCTGCATAGGGGTTAGATAGTGTTGAGGACATTTTATCAATAAATCTTTAAATCGTTCCCAAGCTTGATAAAGGGTTTCATCAGGCTCTTGCTTGAAACTATTGATAGCCTCCATCTTTTTAGCAGTCTTAGCAGGTGGACAATATCTCTTCAGGAATTTGCTCTTCAAATCTCCCCATGTAGTGATTGAACTAGCAGGTTCATTCCTTAGCCACTTGTTAGCAGCTCCTTTTAGCGAGATTGGAAAGATTCTTAGCATGAGTTGATCGGTATTGACTCCTTCTGAAGTAAACAAATCTGCAATCTCCAGGACCTTTTCAACATGCTCATTAGCATCCTCTTGTTCCGTCCCACTGAAAGCATTCTCTCTGAGCTCTTTGAGAAACTGACCCTTCAACTCAAATTTTGACTTATCATCAAACTTTGGTCTAGCAACTCCTGAAGTGTAATCAGCACGGGTGCTGTTCATGTATTCCTCCATAGTAGTGTTTTCGCCCATTGTTTCTGTTTCAACTTCCTCTTTTTCTTCAGAAAAGTAATCAAGCTCGAGTGAACTTGAAAGATCAAAGCTTTTTGTGTTGAAAAGCCTTTTAAGCGAATGTAGGGCTCGTTCAGGATCTTCGAAAGGTTGAATCAAGTTCTTCGTAGAACTCCTGGTCATGCACTTTCTGAAATCAACACAAAAATATCAGTAGGGTATGCTCGAGAAAGTAATATATCAGATAATTAATAACGAAAACGGAATACGAAAAATTAAAGTTACTGATATCTGCAGACGATGCGCCGTATCCAAAAAGTTGGATACGCCGTATCTTATAATCGTTAAAATTTAATCAGACTTTATTCAGAAAATAGATACGCCGCTTTAGAATTTATGAATGCGCCGTATCTTATTAATTAATCAAAAATCAGCTTATCTAATTAAAATTAAATGCGTCGTATTAACGAAAGTTAATGCGCCGTATTTTCGTTACGTTTAAAAATAAATATCGATTTTTGATTCAGAAAGATGCGCCGTATCGATATAGATCGATGCGTCGTATCTATTTAATAATTCGCAAACTGTTTTTAATTAAAATAATAGATGCGCCGTATCTGCAAAGGCAGATGCGTCGTATGGCGTTAACGTTTAGAATTTTTTTTTTTTTTTTTTTTTTTTTTTTTTTTTTTTTATTTTTATCAAAAACAGATACGCCGTATCTGCAAAAGCAGATGCGTCGTATTACTTTATCGCTTTTTAAAAAAAAAAATTCGTATTAAAAACAGATACGCCGTATCTTGGGGAAAAGATGCGTCGTATCGAATTAATTAAACGCGTTGTATTTTTTTTAAAAATTAAACGCAATACGCCGTATCTGAGAAATCAGATGCGCCGTATCGTTTGATTTAGCACAGTACAACGATAGCAGAACAGAAAAATACGAAAAATAGAAACAAAAATTAAACACACAAACGAAAATAAACACACAAAAATAAAAGAAAACAATTAACACACAATACAACAAATATGCAAAATAATACAATGATGCAATTAATCTAATAAAAAGAAAAACCTAATTAAAATACTAATCAAATTAACAGATAATAACAATTCACTCCCCGGCAACGGCGCCAAAAACTTTATGCGTGCGGTGTCGTAGTATAGTTTTAGCAGTTTTAATGCCTACTCAAGTTTTAAATTTATATTTAGCCGACTTATCAATAACACACACACTTAACGAGCAGTGTACCCGGTCAGTATGAATATAATGGTAAGTAGAGTGTCGATCACTAAGAGTGGAACGTATTATCTCGTTATTCTAATCAGTATTTTAATATCCTAACGCAAGGGGGTTTCAGCCTGAGAGACTGGCACGATTTGTTTGCAATTAAATAATAAAATAAACCAATAGGCACGAATCAGCAAGTAGCACACACGTACACAGATAGATACTCGAGACAATAAGAGGGCTGTCCTTATGATTAAGTAGATTGTCACTTGTTTTATTGATAGCTTTATATGAAGTGTATGTAGTTAACCCTTTCTCGTTGGTCCTAATCTTATCGGCGAGTAAACCCTTAATGATTACTTATGTCTAAAAGTTATTCCTAAGTGATCAATTTAGTAATAACCGTGGGAGCCACATTATGTCCCGCAGTCAAATGCCCGCAAGCCACTAATAAACACAGAGGTTATCAATGCACTAATAAGTAGTAACCAAAGACATCAACATATAAACTTTAATTGATGGGAAAGCAAGTATTAAAGGGAGTGCAATCTTTCGTTGTCACATTACACAAGCCACCAATCCTGATGAATTAAAGTTTGCTAACACAATAAAACAAAACTACTTAATGAATTAAACACATGCAGCACCTTCTTACAGCTCTTGTATCTTTGATTTGGGTGTGTCTTGTGCTGCTGCCTTGACTGAATTCGTCCTTGGTTTCTGGTCTTCGGTCTTAGGTTAAAACTTTTGAACTTGTAATTCGTCTGGTCTACGGGGTATTTATAGTTTCTGTCTGAGGGAAGATGTGGCGCATCTAAGGAGTAGATGCGGCGCATGTACTTAACTTCGCGTGGGGTCCAAGATTATAATATTCAGGAATATTCGTACACCGCCAGAAGATGCGGCGTAACTCCATGATTAGATGCGGCGCATGTCCTCTTGTATCTTGGATCGTATATGGTGATATCTTGATAGAGATGCGGCGCATGTCGAGAGTGAGATGCGGCGCATCTGGAGCAGATTAGTCTTGATCTTCTTCATTTTCGTAGACTCTTAACTTTATGCATGTTATGCTCCATAATCAGTCCAAAATTGCTAAGTTTCACCAAATGCTTGTTTTTACCTGAGAATTACAAAAGTAAACGATTAAGTATCAATCCTCATACATAATATAGTAAAACAAGTCAAATTAATAGGATAAATGATAGTAATAAAATGTACTTATTTGAGTTCATCACCACTGAAATGCTGAGGCTGACAATACATAAATTCCTTGTAAGTACAACCACGAGCCACGGGTTTAATCCTGGTTTCCATTCCACTGGCTTCCCTGCCGTTACTACTGTTGCGGAGGGTCTCGTATTCAGCCATAGCAGCGGCAACTTGTGCAGTGACTTGCTGAGCAACGAGTCTATTGATAGCAGCTGCACTCATGCTTTGTTTCTTTGGTGGCATTCTCTTCAAAACAAGAAAAGAAGAGTGAGGCGTAATAAAGACGTTTCCTAAAAGTAGGTGCTCTAAAGTGGCTTGTCGAAAAATGAAAACTTGAGGTCGTGTTATGATTAGCTGGCGTGCTTCTAGGCGGTGGTTCACGAGGTGATGTAGATGTTCTAAATTATGGGACGAGTGTTCAAACTAGCCTTCAGAAATGGTTAGTAAGGTAATCGGGAAATTGGTAGACTGTAACGGGTTTTAAGGTCACGTAAAACGATATTTCGTATGATTGTGAAAATTTTCAGAGATCGTTTGTATATACACGCAGGAATTTTGAAACCCTTAGAAATCGAGTAGAGAATCAATCTGGACATAATTCTATTATAACTACTCCCAGTATTGCAAAATTCACCTCTGAGTCGGACATAGGTGATCAGGCTATGTCCCACTGTCCCTGGTCGAATATAGGTGATCAGTCTATATTCCACCGAGGTTCAATGAATTTTGAAATACTCAGCTCAGTTATACTAATAATATGTCCCTCACATTTAAAAGCCGTTTTGAAAGACTAAGGCAAGTGACCAAACTCGAGGTCGAATGATGAGATTACGAAAGGAAAAGGCGTAACGCTGTGACATGTATGATACGTAAGCATACTTATATGGAAGATAATTATAGTAATCAACGAAAATAAGTGGGTGTAATTGATCCGATAATTAGACACAAATCTCATCAAATATGTCAGCAACAAACCACAAGTGAGGCATCAGCTTGGCAGGCAGGCACGTGGCGGTCATAGGGTTAAGTTTTCGTGAAAGTAGTTATAGTCTAGGTTTTAAAAATACGCAGTTCTCTATAACCAAGGCTCTGATACCAATCTGTAACACCCCCAAAATCGGGTCGTAGCGGAAGATAATGTCGCTGGGGTGCTACTAAATTGGTACCACAACACAGAGTAAAGAGAACAGATTTACCGTATCCGTTTAAAAGTAATTTTTATAATCAAAAGTACTTTGTTTTACATCATTCAATAAAATGCAGAAAATACAGGCCCATAAAGAAATAACGTGGTCCCCAAATGATTATCAGAGTATCTTGATCCTATAACCATGCCATGCCATGCCAAAATCCGCCAAAGGTAAGCTGACACTTTAGAACCTGAAAATACATGCTAAAACGGGTCAACACGAGGTTGGTGAGTTCATAGGTTTTAGTAAACAACAAGTATCATATGGACCACAAGAAATCAAAGACCAATATATTCCAAATATAGAAAGGGTTATTGTCGTATTAAGTTCATGACACCGAAGCCTTAATATTTCTAGTTTGGGCATACGTTTGACAAAACAGTCAAGTGGGGAAACCGCCCGGACACCCAAATTTTCTGGTAGATGTCCACCTAGGACATCCAAGGTTTCTCAAATGATTATGCGTCCGTTTGACATGCCAGTCAAGTGGGGAAACACCACCCGGACGGGGAGTTCAATCCCAATAGATCTATTCACAACATTCGCGCTTAACGGTTTATAACATAGGAAATATTTAATAGTTTAATGCACTTGTGTCCATAAGAAAAATAATCAAGTGTGTAACAGGTAAACACATAATACTTTCGAGTAACAAATCAAGGGTTCCAACCAATTAGTAATGTTTGGGAAAATAATTCACGTTTCAAGTAAAATAAGCATGGAGTTTAAATATAAACGAGCATGTATTCTCCCCCAAAACAGTTATAAAACAAGTAAAAATAGGGGCCATGAACTCACCTGGAACAACCGATATGATAACAAAAGGAAAGCGCACAAAAATCGAGGTACGGACGCTCTAACCGCAACCTAAATGATTCATATGTCGGAGGTTCGAAAACAAGGTCATGCACGCAAGTTCATACGCTACTTTATCACTTGTACATGTTTGTTGTAATATTTATCGTCAAAAATGTAGTTGCGTCAATGTGTTCTTTTATTAAGAAAATCACCCTTTTTAGAAATCGTAACTTGTTAATTTCGTGATCAAACTATGGTCGTCTTGTTAATAAGTATTTTGAAAACCTCTAACGCGCCTAACAAGTATACATAATGTTCTACCATTTTTGTTTACGTCATTTTAGCCAAAATACACTCTAAAGTGTCCAAAAATCCATTTTATATATTTCTAACAGCTTTTCTAATAGCCAAATAATAAGCTGTCAAAACTTATATGTCGTCGTAATCTTCTTTAGGCCATAACTTTCTCGTCGTAGCTCCGTTTCTTAAGTTTTATATATCCCCGAGTTCGTGTTTAAGTATACTAACATGTTTTTAGTGTCTCGGCTAGTCAAGTTAACTTTTAACATCAGTTTTTACCACTCAAAAATTCCCAACAGCATCTAAAATTTTCAGAAAATTCACTCCGTCACATAACTTAAAACTAACGTATCTTTTTCGTTATAAGTCCGTTTTAACTCATTCAAGCGGCTACGTTTTCGTTATTGAGTCTATTTTCTATATTTCTAGCCTAAACTTGTCACTAAGCTACCGAGTTTTCTGTGGAAGGTCGAATGGGGCAGATTGCTTTCTAAAAGTGTCAAAACATTTTTCCTAGCCTTCTAGTTATCAAAACCACTTAACAACAACTCCAAAACTAATCCTAGTTCATCCACCAATTTCTCAACATATCAATAGTGATCTAACACTAAACTTAGCAATATTAAAGAGTCCATTTTTCATGAATGTAAATGATCATCAAGGATGGTTAAGATTACAAGTTTACTAGTATATATATATGATGTTTTCATCTTCACTTTCCTGTTGAGATTTATACCCACTAGTTTACTCATAATAAAGATTTGTTCAAAACATAGTCATTAGTTGAAAGATTTTTGTGATTATAAGGTTTTTGTTAACATGTACAAAGTGATAAATAAGTGTATACAACTTGAACTAGCATCATGATATGAAGAGTATGAAACTTATTAAGATCAAGATTACTTACTTAGGAAGGTTAGTGTGATGAGGAGGTATTTTTCTTGATTAACCCAAGATTAGTACTTACAAAACCCTTACTAGAATACCCTAATGATGCTTGAACTTAACCAACAAATTCTTTTCTTCCTTTTTGCTCTAAGTGTGTGTCGAATTGTAGGAGTGAATGAGTGATGTATATATATATATATTTTTCTTCTTGAACTAGATACTAGTTACATACACATGCATATTTATACTAGGGGATTTTCAAAGTTAAAATAGTGAGTCAAAAATATCTTGGTTATGTTATTAATGGTGTTGGCCGATTAGGAGGGGGGGGGGGGGGGAGACAAAGTTTCTAGTCAAGCCTCCTTTTGTTCTTAGACTCCATGTTTTAGGGATTGTGTTTTGTAATTAATGCAAGTAGTAATAAAATGGTGTGGTAATTATTGTGGAACAAGGGGGGGGGGGGCACATGTAAGGTTTTTGGAGTAGAAGAGTTGTTTTGGTACAAGAGTGTATATGTTGTATGTATTGGGTATTAGAAATAGGTATTGGTTGTTGGTTTGGTGATTAACGTAAGTTATACGTAATTAAACGTAAGAAATAAAGAAATTACATTAGGCGTAAGGGAATATTTTTGGAACTTTGGTAATAATTTAGGAAGTATAAAAATGTGTTAAAAATAATTGTTAGGAGTATTGGGTATATCGGGTGTTTATTTAAATAGCGAGAAACGTTTGTTTAAGGTAATAACCGTAAATAAATAAAAGGGATTTATTTTAGGGATTAAAATTTCGAACCGGAGTAAGAGCAAGGTATTGGGATGTTGTGGACTAGATATAGCCTAAAGTCCTAGTGCAGAAGAGGGACATTCCTTGTTTTACGTTTATTTAACTAAAGAGTTATACGTGAAAAGTGTTCTTGTAAAATTTCAAAGTAGTAAATTGGAGTTTGAAAATAAATGTTGACGTGAAAAATTAAGGGTTGTTACAAATTGATGCCTTGAATAATCGGATCTTTAAAGATGACGGAAAAAAACGTATGACTGACTTTATATATATACCAGGTCTTAGAAAATCCAGGGCCTTGGAAAATTGGAGGCCTAAAGCCCTAGCTTTACTTGCTTTACCTTTGAGCCACCACTGAAGGTATGTATTTATAACAATGGTAATGTCAACACGGTATTTTCAAGTTTTGAAATAAAGGAAAAGAAAAAGAATAGAAAAGAAAAAATAATTGTATTTTCAAGTCTTGAGATAAATGAAAAGAAAAATGAGTTTCCATAACTCATGTTGGAAAAGAAAAATAAATTGTTTAAATGTATTTTAGTTGTTATTCCCAAGACTTTTAAAATTGACATATTTATCTTTAAACAATATATATTAACGTTCCATTTCTCTTTCCTCCAAAAAAATGAAGCAAAGATTTTTGAAGAAAATTTCCTCTCATTTTTCTCTTCAATTTCCTTTCTTTTGCTAAAAATAAACTTAAAAACACGAAATACAAAATACAAAAGACATTCATTAGTATTTTCTTTCCCCTCAAATTTTAACTCAAGAACGCAGTGTAAAGTGATTATCAAACTCAATTAATATGCAATCAATACATAGTATATAAAAAATGGACTAAAGTTCTGGAGTTTATGAAAACAGACCATGACGAATATATAAAAAAATGGACTAAATTTAAGGAGTTTACGAAAACATGTCATGGCGCACCTTTAAAAGTTGTGTGCCACCCTTGATTTGTGCTCCAGCTTTTTTGGGTGAGATGAGGAGAATATGGTGTGGGGAAAGATGCTAGTGGAAAATTATGGAGAGGAGACGCACACCGCGCATTGTGGGAAAGATGCGCCAAGAGGTTGTTTTGGTCTTGTCGTGTAGAGACAATCACTTTTGGTCATGTCATCTAATTTGCTCATAACAATATCCAGTGGAATGTAGACAACTATACTAGTGTTAAAAGTAAATAAAGTTTTTTAGTAAAAAAAGAACATACATATATGAGAGTGTTTGTTTTATTTTTGTGAATGGAAATCTTGTGCGTTGTTTCTTTATGGAATTAAGAGAATTTGCAATAAAATGTAACATGTTTTTTAGTTGGGACATACTTTTAAGTGAACAAAATTGCATATGTGGTGATGCCATTGTTAGAGTGTCGGGAATTCATAATCTTGCGAGTAGGACAATGGATGAAGCTAGTCAAGATCTCTTTCCTGAGGTGATGCATGAAGCCTTTCATAAACGTACTGCTATATATTCTGATTCTGGATATATTATTATTGTATCGAAGTTCATAACTTGAATAAAACATGGCTTCCTTGTGAACCATAATACAATGATCAACTAGTAGACAAACCTTATCAATCCAGTTTCTAAACACACACACAATGACACAAACAACACAAGAAGCATAAGGTATTCCATTTTTTATCACACAAGCATCACATAACATTAATAGCGACTAAAGTTTATGACTATTAGTGAGACACTTTGGTGCCGGTGTTTCACTTTGATGTAGAAAGTTATACCCGTTAATGGCCTTTACTTTCCTTAATTTTACGAAACTTGGCTATTAAAGTTTCTTGATCAGGCCAACTTTCCTTAATTGCAGGGATAGCAAGGACTCTTTCCCGCCACGCACATAATTTTGGAAATGATTCTTCATCGAGCACTTTCACATCACTGATCACTTCTAAGGGATGGGAATAATCAGCAAGCCACCCAAAAGCAAGATCCAAGAATCCAATATTTTCCCCATTAAAGAAGTTCTTTTCATTTAGTTGTTGTTCTATAAGTTTTAGATTTGCCAATGTTTTTTCTTTGGCTTCCTCGTGTTCCTTCCCTTGCTTCTTATAAATATCATAGAACGCAGGTAAAACCTACATTTTAAAATTTCATATAAAAATTTAAAAGAATTTATTGATAGAAAAGACAACGTATTGAGAGAAAGCATCAAAGATGATTACAAAGAAATGAAACAATAGAACTAGGAGGTTATATACCTTCTCATCACCGAATTTTGCCCAGAAACGAGTGTTGGCTTTGTCAAGAGTCTCGTGAGGTAAGAAAGGACTAGTGTCCTTCCATGTCTCATCGATGTACTCTATTATCACAAGCGATTCGCAGATGGCTACTCCATTGTGCAATAGCACTGGCACCTTCTTGTGAACAGGGTTGTATTTCAAGAGTTCAGGACTCTTATTGGCAAAATCTTCATAAAAGATCTCGTACTCTATGCCTTTTAGTTTCAATGCCCAAACAACTCTTTGAACAAATGGGCTAGACCATGTCCCCAGAAGCTTCACCTTTTCCATTTTTAACTTACCTTTGTTATCCAAATTGTGAAACTCCGGGTTCTTTGTTTTATAGCATGTCTTTTGGTAATATTAAAATCGGGTCTCTTGTCGCTAGTGTTTTAACATATACCTCGTAATGGTTTTACATATACAGTGTATGATTTCTTTAATGATTATGGACAAACAGAAAAATTGGGATTGCAGGAACCATGCTGACAAATAAAAATACCATAGAGTGAGTATCTTTCTAACTGTATATCTTTTTTCTATTACCAAAAGACAAGTGTTTTTTATTTTATTTTTTACTTTGAAGATATAACCATCTAGAAAAATCTGCAGACCATAACAATGCATGATACGATTAGATTAAAAACTAATGTACATCACAATGTAAGATGCTAAGAGCCAAGATGCCGGCCATTACACAAGGTGTTGTCTGATGTGTAGCTTTCATTTTTTTTACCATTGTAGGGTACTTTTGTCTCTAAATTATGCTGTTGATGTCATTTTATTGTTTATTTTGATTAAAAGGTATGCATAATGAAGTTGTATTGTGGTGTTGAAAACAAATTTTTTTGTATATTTCGATGTGCAGTTTTGAACATTTCCATGACTGATCTTTTTGACCTCAATATGATTGGGAAGAAATGGGGCAATTTGTGTCATTTGGTTGGGCCAATTAGAATATGGGTCAAAACGAGTAATGACACGGGTTAAGACTAGTCAGGTTGTGTCTGGCGACCCAATGATTTTTTGCCATGGTATAACGAATTAGTATGCTAATATCATTACTGAAACAATATGATTCCAACAATACTATAACTACTTGGATAAAACGACGAAAAATATCATAATTTGTAAGCAATAAGTGCTCATATTAGGACTCACTTTTGAGAATATTGACCAATGTCGCACTGCTTTGGAATGGAGTGAACATATGAAAATATTGACCAATTCAGTATAATATTGCTAGGTTTATGTTCTTAATGCCAAACAATTTCTATGTATAGTTGCATACTGTTGCATTATGACTCAAACTGTTCTCACACACATTATAAACGTCAAATGATTTTCAAAGATTTAACTGTGGGCAATGCTGGATTGATCGTAATCATGTGGTGTTTCTAATAAGGTTTGACGACATGTTTCGTGCAACTAAAAATAACAAACTATGATCCATTTTCTGGAGAAATTATTAATTATCGTTCAATTGCTATCCCCAAAAATGCTTACGTGTTTAGACATTTACCTTGTATTATGATGGTATCATTCTCGTTAGGATCTTTATTGAATCATGTGTGCAACTGGAATTTCTATTACCATAAAATCTATCAACATAATTCTACATCAACATATGCATGAATGAAAAACAGTAACAAAAAATACAATCTATTTACATGTCAAGATGATCTAGGTGCATTTAAGGGAATTTCGTCTGACTTGTTAGAATTCGTCCACGAATCCATCTCATGTATAACCTTGCTCCCATCACTTTCCACCACCACCACCTCCCCAAAGTGCACATGTCGTGAACCTACATTGGTTGGACCCAAACCAATTTCCTTTGGTGATTCCTCCAAGGACCTAGACCTACTCATGGCCCTGGTTTGGTTTGAGACAGGACTATGAAGAGGGGTTGCTGGATAAGAATGAACCCCTCTTCTTGAATTCGCATGATCATGTGCATAGGGCAATGAACTATTACAACAACCTTTGAAGCATGTGTACAAATAGGTCAACAACCAAAAGACCCAAGGTGAACCAATTAAGATTAACGCGATTACAGGAAACCATGGTGGGGAGGTGTTAGGTGCGCAAACATAAAAAGTTAGAAAAATACCGCCTGCAAATACCAAAATGAAGAAGAGGGAGGAGATTAAAGGTACCCTCAAATCTCCATCCCTTGCATCCTCCATTGTTTTAATTTCTTGTCTCCATCTATGAGGTGTTTTATCATCATAATTCCATTCCCTTTTGTTCGATTGATTTGTGATTTTTACTTTTCTTTCTCTATCTATGCTCACCTTGATCTCAGGATCTCTAAAATATTCTTTAGATATGTCAGTTTACCCACAAATGTTTTTTGAAAAAATATAGGATTTTTATAAGGGTAATCTCCTATATTTGTGAATCGCAACCTTACATTTTTCTAAAGATAACTAAATGTAATTTATAAGTTATACACAGAAAAAAATCCAAATATGTATTTAAATAATATGCAGGATCATTAAATGCATATTAATATTATACTGTTCTGATTTAATAATTTAAATAAAATCTTTATAAATAATATACATATACAATATCTTCAATAAAGACAAAGAAATGCAATTGTATATGATTAGATTCGGATTCAAAACTTATAATTTTCAACTATTAACAGATGTTATATCATGTTTAAGATAAATATGACATATAGTTATTACTGTTACATTTGTATAAGATTAACTTTAAAACTTTTATATTCCTAAAAGCTAGTCATTTATCCATTTCGGGCTAAGTAGAAAAGCAAGCAAAATACTCTATGGCTTCTTTCCCTGAACAGCTTATGCTTACCACACTTGGTTATCTCATGGTCAGTTCTCTATCTTAATGGTGGAACTAGTCCCTATGCATATCAGTCATTCAATGCAGGTCGTGAAGACAGTATTTGTAATGCACCATGTGGATAAATACTGCAATAAGAAATGCTACAGATTTATATTACATCCTATATTTGTACTGTATTGAATATAATTGTTCCAAAATCTGATTATGTGCACATATTCATTGATACAACAACACCAACTTATGGGAAACAAATAAGACTACAACAATATGCATCACTGAAGGCTTATAAATGCTTTGGAAAAGTTATTAAGCTTCAGCTTCTGGTGCTCTATGGTAATAAATGGTATCATCACTTACAGAATTCGCGTTATATTGCCCATAAAATGCATATACAAACACCGCAACAATGCTGAGGACAACAAATCTCACCCATGATTCGTAGTGGAGCTGCACATAGAAATTAGAGTAAGTTTAAGCCGCATGATGTATCATGTGCGCTTTAGATAATCAAATGCATCAAGAATGACTTAAAAATGATAATCAAAGCTTACACTCTGTTATAAATAACATTTAATACCCACTTGTTTTACAAGTAGTGCACACGTTCTAAATTTGGAAAAAAAAATTGTTGAGATCATCAACCGTACATGATTCTTGAATTCTGATAGTACGATTTATCATTTATTGAGAGAAAATGCAATCTATTTAACAATCCATGCTCAAACTCAGACACTTTTAGACATATATATGATAATTTTTTAGATTCTATTTTTATTTAGCGCTACATCTTCAAAATGCTTACCTAGGGATTGTTGCTATTTCCCAATAACACAGGATTCTCTTTTGGGTACACAGACACTCGACTGCTCTAAATTTTTAGTACGATAATTTAAAAGAAAAGGACTAGAAATAATAAACCTGAGCGAAAAGGAATATGTTAAAGAAGATGCAAACAGCAGGCACTATCGGAACCCATGGGCAGGAAAAACCAGGTGGATCTTTATAGACCTGCAGGAAGGTAACAAGAAAAATGTAAATTAGAGAGCACAGAAAGCCAATCAAAATTGTTGAATATGTGATTTAAACAATCTATACATTTAGCCAATTTCATGTTTATTTCTTATTAAAGCCGACTTATGCATATGCTTCAGGCCTCTGTATAACCCTAGGGCGCAACATAGACACATATGCCATTATATACTAATAGCTTGTAAGCTCTACTAGGAAAATCGTAAGTAGCTGAAATAAATAAATTGTAAAACTCAGATGCAGTTTTAATTCCACTTGCCTGCCTAAATTGAAGACCTGCAGCTGCAAGGATTGCAATAGCTATGGGTAAAACAAGAAATGTATACACAAGAGTTGAAACACCATAACGGTAAAGAATCCCAGCAGCAAAACCGCAACAAGCAATCACAGTGATGCATGTGATGCCTTCTGTCCTCTTTGACATCGAGGTGGTTGCTATTTGAGTATCAACCGTATCATCCAAACGAAGAGTCATCACACATGCTGCCACAACAGAATAACCCGCCTGCAGCAAAGAATTTTTTATGTGTGTTAACAATAAAGATAAAAAAGATGTTTTATACACATGAACATCTTCATCCAATTATGGACAGTTCTTGGATATAACACAAAAGAATATAATTTAAAGAAACTTTAATGGTTCTTATGCATAAAAATTTCCTAAAACTTAGGGATGTCATGAGTGACTTACCAGTGAACCAACGGAGAGAATATGAGAAAGCGCAGTTACGTTTAGCAGCCCAGCCAAAATGCAGGCAACAATTCCAACCCATATTTGAGAGTGAATTGGAGTGTGGCGTGTTGGATGAACCTTGGCAAATATTGAAGGTATCAAACCATCCCTTCCAAGCCCAAGATATAAGCGAGACTGTTCATCAAGAAAACTTGAGTAATGTAAAGGATTAAGCAACAAAATAATATAACAAGTGAGATCGGTACTTTCAAACATACGGACATGCTTACCTGAACATAAAGTCCAACAAGTAGAGTTGTTGTAAGCCCTGCAATCGCACCAATGCTGATCAAGACTGATACAAAGTTTAACCCTTTGGATTTGAATGCCTCAGCCAAGGGAGCATCTACACCAAGCAATTGGTAAGGTACCATCCCCGTGATAACTAAGCAAACACCGATGTATAACACAATACAAACAAGAAGGCTCCCAATAATGCCTATTGGTAGGTCACGCTGAGAGAATCGTTGACATTGAAAGATGAATAGTTACTTAGTATCAGTATAAGAAAACTCAATTATCAAAACAGATAGAACCACAAAGCAACGTCCACTTTACAATACCTGTGGTCGTTTAGATTCTTCGGCTGAATTAGCAACTGCATCAAATCCAACATATGCAAAATAAGCTACTGTCGCTCCAGTTAGCATCGATTTGAAACCATTTGGAGCAAAAGGTGACCAGTTTGAATCATCAACCTCAAAAACACCAACAATGATGACCACAAGAACAATGATTACCTGTCATGAGCCAACAAAAGGATGATAAATTCTACAATCAAATATTCTAAATGCACAATTTTAGATACCAAAAATCAGGTTTACGAGGTACAAAGCAAGTTAATCACTACTACAAACACTTGAATAACATTTCCTTCACGTCGAGTTATATAGATGCAGGGACTTAAATAATGATTGATCAAATTGACTCCACGAAACTTCGCTTCTCAAACTTAATAAAACTATGGCACTTGATACAACTGTCAAACTAGTTATTGAGGATTTGTTTCTTACAGTGACATCTGACAAAGGATATCCAGGTAATGCAGAAAATCACTTAATTTTACAATTGAAGGTTGCTTGGGATGGCTCACCTTCGTAATGGTCATGACAGTATTTACTAGGGACGATTCTCCAACACCACGACATAGAATTATAGTCAAAATTACTAGAAGGATCGGAGCCAATATGTTGAAAGATATAAAACCAAAAATATCATCACCCCCATGTCCAACCCAATTTGGAATATTATCCTTGACGGAAGGTATGAGCTCTAGTATATTAACAACGTAGCTAGCTAAGCTCCGAGCTATGCTAGCTGCACCAATATGATAGTCAAGCATCATTTGTGTAAACACAAGAAAAGCAGTGAGCTCATTAAATGCTGTGTATGTGTACATGTATGCTCCCCCGACGACTGCAGGAAAACGAGAAGCTAGCTCGGCATAACATAGGGCATTCAGGACACATGATGCCCCTGCGAGTAGGAAGCTGATTGTAACTCCTGAAATTAGAAAAATGTGTTAGCAATACTCGGGAAAGAATCATTACAGAGATCATGATGATACCAATAATCAATATTCTGGAAGGAATGTGGCATCTTAAGATATCAAGCACAACATACAACTTTTAAAGGCTTCCTAATTACAAGCATACAAATACTGATAACATTAGATAAATGAACAAGTATACCCAAAAAAAATGATATATACAAATACAACATAGTTAGCTATTAGGTAACAACTTAAACTTGCACATAACGGTGTACAAGAATCAATGTGAAATAGATTATATTTTTTTTGTTTACTCGACTCAATGTATATCCCAGGTTCCGCTTGTGACGAAGACTAAATTTATCTAACATGCTCATATTCAACACAAAAATAAGTTCCGAAAACTGAAACAAACCTGCTTGGAGTAATTTGTATACGAGTACTGCCCAAGTTCATATTCAATCAATCTTATTCAAGCTAAAATATAGGTTTGAAAAATGCAAATACAATTTTAGCACCCTTTGTTTTGGATTTTTTTTAATGAATATTACAAGTTTAGAAGAAATAAACATCTACTTTTCGGTCAACATCTAGATGATAAACATAAAAATAGTATACTGTAATGAGCAATCACTATCATAAAATTTTATAACGAGCATTCACGAGTATCAAGTTAAACATCTTGTTTCATCCTTTCAATCAGAATACCGAAGTTGTTAATTACTATCGATCTATAGGTAGTTGCTAATTAGTCCTCAAACAGAAAAATGTCATAATTGTCTATAATCACATAGCTTTGTCTATATTACTCAACATTATAAATAGCGTGAGGCGTGGCGTGGCGGCATGGCGAAGCCACGCCTTAGGAGTCATGGCGAAGCCACGACGTTTTTTAAGGCGTGACTTAAAGCGGCACAAAATATTTATAGATTAATATATTTATATCATATTTCATACCATTGTAACCTGATTCCTTAAAAACACGTCAAAAAAGGCGCCATGCCTCATCTCACGCCACGCCTAGAGCCAACACCTAGGTCTATTTTTGTAACGCGAAGGTCACGGCTCGCGCCTTTTAGAACTATTACTTCTACTTACTAATTAGTAATTACTAAAGCATCCGTCTCATATTTCATCGGTGAAGAGCGAAGTATGCTGGGATGTCCCAAAATAAGTGTCAGTTTTGTATTTCAACCAATGATATTTCATCGGTGAAGAGCGTAGTTAGTGAAATTTTCTAAGACTTTTATGTAAAGTGCAATAAAAAAAATAATACACTAATGTGAAATGAGAGTTACCGGGGCCAGCATCACGAGCAACGGTACCGGTAACGACGAAGATACCGGCACCAATAGAAGCACCAATACCTAACAGAATCAAATCAAACGCTCCTAACCGACGTTCTAAACCTTCACCAGACTTTCTACCAACTACTACTACATCTGTTAACGATGATTTTCCTAACGGTTTTGATCTTAAAGCTGACGAGCAAAACTCGGACCAATATGATGATAATGAACTACTCATTTTGAACAAGACTAAAACAAGTTCAGTAGAGAAGAAGAAGAAGATGAAGATTCAGTTAGTTTGTTTTTGACTCTTGACTAACTAATCATTTGACTGAAATGACTCTTTTTGGTCCTTATGGTTACAAATTGTTGCAATTTTGCTCCTTCTTTAAGAGCATTTTTGAACTATGGCCTCGAGGAGTTGTTTGTTTTGTAAAAAAATGTCTTTTCATGATTCTTGAGACGATAAGCTGTAGAGGTTCTTACTGATAAGAGGTAAAGAAAGTTTCTTATTGTCTCTTAAGCCTTAATAACCGACTCATGATTTTGAATTTGTTTTTATTTTAATTTTTGTTTTTTTTTTCTAATTATATTTATACTCCTTTATAAAGTATTTGAAACTTCCTATAAAAAGAAGTCTTAACTTTTTAAACTAACACACTTTCTTTTTATAGCATGATTTCAAAACTTGTAACATTAAATGTATTGTAACCTTAAAACTTGTAACCATCTTATATACTAAAAGATTGAGTTGTCTTATAAATGCAAAGTGATCATGATTAATATGTGAGGCTTCATGTGTAAGTACATTGGTTTAATGTTCATGCTTAAGGGTGAGTACAATATATACAGCCTTCAAAGTTATAAGTTCTTAATAAATGTGCTTGATTCCATGCAACTCAAGGAGCTCCCATATTGATTGCAGGCAATGGAAAGACTCGCAATTATAAGTTTGCATTTAGTTCCAACCTTTGATTCATGGGCAGATAGTATATCAAACATCTCCATTATGTGACCTGTATAAATTTATGTGGATATCTGAAGTTGCAGACACCTCAAATCTCATCATACATCCCTGCATAACTCAATCTAAATTCATAATGGCAAACAGGTCAAGCTAGGCAACTGAAACCAATGTCATACCTTAAGAGAAGTCCACCAGGCAAACAGTCAGCTTTTCCTTGATGCACTGGATGTGGGTGTCTCGGGAACCATAGTTGGGATGGTGTGTAGAAAATGGGATGTGAATGCTAGAACCGGGCGTTATTTAAGTACGGATTTCATTGTTTCTGATGGGAAGGTAAGTTAGTTCTTGGTTCCTCTGCAAGTTAAGCATGGTGACAATTACAAATACAGCTTTTATATAAAATTATAAAAAACCATCAAGATGCATAGTGGTCACATACATTATTAACTAAATTGCTTATATTTTGTTCCTTCAGGGTAATATTATGCACTGTACTTCAAAGAGGAGCGTTTCACATAATTTTGTTGACAAGTTAAAAGATGGCGTGATTTACTCAATCAAAGACTTTACTGTCATAGCAAATAAGGATGAGTACCGGGTTTTGAAGGACTCTGCTTACATGATTGAATTTGATGGAGCAACGACCGTAAGGAAAGTTGTGGTCAAGCCGGATGGTTTTGTCAGACATCCTTTCCAATTGGTGCTTTTTGATGATCTTAAACCCACTGACAACAAATGCCTCATTGGTAAGGTCATGTTTGTTCAATATTTTCAGTTCTTTTTCAAATAATAGCTAGAGTTATAATTTAGTCCCACTTTCCAGATGTTATTGGTTATATCACCAATGTGGGTAGGACCACTTACCAGAGAACAGGTTCTAGGAATCTTGATTTCTATCTTGCCAACCAAAGGTAAGTGTTATTTTGTATGGTTGTTACAAGTAACCATATATTGCTAACCAAATTGTTGGGTTTATATTTGTTTAAACAGTAGCCAGTCAATTAGGGTTACCCTATGGGGTGGGCTAGGCGAAGTATTGATAGAAAAGAAAACCAAGCATACTGGGCTGTGTGCCGTGATTCTAACTTTAGTTAATGCTAAACACTATAATAGTAAGGGTCCATGCAACATAATGTTTCCCCGTCATTTAAAACATGCAAAAATTAACTCAATTTGTGTATTTACCTTTCAGACAAGCTTTATTTGTCGAGCAGCTCCTCCACACTGATTCTGGATGATGATGACATCCCAGCTCTGAAACATTTTAAAGCAGGCGCTAGGTAATCAAAGTTACATCTTACATACAACTTTAATTACTCGGATCATTTTAGCCATTACCATTCATGTTGCTTGCAGTGGTGTCAATCAAAAGAAGGAAATTGTACCTGTTGATCACTCTATACCAAAGCCTGTTACCATAGAGAATTTGTTGATGTGGGCCAGAAATAGGAGGAATGATGTACTCATCTTCATTCGTAATGTTTTGTTAGTGTAATTATAGCCCATTACCACTTATTGATATCATGTTTCATTTTCCAGAGTTCAACCTTCATCTGTAAAGTGAGGATAAACAATGTCATAACTAGAAAGGGATGGAACTATCCATCGTGTGGAGGTGAAAAATGCAAGAAATGATTGACCAGGCAGGAAGGAAAATTCTGGTGTGACGGATGTAACACAGTTTCGGATTACCCAGTTATAAGGTGTTACTCTATCTTTGCAACAGTAATTGATTTGTTTTTAAAAATATTGACCCAACAATACCTTCGAACTTTAACTAGCAGTACTAAGATTAAACCAACAGTACTAATCATTTGATAAGCAGTAGAAACGTGATAGCAGTATTAAATGAAAACTTGCAGCAGTACAAAGTGACTTCGAGCAGTACTAAAATTTTTAATTAGCAGTACTAACTTTTCATTTGCAGTATAAACGTGAAGCCAGCCTTACAAACGTTTACCATAAGCTTAGCAGTATAAACATTCCTTTGGCAGTTGTAAATTGTGAGAGCAGTTCATATTAAACTCCTATTTTAAATTTAAACATGGTGTTCATTACTACAAATTTGATAGCAGATCCATCAGGTTGTAAACAGTCATCACCAACTAACAAGTGCTTTTCATTTGCTTACCAATAAATGCTTCAGTTTATTAACCCTTCTATGTCATAATATGAATAACAAACTGATATCCTCCTAACAACACATCCCAACACTATGTCACATCTTACAGATATTCAGCATATGCCAGCTCACATCCTAAGGCTAAAAAAAAAAAAAAAAAAAAAAAAACATGTGCAATATTGTATGTGTAGGTACAGGCTTGAGCTTGGTGTCTCTGACGAGACAGAACAGACTGTTGTTGTGATGTTTGACGAGACTGCAACAGAGTTGGTTAAACACTCAGTAGCTTCACTTTTTGGGACAGAGGGCGAGGTACATTAATAATGTTAAAGAGTGTTGCAATAATTTTTCCTAACCTTATCTTCCTTTGCAGGATTCAGAAGATCACGTTGTGTTGCCGCGTGCCATAGCTGATATTGTAGGCACAACCCACAATCTGGAGATAAAAACACATAGTTATTATGAGCATGGAAGCTATGAGAGTTTCACATGTTCAGCAATTTGTGCAGACCAGACTGCTAATGAAAGTGCGAGTTCTAGCACGGTTGACCAAACTGCTACTTCTGAATCAACTCCATTGAAGCCATTTGAGGAAAAAATCAAAAAAGGGTTGGGCAATGATTTCTCATGATTTCTCCATCCATATGTTGAAAAAGTTTAAAATACAATTACTTACGTCATTTATGGTTGTATTATTTAAGGAATGATGTTGAGCAATCAGATACTGAAATAGAGGAAGAGAAAGCGGGCAAAGATGCTGCTTCTGAAAAGCGTCTGTTAAAGAAATTATCAGATGACCCATCCCTCTCTACTCCATCGAAGCCTACTGAACAAAAGATCAAAAAAAGGTTAGGCAATGATTCATTCATTCACATCTGTAAACAGTTTAAACTACAACTGCTTACATGGCATTTATGATTGTATTATTTAAGGGATGATGTTGAGGATTCAGACACTGAAATAGAGGAAGAGATGAAAAAAAGAAGGTCTGGATTTCAGTTATTTCTTTTGTTATTGTACTATAGATTAGTCTGTTATTTATTGCCTTATTATTTTAGGGTTGTTATTGAGGATTCAGACACCGAAGAAGAGAAACAGATAAAAGACAAAGCTGCAGGGTCTTCTAAGAAGAAGCTTAAAAAAAGGTACGTATCTGATATAAATTATCCCTTTGCCTTAATATTGTTCCAAATCTTAAGAGGTGAATTTCTTACATGCTTTGCTTAGGATGGTTGTTGCGACATCGGACGAGGAGTAGACATCAAGCAATCAAGTTTTTGGAAGCAGCAGGCATAATGAACCCCCTATGAGTGAAGCATGCAATGAATAAATAGTTAGGAAAAATGTAATAAATTTGATCCTAATAGTTAATAGGATTATGAAATTTCCTACCTTGAGACAATAGTTATCTTTAGTTATCAATTTTCATATTTTGAATGGATTGTCTTTGTTTCCATGTTCAAACGCTGCAAATCAAGAATAACATTGGTCAATTTCTGCATGAATATATCAAACACACAACCACATTTATTTATTATTACTTGATTTGTCACATAATAAAATCTACATGCCAACACTTATTCATACTACATAAATAACTTATGGAATAAACTGAAAGCATATCAATCAGCAGTACTAACAAAATCGAGAAGTACTAACCTTTGAACTTTAACTAGCAGTACTAAGATTAAACCAACAGTACTAATCATTCGATAAGCAGTAGAAACGTGATAGCAGTATTAAATGAAAACTTGCAGCAGTACAAAGTGACTTCGAGCAGTACTAAAATTTTTAATTAGCAGTACTAACTTTTCATTTGCAGTATAAACGTGAAGCCAGCCTTACAAACGTTTACCATAAGCTTAGCAGTATAAACATTCCTTTGGCAGTTGTAATTTGTGAGAGCAGTTCATATTAAACTCCTATTTTAAATTTAAACATGGTGTTCATTACTACAAATTTGATAGCAGATCAATCAGGTTGTAAACAGTCATCACCAACTAACAAGTGCTTTTCATTTGCTTACCAATAAATGCTTCAATAAATGGGTGTTGGATGTGGGCGATGGGAATTTGGAAGCCAAAATTAAAGAAGGGGAGGATGAGCCAAGCTGGATTCATATTCCGCGGAATTTTATTATAAAATCAGGGGATTCTCCAATTGATCAAATCGTCATAGAAACATTCCCTGATTTTACAACGAGGCAGAATGAAGATGCGTATCTAAAAGAAAGGGCTATACTGACTCCAAAAAATGACAACGCTAATGCAATAAATGAACATATGTTTAAAAAGTTAGCAGGTGATTTTGTCATGTACAATAGTGCAGATGAAGTATGTAAGGCATCAACTGATACACTAGCTCAAGACGAGCTATATCCCATTGAGTTCTTGAATTCCTTAAATTTCCAAGGGATGCCACCACATTCTCTATGCTTAAAAAAGGAACTCCCGATAATGCTTTTGCGAAATGTTAACCTAAGCCAGGGTTTATGCAATGGAACCAGGCTAATCATTACTGATCTTGGGCAATTTGTTATTCGAGCTAAAATCCTAACTGGGTCACATATAGGAGATAGTGTTCTTATACCTAGGATCACAATGTCATCCACCCAGTCAAGATGGCCATTCATAATGAAACGTAGACAGTTTCCTGTGAAACCATGCTATGCGATGGCCATAAACAAGAGCCAAGGCCAGTCACTTAAGTATGTCGGGGTCTACTTACCCAACCCTGTGTTCAGCCATGGGCAACTATATGTCGCACTATCTAGAGTTACAAGCCCTGACGGGCTGAAAGTACTAATGACGGAAGATGAAGATGGGGAACTAAAAGAGCGTACACGAAATATTGTTTATAAGGAAACTTTATGTAACCTAAATTAATAAGCTGTAGTACTATTCTAATAATGAATCAATGCTACCCGATGATTTATATCTTTTCAAATAATCAATCCTACCCGATCATGTATCTGTTACTTTTCAAATAATTTATATCTTTCTCATTGATTCCTGATGAAAAGTTCTTCTAAGTTTCTACAATTCAAAGTACAAATTCATATAGCTAAAAGCGTGTAGCAGTACTAACCAAATCGAGCATTACTAACCTTCGAACTTTAACTAACAGTACTAACATTAAACCAACAGTACTAATTTAAGCCATGTCGAACTTTAACTAGCAGTACTAAAATTAAACCAACAGTACTAAGGTTTAAATTTGAACTTTTCCAAAGAAAAGGAAAAGTAGAACTATATTTAAGCTATGTCGAAAAGATAATCATAGCAGTTAGCTTTCAAAGTTACCATCTGTAAAAAAAATGGATTCTACTCTCTAGATCTAAATAAAAACATAATCATACTGTTACCTTTAGCAATCAATGCAAATATTCAGGATATCAAAAAGATAAAAAAAAAATGATTCTACTCCCTATGTCCAAATCCTTTAGCAATCAGTGCAAATATTCAAGACATCAATTTTGATACACAAAATTAATTTTGTTGTGTGTGCAGAGCAAGGATTTGCAGGCCAAATGATGAGAATCTTTACTAGCAAACACTATTTTTTTCTTTAATAAGTGACTGCACTCTGGACTAAAGTAAAGGTGGGAATCTTTGCTAGCAAACACTGTTTTTTTCTCCTCATCCCTGCACATTGAATGCTTTGTGTATTATTGAAACACCAAACAACCCTTCACATATCCACTATATAAAGACATAAGCACTAAACAACCATTCAAACATTTGTAACAAAAACTACAATTGCAAAAATGAGTTCCAACAAGAAACCAGGTATTCAACGTTGTTTTTTTCATGTCATTTCTCATATCTGTAACATACCGTTCATTTTTTTTAATTTTTTTTGTACAAAATCATAACAATTTCCAGCAGTGAAAGTTCAGATGTATCATATCCAATGCTATGGTCTGATTACTTTCCAAAGGTTGAAGATTCAACCTCTGATTCTAGCTATGATGAAATGCAGTTTTATCAACAAAAAAAGGGTTCAAGCTCAAACAAAGTTGAAGATAGCAAGAGTCTAACCTCAAAACAAATTGCAAAGCTTGCTTTTGCTGATAGGATTAAAGTTCTAGGGCTGCTAAATAAGGAATGTTGTGATGCAATTGGTATTAAGCCATTTGCCGTCAAAAATCCAAAAGACACAAGAGATGGTTCAAAAGGGAAGGGGAAAAAAGTATGATTTAGTTGTATGTTTAGGACTTTTCCTCATGGATGTTCGTGGTTTATGTATGGCTTAAATGCCATAGAATAAATTTATTGTAACCCCCTATGCTTATGGTTTAAGTATCAATGCAATCATTCCTGTTTATGCTTTAAGTAACAATGCAACTTAAATGCAGTCATGATAGAAAAAAGAAGTAAACACCTTCAAATTGCTTAATAGCTTTTCCAAGATACAATAAGCCATTAAGAACTCGAGATCCAAGTATCAACCATTGCACTCAAATTGTTATCTAAATAAACTTGACTATGCCTATACGCTAAGCAAATAATCACTTCCAAATTACAATAGCAATTCTCATCGGCTAATCGACAACAAATAGGAACAAACAAATTCAACATATCAACAATCAAACAAAAAAAATCAATACTAATCAAATTAAGATGCAAACTTGTGCATAAGATCCACCATACAATTATCATCCCTATATGATCATTTCATCACATTTGATACCACAACTTGAATACTTAATCACCACACTCCTTAATTAAACTGATTATAAGTTTTAATTTGATTAAAATGTTGTATAATTGAAAAACCCTAATTTGAGAGGAAAACCCTAATTTAATTTCAGTATATCTAATAAGTATGTGTATTTGACTCATGTGTGTGAGAGATAAAAGCCCCAACTTTTTTTTGATAAAATGTAAAATGGAAAAAAAATACACATATATAAACATAAACATAAAAGTTAATATTATCATCCATTAAATACATAACAGTTAAAGGCTTACAACCATCCATTCATAAAACATACACAACCAAATAAACTAACAAAAGATAACCCCAAAAAACAACCATCTCCATCATACTCTATTAATCATCATCAGAAAGACCTTCATCAAACTCCATAAGCTTCACATGACCGTCCTTCTACGTAATACCATCACGGGCCTCATCAAGTAGAGCAGTCAAGGTCAGAATCCTGTTACGTTCCCTTTCCTGTGTCTCAACTAGACAACGAAGAACATCAACAACTTTTTCATTGAAAGGGCCCAGGTGATGAGCCTCCCTGATTGTCACTTGATGCTTCTCAACCTTGCTAAGGAGTTGATTACGCTCCTCCCCCATTCGAATAAAAAAACCCTCTTCTTCAGTCAACTCATTGTTAAATAAGAACTTGAAAGTTGTTGCTAAATCGTCAGATCCAGATGCTTCCTTGAGTTCCTTGATGTTGTTGGAAGACGAAGCCATGGATGAGAGAGTTGGTTGGCCGATATTTTAAGTTAAGTTGATAATAATTGATGATGCCCTAATTGTGTGTTAGATGTGTTATAAATAACCAAATAAATACGTTTTAGAATACAAATAGGCAATCGGAATACAAAAAGGTAATGAGAAGGAATGATTGCAAAACATAACTGCAGTACTGATTGAAGCAGGAACTTCATCTTCCCATGCAAAACTATCATTTGAGTATTTAAAATTATATTTGTAAATATAACAAAAAAACCCTCGCATTTTACCTTTTACATAAAAAAACCCATCACCTACACAATGCATACCATTACCATCCTAAACATCATAAGAAATAGTTATAACTTAACCAAATGTTTTAACGATAGAGTCAATAGCCAAATGGATCCTTATATTTATTTTCAATATAAAAAACACATAGACAAACAAAACTTAAAGTCTAAACAGAAATGTCACCAAACAACTAATTAAACTCATTCATCTTAATAGCATTAGCTTCTTCCTCACGAGCACCAGCTTTCACTTGAAAAAACAATGCTCCTAACTTTTCAAGCAATACCCGATACCTCTCTTGAGTCTTTCTCAAAGCTTCTAACGAGGATATAGCAACACCACGACCACCTAATGCTTCCATGTTGGCTATCATGCTTTGGTTTTTCACCATTACCCGCCTCAAATGCTGACAACAAGCGATAAGCAATTTGGACAAAGCATCATCTTCACCTCCCTGTTGCACAAACCACAAACGCATACAATCATGCAATTTAGAAGAACCAACAACGTTCATTAAGTCCTCCAATAATTGAAATTGTGCCATTGAAAAAAAATATATCAAAGTACAAATGATTTTATAACTATGACAAAGGTGCCAAATAAATAGGAAAAAAATATTATGTAACTTATACATATTAAAAGACTACATGTGAAGAGACTCTATTAAATATAACATCTTAAAAAAAAGTATCTTCACATATACTCTTTTAATGTCAATAAACTATTTTAAATGTGTAGCATGCTTGCAAAAATTGTGATACTTGCAAAAATTATGATACCGTCACAGTTTAGATATATAATGATGAAAATAAGTACCGAAAATTACATGTCAATAGGTGTGATACCATAACAACTTAAATATATAATGACGAAAACAAGTGCCGAATGTTACACTATGAACACTTATATATAGCCCCTGTGCAACGCACGGGTCTGAATTACTAGTCATATTAATGATCAAGTACCTTTTAACATATTGTAGTTTAAAAAAACTCGTAACAATCTTCTAATGCAAAAACTGAAATTGCATCTGTCATTGCAATATTGCAGACATCAAGTTAATCTAACTTAAATTACCATCATTCGTAAAGTTATGGTCACAAAATACGCTACACCGAAAAGCATATGCTCGCCGGAAAATTAAGTTACAAGGTACCTGCCGCCGCATTGCGCGGGTATCCTGCTAGTATATGTATAAATACGTATTTTTTTTCTTCTTTTTCATCCTCTTTTTGTTTTACGGAACTCGAAAAATGTTTTTTTAACTTTATGATTTCAACATATATTTAACAAGTTACATGTACACACATGTATCGACTTAACATTTTCAACTAAATTTCACATTGTTGAAACGTTTTGCGAGTTTCTTTTGCAAAATAAATGCAGTGTTTTTATATTTAAATTACAAAATTTGGCGATTTATACCACACTTTGCAAAAACAAAAAACAAAGAAAGTTATTTAATTCACATTAAGACTCCTCAACCATCTATTGGCCTTAAGTTATGGTAGTTAGATTCAGACACAATCAATGTTGCAAAAAAAATGGCTACAAGGCCGATTAATCGCCGCCTAGGCGTTGTTGGGCCACCAACCTTTTCGATTTGTATAAATCGGTCAATCGTGGTTAACAGCGGTCAACGACTGTCAACGGTGGTCAAACTTGCCGGAAACTTGCAAATCTTGCCAGAAATATCCAAAACTCACCGTAAACTAGTTTTAATCACTTATAGTCGCTGTTTATATTTATTACAAGATGTTTTTAAGGAAAATCTTGTCGAGAATACCCAAAACACTCCGAAAATACCCAAAACTTGCCAGAAATGCAAATCCGATTAATCCCGCCTAGACCGATTACAAGCTACAAGGGGGTCGACCACCCTACTACCAATTCACGATTTTTGCAACCTTGGATGCAATACTCAATGAAACAAACAACACCTTATTCTATTGTAAGACTTTGAAAATATCTTACCACTAGGCTACTTTGAAGATGGTTAATCCTTGTGATTATCGGTGAGAGATCAGGTGTACGGATGGTATACATTGGTTAGGTTTGATGGTGATGCACTTACAAAAACCTTGATCTTTTTGGTGTTGGTTAGGAGTCACTTATAATCCTATTAAAATCATCATGTGTTATCGTCACTTTCATGGTTATATATTGGTTTTTTATATTAACTTTTTGTACATCATGTATTATATTTGTGATTTTAGGTCCTATTGATGCATTTGAGAAAATTATGGAAGAAAAATTGAGGAAACGATGCGAAATGAAGTAAAAGATATCAAATGATGATTAAGGCGAAATGGATTGGGAAAATCAAGTTCATATGTACGTCCTATATGAAGGAATACTTATGAAGTGATGAATTAAGAGTTATAAGATGATAAAGGATGAATCGTAAAAGAATCAAACGTGTCACGAATAATGAATTTATGTTTAATGTGTCATATGATAAAGTTGATGTGGTATTTTGGCCATAACTTCTTTATACGAACTTGTTGGTCCACACGGTTTGAGCAAATGACGATATCTTTCTACTAATAATAAGTACAATAACAACATCACCCAAAACCATAATAACATAATTTGTACTTTTCAACATGTATAAATCTTTATTAGAAATGAATTAAAAGATTTACAGTTGAATAGCTCTCGGTAAAACTATTCCGGTTGAGCGACAATTGAAACACTCCTTTGGGATGACTAGATGCAGCTAGTTTTGCTTTCTTCGTTCCTAGGAGAAGGGATCCTATCAGTTGTAATGCTAAGTATTACTTTATGTGTTTGTTTAGAATCCTACTTATCCCGGTTACAAAGGTTCGTTTAAATAGGCAAAGGAATACTGTGGATGCACATGGGTATAGTAGTTCACCGGCCTTGGAGTAGATAACACGTGCCTAGTATACTAGATGGAGCGTGCATTAGGTTTTCCAATGCTGACAACTTTTGTACCCAAAATCTTACTTTATCGTCCTTTGATAAGACCTTACGTTTATCTTTCCAACAAGTTTCCTGCCCATTTATCAGATACTAAGTCCCTTATAGAGATAAGTCTTCAAGGTCACTGAGACATTTTTCAGTTCTAAGTCCCTCTGGTGTTGCCAGTAGTTCCTTATACTTTACTCTCTGACACCGCATCAGTTTGTAAAGTGTTTCTTCAGATTGTCTTTGACTTCCCTCAAGCATGGCTGTTGATTGGGCTTTATACAACTCTCACCGATTTCTTATATCAGTGACTTTACATCCACTAATGATCATTAGTGAGGTACCTATCACTCACAACCATCAGGGTGTACTCTCTTATAACCATTGATGACATCAAATAACAACATATTATTAGCATCATTTATCCTATGTATATTGCTCATTTTATACTATTTTATGTGAGATCTTGTACTTAATCATTTACTTTTGTAAATCTCAGTAATATTGGAGCAATTAGAGAAAGTTATGGAAAAAGACGTGTTTTGGAGCAAAAAAGAAGATATTGAAGAAAGCCTACTGATCAGACACTCAATACGGCGTATCAATGCTAATTAGATACGCCGTATCCATATATTTAGAAGATTTCAAGACCTTGCCTGACTTTGATGAATACGGCGCATCCATCTTTGAGAATACGCCGTATATGAAACTTGGTTGATTGGAAGAACACATGATATTTGAAGAATATGCCATACACGAGTCTTAGCCGAAGAATCAAGAGAAGAAACGAAGCCAAAAGAAGAAATCAAGATTACATGACGATACTTGAAGATGCTTTAGTATTTTGGCCTTAAAATCTTCATCCGAACTCCGTTTTACTTGATTCAAGCGGCCACGAAAAGAGAAAAAGGAGACCTACATGTTCCAGAGGTCCAATACGGCGTATGTGGTACTTGGATATGCCTTATTGGCCGATACTCCGTATCAAGGATCCCGATACGCCGTATCGGGGGCCGATTACAGCAGATAAGTTTTTGGAAATTACTTGGAGGCTACTCTTGCTTACCCCTATAAATACCAAAGCCCTAGGAATGATTTGGCATCACTATTATCAGTTGGGGACAGCCCCAAATCGTCCCTAACACTTCCTCCATCCATCCTTGAAGATCGACGAAGAACATCTCAAGATTTAACGTTGTATATCATTCGGTTAGCATAATAATTTGTCTATGAATTCTTTATGTTTACTTTCAATGTATACTCTATCTTTTGCTGAGATTATGGGCTAACACCCTTAGGTGTTAGCCAAGTTTATGAAGTTTTATTAGTTTATATGATTGTGTCGATTTGTTTGCTTTGTTATTGGATTGGGTACTTGTCGATAAAAACTCGTTTATTGCTTATTACTAGTAGAAGTCTATGTAACTAGGTTATGATCCTTATGATTTTAATTGATGTAATTAACCTCCTGCAATAGTGATTACTTTGGTTAAGTCATATGTGTTGGAGTATGCTCGTGTCATAATAAATAATTATATGACTAGACATATGTAAGCCTATGGGGTCACACACTTATACACAGAGATACCATTTTATATATTGTATTTACCGTATTTACACTATATGTAAGACTAAGTAACATGGGATCGATAACGGGCTACTAATAACTAAGCTAGTACTTAGTTTATTGGATTGGACCAACAAATGGGCAAGCCCATTTAAAGCCTCCATATGGCCGGCCATGGTGGGGAGAACAAGGGAAAGATCAAGGGGTTAAGTGTAACTAGGATTCTTATAACCTCCTATTGATTTGGTCATTAAGGAGATGAGTTACATTTAACTACTTTCCAAGTTTCTCTCCCTCTCTTCCTCTCTTAAACTCACGGCACAAAAACATAACCCTTTTTAGGGTTTGTGTTTTTCATCTCTTCTTTGCTTAATCTATTGTAGGTTGTTGCAAGAACAAGTGTTACGAGGTCAAGACTAGCATCGGGTGGTAATCGGTGAAATATAGTATGTTTCTATCATAGAAGTGATCAATCTCATTGATCACTTGGGTTCCTTATTCCATTCGTGGATTGGTGATTGTTAGTGACTCCCGAATCACGCTACAAAGGTATATAATTGTTGTATTTATTTATTGATTGATCATATGGCTATATGGATCCATCTCTAGGTGATGATTCCGCTGCGTTTAATTATTTTATTATGTTTTTCATATTCAACATCACCTATAGTGGTATCACGAGCCATCATATGTGCCATATGATTATCGGGTATGCGTATAAATGGCCAAAACGGGTGTTTTTTTGGTGATTTTTGAAACCACATTTAAAACAGCCCCTAGGGCTCCATTTTCTCACAAATGATCGACCCTTAAGGAGTCTTACGATCTGTGATTTTTGATCTCATAGACATTTGTTATGCATATTTTAATTGGTATACTTGTCGGGTACGTGTAAAATGGCCTAAAATGCACTATTTTGATCGATTTATGAAATGATTTCAAATCAGCCCCTATGGCTTAATTTTCTATGGTAAAATGATAATTAGAAGGTCCTAATATCAATGGGTTTTGAACCTATGGCCATTTGACACGAGTACCAAACGGGGTTTTAATTCTTGTTAATTAATTTCTTCGTTTCGTTGGCTAAATCTTTAATTCTTGTTATTAATTTTTGTTTCCATGGAAAATACATGCATGTTTATCCATGGAGTTAGCCAACACCTTGTTTTGATCATAATATTATTGTATTATTATGTGTATATGCAAAGCCGATGAAAACCTAGACCACTTATGCCTTGTTTCGTTGTGAATTGTCGTTAATTTCGTGTTTTGGGGTTTTTTTTTGCCATTGTTTCGGCATTTATGTATGTATTTTAATTTAGTTTATTGCCATTGTTTGGGCACTTTACAGTAGATAGAAAGTAGATTAGTTGTATTTTACTTTTCATATCATGTAATCGATGCTTGGTGAAGAATGGCGAAAGAGTTAAAGATATTTATGCCGATAAAGACTGCTGGAAGAGGCTGCTGTATTTTGGCGTTTCCCGGTGATTGGTAAGGAGTTATTAGATGAAATTTTTTATGCAGGTACACAAGACATGGGCCTACAACTTTATAGTTTGGACCTAAGAGTGGGGAAGACTCCTACTAGGCGTTTTGGGCCTCCCAATACAGAAATTCTGGGCGGACAGATTCATTATTTCATGTGCATAATGGGCCTCTACTTGCTCTTGATTTTCTTGGAGCAAGTGAGAGCCCTCCGTGTGGTTGTGTAGGCTTGTCCCTAGTTGACCCTTGGTTCTCGTGATGGCTCACGAGACCGAGCATAGGATTTTCATCGGTTGAGGCTTTGCATATTGTGGTTGTGTGTTTGTTTATTTGCTTCTTATATATGCTATGATTGTATGTAAATTGCAAATTGTTTTCTAAAACATGAAACGAAACACAAACCATTTTTAAACTAAGTCTTATGATTTAGTTTAACTAAGTTTTTGAAATGTAAAATCATTGTTTTAATAAATAACACTTGAACTTATTATGCTTGTTATTTATTTTATGTATTGTCCAAACTTATTTATAATCCACCTAGGATTAATATTAGTCTTGAAAATGGACAACTCAACACACATAAATTAAAACAATGATTAGACTTAAGTTAAGAAAAGTTTTTAACTTGTGCTACGAAGAATGAATGCATGCTTCTTTCGTACACCTTTTTTGATTCACATCAAAATATTTTACCCGTCACAAATTTAAGTCATGCCGTCCAATCGCTTGAGAACACTTGCAATTACTTTTTGCCTATGTGTGGGACCTAGGTTGAATTGTAACCCAAGGTGACTATTCTCTATGCGTGGGACCTAGATATATTCTCACACGTTCTCAAATTGGATGACTTAATCGAGTTAAGCGGTGAGACGTTGACCCGAGGCAAAGATGGGACTAAACATGCCTACATGACACTAGTTGTTTGACACTAGATGCCATGAGTCCTATAAGGATCTAAGAGTTGTACGTGTAATACAATTGGTGATCATCGCCTACCAATTGAATCTACTATTGTTAGCAGATCAACTGATGTGATAGTAGAAGCACAATGTGGATCTTAGCCTTTTTATAAATTAATTGTTTTAAATTGTAAACATGGGGTAGTTAAATTACAAAAGGATAATTATCGAAAATACTAAAAATGAACTTTGTAAATTCAATTAACGAATTAATGCAACACAAACCGTAAACAAGAGTTTGTTCTTTTCTTGTTAAAAGGACGAACTAAGTCGTTCTTTCCTTGTAAGAAATAGACTTGTTCATATCCTTTTTCTTTACGAGGAAAAGCCATAATAGGAATATTTGAATTTTCCTAATTCTAATCAAACTCAAAGAACACCTACTCTAGAAATCGTGATGTCTTATAAAAGTCAAAATGGTTAAGTATGGTTACACATCTTATTCTTTCAAGGTTGTTTTATAACCCTAGTTCCGATTTTGAAACCTTGAAGAAATATAAGATATTTTGATAACTAGATAACACGTTTTCTATAGCTACCAAACTAAAATGAGTTTAAATAATTAGATGACGGAAATATCAATAAACCGCAAAGTGGTAAAGGCAATTACTAGCATGATTACCTAGCAATTTGTCTTAACCCAATAAACCTACTAAGGTCCTACATACCCTTGTGGTAAAGTAGACCAATTATGGAGGAAATGCATGCCTATTTTCAAGTTAAAATAGCAATGATGGCTAGTCCATCATCTATATGTTAGAACTTGATGCGCTTCCTTGAATACCTAAGTACATGTTTACTAGTCAAAGTAACTCACATTAGCAATAATGTATAGATATTCAAAGAAAGAAGGAAAATATCCAATCGCCACTCACTCTCCACTGGTGACAGAACACTTATAAATGTTGTCTAATCCAGTGGGAGCTACGTGATTATATTACTGGTGACAAAACACATGTAATGTTGTCTAATCCAGTGGGAGCTGTAAGCTTTATTACCTTGCAAGTTGCTTATCTTACTTCCAGATTGTCTTGAAATAATACATTACTTTCCACATGTTAAGCATCATAGTTTATATAAGAACCATTGCATAAATTTTATAAGATAACTTGTCGCGTTCCTGATGTTGCTTCCTGAAATGTTATCTATAAACTTGTTATGCATGATTCATCATTAAAACGATAAAGTTCTACATATCTATATTTTGATTTTGACTAAAAATCATATGTTATCTTAGACATTGTCATATTGCTCATACAAACAAACGAGCGTAGTGTTGTCTGTATACTCTCATGATGTTGTGCCATGCACAAGTGGGAGAAATCTTAATTGTGTGCGAGGTACAACATATAACAATATGACTAATGGTTTTTCTTGACTGCAAGGTAAGAAACTAAGATTCTACTAGGACTTCTACACATAAAATGTATGTTGCCCTAATTAGAACAAATATCAAGGTAACATGAAAAGCTACTTCAACATATTCACTGAATTGTTTAGTAAATATGATTATGTTTTCTTGTAAATTCATAATCATGAAGTATGAAATTAACTTGAATTTACTATTGAGGCCAAGAGTCGGTGCTCGTAATTACTTTAGTTGAATATGTTTAGGTCTCTTGTAAAGACACAAACATCAATTCCGTTATTTGTTGAAAGACTTATAACGTAAAGTAAGACGTTAACTTGTTATGTCTTCTTGTTAAAGACATGTACACTTACGACGTATAGCAAAATATTTAATATTTATGTTTTCTAGTCAAAACATGCACATAAAGTCATTGACTTGTTCAAAGACTTATAATATAAAGTATGCAGTAGGCTAAAAATACTATTGATGCCATCTGGTTTGACTTGGTTGGCAGATATGTAAACCAAAGAACATAAGTTCATCTAATAAGTTGTGGGATAGTCTCGCAACATCAATCCTCGTGGAATACCACAACTTTATGGTATGTCCATCATGGAAAATCAAACTCTATAGATATTGTTTGATCTTTGATGACTTAAACTGTTTTACCTCCAAAGCTATCAAGGTTAGAAAGTTGGATGTGCCATGTGTACACTAAATATGGTTCCAACCCAGAAGGAATTTAAGACACCATTGTATTATGGCATGGGATGAATCTCATTATGTCTTGATTGAAGTTCTGAATTTGTTAAATATCTGAAAGTAAGTAATTAACAAACTAGAGTCAAGAACTAACGATGTATTTTGGATGTCCCACTTGAAAACAATTTATTGTTACTCAAGATGCTGAGTATCTAGAGATTAGTCTCTACTTACAAAAGCAAGTGGGAGCACCTTTAGATCTTGAAGTTATTCAAGAGCAACCTTCTGAGTACACTTGCTAATGTCATACTAAGGTTGAACATGCATATGTTAAACCATAGATTGATATCTCTCATTCATAAATCCGCAAGGATACCTCTTGCACCTGAATGATATAGTTTTTTATATCAATGCTAAGGGATATAAGTTGGAGGATCATAGTGAACCTACTAACTACAGAAATGCATTATTAGATCTTGTATCTGATGAATTGCTCAAAACTATGAATGTTAAGATGCAGTCCTTGAAAGACAATCACTCATGGAGCTTGATTGATCTCTTACCAATCAGTTAGACTGTGAGGTTAAGAATGAGTTTCTTGATGAGAAGACTCAAAAGGACAAACTTGTACACACATTTAATGCACGCGTAGTAAAAGGAGTTTACTCGTACTCAAGAAATTGACTATGATTAAATCTTCCTACCTACAAACATTAAATGTATAAAGATGATTAATTGTCATACCTGTTTTCATGTAAATGAAATATGACAATAGGATATCAAAACACTTTTCTTGTTGATTACCTTTGTGAGGATGATGAGTAATCAAAAGGGTTTATGAATCCATATAATCTTTATTATGTATACAAGATAAAAGAATCCATGTGTGGATTAGATCATGCATCTAGGAGCAGAGATCTTAAGTTAATTATAAAATCATTAATTTGATTTTGATTAATAAGATTACTCCTAAGTACACTGAGAGCAAGTTGGAGCACTGTATTTATTTTTTAAAATCTCATATGTCATTAACATATTAGAAAACAATATTCCATCTAAGCTAGACTTTAATCCTTAGCTTGGAATGAAGTTTCTCTAAAGGGATTTATAAAATAAGACATACAAACTTGTTATATATATGTTTATTAGAATAAACATAAGCGGTTATTAAGTCTAAACACAATATGACACATTATTGAGGGGAGTGTCAATGATCAATCTCACTTAATGAGATTAAACACATGAACGGAAACCTTAAGTTTAATTGAAGGATTTGTTATGTAATTCGTATTATGCATTGGACTATTTACATCATTTGCATGAATGCAAGATGAGTTGATAACAACAAATATCTAAGTTAAAGTCATTAGATAATTGTTAAGCGAACATTATAATAGACCTACAAAGGACCAAAGATATGTTCAAACGTTTACGGATATTTGAGGAGCTCTGTTTTATTTGCATACACTGATGCTTATTTAACTGAGACGATGCTCAAACCTAGTCGTGGTAGGATGTCATCATGAATGATGACATTGCTGACTAGATGTGCTCGATTGAGAGCATTAATGCGTTATACATTAAAAGAATAAAAATACTTTACACTTTGAGAAACTATTCAGATGACTGTCTAAGTAGGTGTTTTGATAGCTTCAAATACCCCATGGAATGCATTGTTGCAATACTCGTATTGTACTTGAATGCACACATAAAATGGACAATCATCATTCAAACCTTTCATGAGTTTTGAAACAAGTATTCTCAAAGTTTACTCAGATGACTACTTGTTGTCTTGTACAACATAATTTGATCATGGTGGGAACATCGGATTCCGACCTATGAATAGTCTTTTGCATATCTATTTTTAGTATTTGGATAATGAAACTGTAAGCAGTCGTATTATATAATGAATTGACATACCTGGTATGATCGTCTTCATTTATACTACTGTGTTCTATATTTGCATGTTTAATCCATGAATAATTTATTTATTCTAAAATTGTCCATTGCCAGTTGACGATACGGAAGTATCATCGAATTAAGGCAAATGTGAGCGTGTTGGTGATATTTATTAAGAATAGATATTAATTGATGATTCCACCAAACTCACATGTTGTTCATTGTGATGAACATTGGACTGACCCAACCTACGAGTATTCACTGCATGGATCGGCGTCAAGAGTGAATCTCACAATTGGTTATGTCTCTTATCCTTAGACTTGAGATGCAAGTAGGTCTTGCATGCATGGAATTTCATTCCTTTATATGGTTAAACATTGTCCTGAATAAGGTAGTTATAAAAACCATCTTCAGGAGTGATATGAAACACATGAATGACACGTGCAGTCAAAATAGGATTTGTTCCTCCACATGTTATGGAGTTAGATACTATTGGGCCCCTCGATGAATTGGACAGATGTTTGTATGGCCGTACCCAAATGAGATTAAGATGAATCTTGATCCACTTGGTAATCTTGTTCAATATCTATATTGAGAAATATAATAGTTGAACAATTAGAATGACATTTGATCCATATCTAATGTTCAACATGGTATCTATAACAAAAGGATGGATGACATATAAACCATTTAAATGAGACGTTTAAGAAACTATTCTCACATATTTCTAGGGGCATTGGCGTGTTGCTAGACGCTAACCTTTGCTTGTATAATTACTTGATTATTATGACGTCGCAAGTGGGAGCTGTTGGAGTATGCTCGTGTCATAATAAATAATTATATGACTAGACATATGTGAGCCTATGGGGTCACACACTGATACACAGAGATACCATTTTATATATTGTATTTACCGTATTTACACTATATATAAGACTACGTAACTTGGGATCGATAACGGGCTACTAATAACTAAGATAGTACTTAGTTTATTGGATTGGACCAACAAATGGGCAAGCCCATTTAAAGCCTCCATATGGCCGGCCATGGTGGGGGAGAACAAGAGGGAAAGATCAAGGGGTTAAGTGTAACTAGGATTCTTATAACCTCCTATTGATTTGATCATTAAGGAGATGAATTACATTTAACTACTTGCCAAGTTTCTCTCCCTCTCTTCCTCTCTTAAACTCATGGCACAAAAACATAACCCTTTTTAGGGTTTGTGTTTTTCATCTCTTCTTTGCTTAATCTATTGTAGGTTGTTGCAAGAACAAGTGTTACGAGGTCAAGACTAGCATCGGGTGGTAATCGGTGACGTGTAGTGTGTTTCTATCATAAAAGTGATCAACCTCATTGATCACTTGGGTTCCTTATTCCATTCGTGGATTGGTGATTGTTAGTGACTCTTGAATCACGCTACAAAGGTATATAATTGTTGTATTTATTTATTGGTTGATCATATGGCTATATGGATCCGTCTCTAGGTGATGATTCCACTGCGTTTAACTATTTTATTATGTTTTTCATATTCAACATCACCTATAATATGTGTGTTAGCCTGAATCTTTATTAGGAATCATTGTGTGGCATAAACGGAATTTTTCTCCAACCTAATAAGACTAGTAGCGTGTAATACCGAACTAGGTTAGATGGTATAAAGCAATAAGTTAGTATTGATGCTAGATGAGTCACTATGATCTATCGTCATATCCGCCCCATGGCTAGTTACTTAATTGTGACAAAATTTCGTAATTGATATGCCGATTAACAATTGAATGAATTAAAACAAGTAGACACGAACATATTCATAACTATAAAATGGATTAGACTTGGCTAACCCGTTCTTCTTATTGATCTCCATCTATCTTTACTTCGCTTGTCTTTAGTTTAATATTTATTTTCTTGTCATTAGTTTAATTAAAACAAATAAAACTTGTGCTAGTCTCTCTGGCTAAACTGTAACACCCCCAAAATTTGGTTTAGCGGAAGCATACGTGTCATTTGGGGGCTACTAAATTGGTATAACAACACATACTACAAAGAACGGTTTTACCTCAACCGTTTAGGAGAAATTTCATAAATCAAAAACATTAAGTTTACATCATTCCAGAAACAGTGCTGAAAATATAGGCCCATAAAAGAATTTAAGCGGTCCCAAATACATTAGAGTCATCTATGACCATGCCATGCCATGCCAAAACCTCCAACAGTAAGCTATCGCTTTAAACCTGAAAATACATGCTAAAAGTGTCAACACGAGGTTGGTGAGTTCATAGGTTTGCATAAATAGCAATTCAGTGTAAAAGAAATATGAGTTCAATAGGAAGTTTTGTGACCATTGTGTCGCTCACAATGTCATGAAAATAAAGTTTACCTTTAAGTAAATTAGTAATGTGGACCACAAGAGTTAAAGTTGGTTTGACCGGTTCATTCGGTTATGTGACCAGTTCATTCGGTCATGTTACCAGTTCATTCGGTCATGTTACCAGTTCATTCGGTCAAGTGACCAGTTCATTCGGTCATGTATGTACATAACAGTTGGGCTGGTTCATTCGGTTATAGTTTGGCCGGTTCATTCAGTTAAGTATGCATAATTGTTTAAAGTGCTTGTGTCAATGAGTAAGAAGAATCAAGTATGTAACATGTGAACACATAACGCATTCGAGTAAACACCAAATATTTAAGTAAAGCAAGTAATGGTTTGAGTAAACAAGTAGCATATTCAAGTAAAACAAGTATTGTATTTAGATAAAAACAAATATGTATTCTCCCCCAAAAGTATTTCAAAACAAGAAACAGTAGGGGCCATGAACTCACCTCAATATGAAGCAACGCAAAATATCACAACGGTCAAAACTGGCATCAAGAGCCAAACACAACGGTATCGAGAGTACAGGCACAACGGTACCGGATCGGCACAACCTAATATGTGTATAGTTATCTCAGAATACGTCTCGTAAAGTAAATGAGTTTTCAAAAGACAAATGCTTAGTTTTCGTGGATTACTCGCATCAATGTTTGTAATAGTTTAGTGTCATTGCTCGTAAGAAAAGTTTAGTTTCAGCGTTTCGTGCGGTGGTAAGAAAGCATATAGACTCAAGAATACTCATGCCAAAAAGGAATAGAAAATTGACACAGTCGAGAAAAGTACGGACGAGAACTTGAGTCGAGAAAGGAATGACAAACGAAGTCAAGAAAAATAGTGACAAAGGAAAATGTCAATAAAATAAGTCAATTAATACGTTTCGGTGTTTACCCAATAATCCCAAATAGTTTGGAAATAATCAATATAGTTTTGGAAATATAATTTAAGTTTTATAAGAAAACTCAAATTAGTATATCACATGGTAACAGTCTACAAGTTAATAAAAACTATGAGTTTCGATTATTGTCGGGTCTCATAAAGATAAACGGTTTTGAAATAAAAGTACGAGTTTAGAAAGTTTTACAAATTTCGGCATGGCGCGTCCATTTATACAACTTTCCCAAGTCGTCGTGGCTTGAATAAAATCGATTTCCTCAAGCAATATTTCCCGACAAGTTTATAATGAGAACATTTGATAATAATAACTGATCCCACTTTGTAGAATATCTATTTGTCATCGAGTTTTACAATTTTTTATTAGTTTAATAAGTGTTAATTGAATATTTAGGTCAGTTACGAGTCTAATATATTAGAGTCGTCCCGAGTTTAATATATTACATTCGTCTCTAGTCCAAAATGTCCAATTTGTCCGATATAGTTCAATTTTCCAATGACTTAACCCGATATACGTCCAATTATGTCAAGTCATATTCCGATATACCAAGTCCGATAAATATTCATATTCTCCAAATCCAATTCACAAACCCAATTATCCGAAACTTACTGAGAGTACCAATGTTCAAAAACAATACAGACTAGTTAGTTCGATGATTAATAAACGTAAAATACTCACACATATATATTATATATTTAACAAAAATATGTGACACCATTCATTTTAGTTCATGGCCTTGTGGCCTGTTAACCTACAAACGCACCCTACATGGGGCTTGCGACCCATAAACCAAACAAACACTCCTTGATAGTACTAATGGCTTCGGCCCATAACCAAACCAAACACAAACATACCCTTCATGGGCTGTTGAGTCCATTACACAAATTTATCACAATTTCAACCCACAACACAATTACCAATACAGAAATACTAAAAGCAATTTACAGAATTTATAAACACAAACACAAACTCAAAGTATAACACCCTACGTGGGTTTGCTAGCGAGTCAGACGCAACCAAACAAACCAACCTTTGCGGTTTCATTTGTCGAGAACCAAAGACGAAATTGACACTCCCTTACGGTATCACCTTGAACCGTAGCAACACAAACAACATCAATACTTGTGTTTACCATTTTCTTGTATTGACCAGGCCAAAACGACAAAAACACGACCACCCTTGTGGGGTTACCCTTAGACCGAGACAACAAAACAAACGACCACACCTTCTTTGTGTGTCGTTAACCAAACAAGCACCCATGTGGTGTTTTTGAGCCGAGGCACAAAACGAACGAGCCAAGAAAATTTAATAAGCAGTTCTGTAGCAACCTGTAGATTTTCCTAGTCATTAGTAAACGTTAATCAAGTATTAATCCATCATTACAGTTCACTTAACCATTTTTACGAGCAAAATTTGAAAATTTTGTTTATTACATTACCATATTCAATAACGTTGTTACGTGATTCACGATATTTTAGAACGAGCTCACACACGCACCACGACAGTCCAGTATACAATTGAACACCAAACGGATCCTTAATTCTTATTTCCAGCCCAACACTATTCAAGCCTATACTATTCCAGCCTAAATTTTCATTTTTCTTTTATTACTAATCGATCCAATGTGCATTCACTTGATCTCTTTTATTCTAAATTTCCACACACAACATATGCTACATTTTTCAACATTCGATTCTTTACATTACAAGGATTCAGGAATGACAAGTCTCATTGTTTATTTCGAACGTTTGCTATATTAACGAGTGTAACACCCGGTAAATTTTCCAAACCTTTTCTAGCCAATTATTTTAAAATTTTACATTACCTGAGAACTTAAGAACTTTTTCTTACATTTGTTTAGGTTGAGATACGCGAGATATCTTGAGAAACGAGAATATTGTCCCTTTATAGAACCGGCACAACCTGGAAATCACAAAACGTACCGTAATTGCCAAATATATTGATTTCTTGAAAGTATCGCATATTTATACTCGTTTTCGTTGGAAAAATTATTTCGTGAACAATGGCGCAAGTTTCGTTGATTTTCGAGTTCGTTTGGTACGTCGAATGGGTCCTGTAGTGTTTATTGCAAAAGATTAGCCAATTTGGCAGGAATGGTCCCTCCGCCCCATATTTACACTTCATCCTCCTCACTTTCAATTTTTCACTTTTAGTCCCTCCTCAAAAATATATAAACCCCAAAAATAATATTTAATTCATTTAATACACACACTCACTCTCACTAACTCTCTCTCTTCTCCCGCCGGCGATCACCTCCGTCCGGCCACCACCCACCGCCGGCCAACTTCCGGTCACCGAAAAAATTTTCGGCAAGCACTTTTAGTTGCCGATTCGATAGATCGGCCGCTTATTATTGTTTCTGGAGTTTTTGAGCTTTTGGCTCCCACCGCAACCACCCTCACGCGCCACCACCGCCGCTGCCACCATCACCGAGACACCGCCACACACCCTCTCCGTCTTCTCCTTCGGTAAAACACACCCACGCGCCCTCATTTCTATTTTTCTTTAATTTTTACTAAACCCTAATTTTTACTTTTTATTAAATCCGAAAATAAATATGGTTTTTATTAAAAAATGGTTTAAAAACTTTGTTAAAAACTCGTGTGGAACCCCCTCCCCTTTCTCGGCAGTTGACTCGGTGAGGGTTTGTTTGTTTTGATATTTTCTTGTTCTTTTATTGATTTCTTGATGTTGTTATTGTTTTGGTTGGATTTGGAATTGTTATGCGGTCCGTTTGGTTTGTTGGTCTCGGCAGCCACACGGCATAGCCAAGCCGTGACTCACGGCGAGACGAGATGTTTAGGATTAATTGGTTTGAGATTTGATAAAGTTGTATTGAGATTATTTGTGTTTGCAGTTGCGGATTTGTTTGTGTCGATTTGGATTTTGGATATAGAGTTAGGTTAGTGTGGATTTGGTTTGTGTTTGTGTTGGATTTGGTTGTGGCCGAGAGCCTCAACGGCTCGGGATGAGTCAAGCCGTGACTCACGGGAGTCACGGCAAAGTTTATTTACCTATCGTTGTTTATTTATTTATTTTCGTCGAGTCGCGATTATTAGTTTAGTCGTTATTTACTTATTTGTTTTATTTTATTTATTAGACGTCGAGTCGTGATATTTCTAGGTTAGACATGTATTTATTTATTTGTTCGTTTGGTTATCGATATGATGTTTCGGATTATAACTTGAACATGGGAAAATAATGATAATAATGAATGGGATATATATATTGACTAGGATATTGTGATGATGTAACATTGTTGGACAAGGATTGGACGTATTGGATTTAAGGCATTGGTTTATTGGACTATTATGCACCCTTTGGTACACGAGATGGAAGGATACGTTAGACTCATAAGAGTTTAACTTATCTGGACCTGAACTATACAAAATGGTCGATAAAACTAAACAACTAATATATACGCGAATAATATGTTCAATTATATATTAAAACTTGCAAAACTTGATGGTAATTGAATTATTCAAAAGAGTCATATGACTTGGGAACGTCTTATAAACGGGCACTTCATGCCAAAATTTCGTAAAATATTCTATAAACTCAAACTATTTATGATTTAGCAAATGTCCTAAAATCTTTTCGAAACTCTTATGATTTAGCGGTTATAACATCTATTTTGGGAAAACGGGGAAAAGCCAAAACTATCTATCGATGTTGTTAATTTGTTGTTTATTTTTTTTTTCTAATTTTATTCTTTCTTTCATATTCCTTTCTTCTTCTTCTCTCATCTTTCTTGAGTGATCGTTCGTATTCGCCGACTTGTTATTTTTATCCTTTCTTGTCTTCCACACGAGACTTAAACGTATCTTTTCTTTCGAACGCCATTAAAACTAAAACCTTTTATACGAGTATTGTTTATTAAATCATTTCAAGTATTATTTCTGAGTTATGCCATTTAATTGATTAGGTTGTGCTGAGGTTCATTGGCTGTGCCGTACCATCTGATTGTTTATCTCATATTCTCTGTGACTAAGGTGTGATTCATAGCCCCAATTTTAATACTTTTTAAATGTTTATAAATCCCGTGGGGGAGATACATGCTACTTACTATTTTTCTGAGCACAACTGTTTATCGGTATGCTATTCCTGAATGACGCGATAAATGCTAAGTACCTTCCTTGCCAAAAGCAAGTCGCTCGATCATGAACCATTAATCACTTGTGGGTGAGTGCGGTTATAGTTTATAGGCCTATAGGATTTGACCATCCCGCCATGTTGACTAAGGTCGGTCAACATGTGATGTACTATAATTGAGTTACTAGGTATCTGGCAAAATACCTACTTTGGGGGCAACTATTATGATTATGAAATTTCGCGGTTACTATCGACTTACGCTAGAGTTATTGGTGCCTGTTAACGCATTGTGTGTCATGAGCTTAGCAAGATAATCTGATTGAATATGTGACGCTTACCCGATATTTTCATTTGATGCCTATATCTTCCAGACTAAAGTTCTTGTGCTCAACTATTATTTTATTAAACCTATGGATTTCACTCAACCTTTGTGTTGACTTTTTGCATGTTTATCTCAGGTAGTTGATGTATGAAGTGTGCACGAGGAAGGGCTGGAGGTTCAGGATGGCTATCTATGGGATATGTTTTACTACTTCTATCTTATTTTCTGCTGCAAACTACTTTATTTTCCGCTGCAAACTACTTTATTTTCCGCTGCAAACTATTTCATTTTCCGCTGCTGAATGTGTTATGAGTCTTTTGAACTCTGAATGTTGAACTTTGTAACTGAATGTTATGTTTTATTAAAAATGTCTCGTTATGAGATCGTTTTCTGTGATTGTGACTATCATACCCCTCGAGTAGCACCCCAAACTCAGTCCCGCTGCCCTAATCCAAGTTGGGGGTGTTACAGAATGGTATCAGAGCCATCGTTTATAGAGAACGTGATCATACTCGACTATAAACATTTTTCGTGTGAGTCAAAACTTTTTTCGAAATCGATAGCCATCAGCCTTCTGTGCCACTTCACTCGTAAGTACTTTATTACTGTATGTTTGGATTTTCATTACTATTTCATTTTTTTTATATGAAATCATTTTGGCTAGAAATTTTTATACTTGTCCCGATACTCCATGTAGAGTATTATGGCTTCGTCAGTTCCCCCCGGTCAGTTACCAGACGCACCAGTTGATCACCCCATTACACCACCGAGTCCAGAGATGGACCCACCCCCTGTTGATGTGCCTCCAAGATGGATGGATGCATGGATGATGAGGAGATGAGTGACGAGGAGGAGATGGGTGACGATGATGATGACGATGACGACGATGATGATGATGACGAGGAGCAGATGGATGAGGATCAGGAGGTTCCTCCCATTCCGCCCTCCTCAGCAGTATCAGATATTACATATGAGTCCGACACATCAGATGCTCTGGGTCATGCTTTATCTACTGAGGTTGCATGATGCGTGGTTTTGCGACCTTACAACAGGTTTTACCTCTCCAGGGATCTCGAGAAGCTTGCAATCCCCACCAGGCAGTGTACCTGACCGATGTAGTATAGTGAAGTGGCAAGTACCGGGGGATTGATCGTTCAACTCAAAGAATAGTGTTCGTTAGGATTGAAATTTATCTACTAGGTCTAGAGGTGAGGGATGATTCTTTTTGTATTTTTATATTTTATGGAAAGCAAGTAAAAATCTCGGGTTTTGGAAGGAGAGGCGGAATTAGTTGCTAATCAACTAACCCAAAAACTACTACTTAAACTAATGTGAAGGAAAGTAAACTAGGGTTCTACAAGGGAAGTGAAGCATGTCTACCTATGATATGTTACTCCTTGCTAGCTATCCAATTCTACCTATTGAATTGTCACACCTTGTTTTAATTGACGGGTTGTATTCCTTAATACCAATCATAGGGGTGTGTACGATCTTCCCCAACTCTATAAGCTCCTACTTCACTCCTATGTCGAGCCGACTAAGAAGCTCCTAACATGGGATCACTAGAATTCGCTTATGCATTAAATACAACCAATTAACCTTAGTACACCTTGGTTCATGTTTCTTAAGACGTTCAAGCAAGTTACCGTATAGGAGGTTAGCCAGTTTTCTTAAGCCTAACATCGATATCATCCAATCATACAAGAGACAATAGGAAACAAGAATTATAAGCTAAACCAATTAGATCTATTGAAGTTGTCACGCCCTAATTGATGGACATGGACACACACATCAACAAGAAATTAATAAGATCTAATTAGTTATACACAAGTTTCACATAATCATGGGTAAACACTAGGTGATTTAGTAAAACATAATCAATGAAGAACAAGCAACAATAATAATGGAAGACATAATTAAGATAGAATCAACACACCATTACAAGATGTTTATGGAGTGATTAAGACCTTCTAAGTTGCTGGAAAAACACCTACCTAAACCCTAGAATCGGACTTAGGGTCTAGGGCTTACAAAAAGTGAAGTTATGATGTTGTATTTATAGGCAATATTTCTATCGGCAAGGCTTGACGGCGTCAGCTCGTACAAGTGACGGCGTCAACTTCCCATTTTCACCAAATTGTAGATCTTTTCGTCCTCTTCGCGTGGCCTTTTGAATCACCCAAATCCGAGTTCGTATGAAGATTTTATGGCCAAAACAGTGACAGCTACTCCGCGCGTAAGTTGTGATTGTCTTGATCAGCATGTGACGGTTTTACTAGGGTTTCTTCTTGTGCAAGTTGTCATTCTGACGTCGTCACTCAATGGCTTCTGACGTCGTCAGTTTGAGTCCTGACGCCGTCACTTCGCCGCGGTTAGGGTTTCTTGATGGCCTTCTTGACGCCGTCCCCCTTTAATCTTCCAAAATCCTCTCTGGCTTATCAAGGATTGACGGCGTCACACTGGGGCTTGACGCCGTCACAGGTACTATTCCAGCAGATTTAGAGACTTTGTCGTTTTCTTCACTTTTATGCTCCAAAAACGTCCAAAATGCTTCCTTTTCCAAATTTCATCTCCAAAGTACCTAAAATGACAAAAGGAACGATTTAGGGCAATATTTGATCAAATAAATACGATTTAGGGCTTAAATGACCCCGAAAAGCGGTACACTTTTCGCCTCATCAAATACCCTTACACTTGAGATTTGCTTGTCCTCAAGCAAATGCGCTTTTATTCTAATCAAAATACAAGTTAGGGGTCATTTAACGCTAATATAAAAGTAATTACAACAAATAGTCGTTCCCCTTTAATCATAATAAGCACGGAGATTACACACTAGCACCTCACAAGTAGTGTTTAGATACTCACATCTCTCAGGTGTCATAAAAGTATATCTCATAAATGAAAATGAATAATATCTCTCACTACCTGTCATAGCAAATAGATTACCATAGGCTTGGGAAAGGATCAAAAACCTCCTCCACTAGGCGTAAGCACCTAAGATAAACTATCAAAGAGGGCTTTTAAATGGGTTATAACGTTAGGTGTAGGGATATGATAAACACGGTTTTGTTGGATAAAGGATATTTTACTGGTGGCGAGTTAAAGATCTTGATTAATTACATGTACAATATGGCGTTGCTAAGCCAAGACTAGACTCGACTTAAGCTAATGAAAAAATAACAAAAAGATAAAATAAACATAAAATGAAACGGGATGGTAGTCCGTATGTTTTTTCTACTTTTTTTTTTTTTTTTTTTTTTTTTTTTTTTTTTTTTTTTTTTTGTGCATACACTCTTGCCCTACCATCCAAAATAATACATCGTAGGGAGGTTGTATCCCCCTTACACTTGAACTTTTACATAACTTTATAATTAACTATTCTAATGACTCGAATTAAGATAATCAAAACACTTGGAGTACTTTTAAAATATTTAGCACATATGGGGGTAATAATGTTGTTCTTCCCCATTACTCCATTACACTAGTACTTTACCCATGAGTCCCAATCGTCCCAAAACAATATGTACAAGGATATGACTCGACTTAGCAACCATGTAATCAATTAGATAATTAACTTGGGGTTTAAACAAATGTTGTCACAATAATGCACTAAAATTGAGTGCATACAAGGTAGGCTAAGGCGATTTGGGTGTACATTTAAGTGGGGTGTAAACAAATTCTTACTTTAAGTAAAATGCTTAAAGTTAGAAACGAAAAGATAGGCTCTGAGGGGTGTACTAGGGGTATCGTGTACTAAAAATGAGTACAACGCAAAGGGTGTGGGAGAATTACTTGACCAATGTAGCTAATGTAATTATAACAAAAACACAGGTGTAAAACAATGGGTTAATCCTAATGCCTCTTATCATGTAGTAAATCTAACTACACGAATGTAGTCTCACTTGTGGCCTCGGAATGGTCCTAACGCAAGTTCTAGAATCTAAGTGCTACCGGTACACACATCATAGCATAAATGCTTTTCCTACCAATTCTAGGGGCGAACCTCACATATTTGGGGGTGGAAAATTTTTTAGTGGTACGGTTTTGTGCTAGTCATATAACTTCCTATCCATGAGATGCTCATTAAGACCAAAGTTTCACTCCTAAATGTTGTAAAAAATTTTAAATTTGGCACTAAAATTGCCCTAACAAGTATTTATCTCAGTTTTATTACACATCTACCATCAAACAAACAAAAATCAAGTGCAATTGTATTCTCTAAGGTATCATCATTTACCCTCCCCTTACACTTAAGCTGAACATTGTCCCCAATGTTCATTCAAAGGATGTAAAAGTAAATAAGGTAAAAGAATGAAAACAAATACTCCCCTGATTCGTTCGATGTGGATAATCCGGTAACATGGTTAAATCCTCCTCCAAGAAAATGAACGTTGAAAGCTTCCCTTCCGAAATATAAATCATCTTCTTGTCCAATATAACCTGTTAAACCTGAGAAAACAAACACAAAAAACCCAAAGCATCAACCTGAACAAAGAAAACTCACAACTAGATGTAATTCCAGACTTAGAAATAAAAACAAAACGATTAAAGATATAATACTTGTAGAATGAATATTTGCAGATTTCCTGGAGTTTATAAAACTAAAGATTTAACAAAAACTTTATGACTCCGGTAGAAAAACAAAACTTGCAAAATTTCCAGAATTTTACACTTGACGCCGTCAGGTGTTAACCTTGACGCCGTCAGAAGTGACCTGCAGAAATTTTATGGTTAGTTTCCGGAAAATTTCTGGAAAAACTTATGCCTCACTTCCTGGAAATCCTGCAAAATATTCATTATGACTCGATACAAGCATTTGACTCTAACAATTACTAGTATGCATGCTCATTTAATATTGTTGTGATTCATTGTCAATCTTGTTCTTGTAAACAAATTTGGATTCCCTTACACTTATCTTTTGCAAAATACCTTTATATGTAGTTAAGACGAAGTTAAAAACAAAATAAAGCATTTTCACAATTTACTTTGAAACATGAGCACAAACAATAACAATTAAACTTGCATACGGAAACAAATAAAATCAATCAAACAAACAAACAAACAAACAAACAAATAAAGCTTGGGTTGCCTCCCAAGAAGCGCTTGTTTTTGTTCGATTCACGAGCCTGACTCTACCCTTATTTAACGGAAATAGGGGAGGTTTTCCCTACACTTAGGATTAAGTGCGGGTGGAAGTAGCGATACACACCCTTAGGGTGGAAATATGCCACGTGAGGTGAAGGGGGTGAGTGAATGGCTTCCTTCATCCTAAAACTACCCGGATAATATGGGTTGATGGGTGGGTCGGTTCCTCTTTTGTCTCCTAGAAATGTATCTAAGGATGGAAAGTTGTGTAAAGGTTGAGGTTCCGGTTCATCAACACTAGGAAATTCCCTAGAACTAAGAGTAAGGTTATCACTATAAGTATTCAAACCTATATCCTCTAGTGGTGCTTGGTCCAAGGATTCTACCTCCATCAGGATTCCTAAAGTCTCTTCTACTTCTTTCGGGTAAGTCACGGGCGGTGTGTGTACCTCGAATGATGGTGGGTTTTGTGGATTACTTGGTGGACTTGGATTTTCTACTTTATCCTCCATCTTATCTTGATTACCTATGTGCTTATTATGTGATTTGTTGAAGTCTATCCCCAACATGCACCTAGGTATCTCAAATCCTTTTCTATTCATCTCAAATTCTTGGTCCGATTCATAAGAATCATTCTCAATAACTTGATCACTATGTTCCATTTGCCTAAAGGATTCCTCATACTCATCATATGTCTTGGTGAAATCTAATCCAAGCATGCACCTAGGTAGTTCAACATTAACCATCTCACAATCTTGGTCGGGTTCATAAGAAACTATCCTAGGTGAAGGCTCATATGGTGCATAGGTTTCACTTAATGAGGTATTTTGAGGGTTTGATGGGGCTCCTAAGGTGATTTCCTCAAAAGTTTTATGCACTTGGTCTCTTTTCTCAAGGTACTCACTAAAATCTATGTAAGATCCTGTTCTCATTACTTCATTCCACCATCTTGATTTATCCAAATTAGTAAAATTATATTTCTTCATGTAAAACTCTAGTCGCGGATTTGGTAGATTCACGTTCTCCATAATGGCGAACGGAAGAGTCAATGGAAAAACTTTACGAACAAAAGCACAAAGAAAAGATAGACTACGAGAAAGCTAATAAAAAGAAAATAAAAATCTCACTAGATAGGAATCTAATGAGTAGACCTAATAAAAATAAAATTTCAACCTAAGCAATAACTACTCCCCGGCAACGGCGCCAAAAACTTGATGCGTGGTTTTGCGACCTTACAACAGGTTTTACCTCTCGAGGGATCTCGAGAAGCTTGCAATCCCCACCAGGCAGTGTACCTGACCGATGTAGTATAGTGAAGTGGCAAGTACCGAGGGATTGATCGTTCAACTCAAAGAATAGTGTTCGTTAGGATTGAAATTTATCTACTAGGTCTAGAGGTGAGGGATGATTCTTTTTGTATTTTTTATATTTTATGGAAAGCAAGTAAAAATCTCGGGTTTTGGAAGGAGAGGCAGAATTAGTTGCTAATCAACTAACCCAAAAACTACTACTTAAACTAATGTGAAGGAAAGTAAACTAGGGTTCTACAAGGGAAGTGAAGCATGTCTACCTATGATATGTTACTCCTTGCTAGCTATCCAATTCTACCTATTGAATTGTCACACCTTGTTTTAATTGACGGGTTGTATTCCTTAATACCAATCGTGGGGGTGTGTACGATCTTTCCCAACTCTATAAGCTCCTACTTCACTCCTATGTCGAGCCGGCTAAGAAGCTCCTAACATGGGATCACTAGAATTCGCTTATGCATTAAATACAACCAATTAACCTTAGTACACCTTGGTTCATGTTTCTTAAGACGTTCAAGCAAGTTACCGTATAGGAGGTTAGCCAGTTTTCTTAAGCCTAACATCGATATCATCCAATCATACAAGATACAATAGGAAACAAGAATTATAAGCTAAACCAATTAGATCTATTGAAGTTGTCATGACCTAATTGATGGAGATGGACACACACATCAACAAGAAATTAATAAGATCTAATTAGTTATACACAAGTTTCACACAATCATGGGTAAACACTAGGTGATTTAGTAAAACATAATCAATGAAGAACAAGCAACAATAATAATGGAAGACATAATTAAGATAGAATCAACACACCATTACAAGATGTTTATGGAGTGATTAAGACCTTCTAAGTTGCTGGAAAAACACCTACCTAAACCCTAGAATCGGACTTAGGGTTTAGGGCTTACAAAAAGTGAAGTTATGATGTTGTATTTATAGGCAATATTTCTGTCGGCAAGGCTTGACGGCGTCAGCTCGTACAAGTGACGGCGTCAACTTCCCATTTTCACCAAATTGTAGATCTTTTCGTCCTCTTCGCGTGGCCTTTTGAATCACCCAAATCCGAGTTCGTATGAAGATTTTATGGCCAAAACAGTGACAGCTACTCCGCGCGTAAGTTGTGATTGTCTTGATCAGCATGTGACGGTTTTACTAGGGTTTCTTCTTGTGCAAGTTGTCATTCTGACGTCGTCACTCAATGGCTTCTGACGTCGTCAGTTTGAGTCCTGACACCGTCACTTCGCCGCGGTTAGGGTTTCTTGATGGCCTTCTTGACGCCGTCCCCCTTTAATCTTCCAAAATCCTCTCTGGCTTATCAAGGATTGACGGCGTCACACTGGGGCTTGACGCCGTCACAGGTACTATTCTAGCAGATTTAGAGACTTTGTCGTTTTCTTCACTTTTATGCTCCAAAAACGTCCAAAATGCTTCATTTTCCAAATTTCATCTCCAAAGTACCTAAAATGACAAAAGGAACGATTTAGGGCAATATTTGATCAAATAAATACGATTTAGGGCTTAAATAACCCCCGAAAAGCGGTACACTTTTCGCCTCATCATTGCACCTACTTTTGAGGTGGGCGAGTCTTCAGCCGCACCACGAGTTACTCCTACAGTGCTTCGAGCAGAGTTGAGCTGTTTGAGAGGCGATATCACTTGGTGTCAGGGTCGATACATGTCCATGTCCCGATGTTTGGGTACACGACAGTCAGATATGTCAGAGTTGAAGAAGGAGATGAGGAGTGGCAGGAGGACGACAGAGGACTTGTATGTAGCATTGCATGAGTAGGCAGCGAGAGTAGGATCTTCAGAGACAGCTAGTGCAGAGTTGAAGGAGCGTTTGGAGTCGATAGAGAGGAGGATGACTAAGGTAGAGAGGCTCGTGGAGAGTATGGATCTTAGGTCTGTGTTTACTGAGATTAATGACCGTCACTACCAGCAGAGCGTTCAGCAGTTGTGGGATGAGCTCCACGCCATGCAAAGGCATGCTTACTACGACAGGATGGCTCGTTTTCGCTTTGATGAGAGCGTGGATGTTTTGGCTGCCTATGGAGGAGATCGTCAGTAGAGCTTAGGGAGCATCTTATTTATAGTAATTCGATGTTGTAGTGGTAGTTTACCTTGTACATACTAAACTGATTAGTATCAGTTAGTAGATTTTAATAGGAAACTTGTAACTGTTTTGCAGATTTTGTAAGACTATTAACGAGTATCGAATCTATGAGGTGTTTGGGGATGTACTATTTATGATGTTGGATGGATGCTATATTATGATGTGTCATCATTATTTACTTTTGTGTTATGATTCTGTTATATTAATCAGATACTTATAATGTTGTACATTGTAATGATTGATAGAATTATACCGCCTAAGGGAATGACCCCGGCTGAGATTCGGAAATTAATTGAAGAAGGCATAGCTGCGGCTGTTGCCGGTCTAGCAGGAGCTGGTAATCAGAATGCTGGGCAAGCGAATGTGGGGCAAGTGAACGTTGAGCAAGCAGGAGTGCAGCCTGTCCCGGAGAAACGTCCCTACACCTACAAAGAATTCATGAGCTGCAAGCCCACTACTTTCAAGGGAACAGAAGGAGCTGTCGGCTTAACACAATGGTTTGAAAAGATGGAATCAGTGTTTCTGTTGAGTAACTGTACGGAAGACTGCAAGGCAAAGTATGCCACAGGAAGCTTGGTGGAGCATGCATTGTCCTGGTGGAATGCATATCGCAATGATGTCGGGTTGGTGAGAGCTTACAGTATGTCTTGGGAAGATTTCAAGAGGGAGATGGTGAAAAAGTATTGCTCCCGCAGTGATGTGAGAAAATTGGATACTAAATTCTACTATTTGGCTGTGAAAGGTGTTGATCTTGCTACCTATGTTCGCCGATTTCAAGAGTTGAAAGTTTTCTGTGCCCATATGGTGTCGGATAATGAGAAGCTACTTGAAAAGTTTATTGGAGGTTTACCAGCCTGTATCGAAGGGAATGTGACGTCGTACAATTCTCAAACTTTGGACGATGCAATCCGTATCGCTGAACGACTGATGGATCAGGCAATCAAGAATGGAACTGCTCAGAAAGGTAACAGCTTTGATCATAGGAGGAAGTGGGATGACTACAGGAGGAACAACAACCACAACAACTACAACAACCGCAACAATAACAATCACCCTCACCATAACCATCACCCCAACAACAACAATAACCAGTACCGCAATAACAATCACCACAATCAGCAGAACCGACGCCAAGAGGCTGTCAAAGCTTATGTAGCTGCCCCAGCTCAAGTGGGAGGATATGATGGGAACCAACCATACTGTGCTAAGTGCAATCAGCATCATTCTGGACCCTGCACTGTGAAATGTAAGAAATGCAACAAGGTTGGTCATGCTACTAAGAACTGTAAGGGAAAGGCTGTGGCTACAGGGAGCAATGCACAGCCAGTTGTAACTTGCTTTGGGTGTGGAGAACGTGGACATTACAAGAGTCATTGCCCGAAAAATGCTGGACAAAGGACCGAAGGCGCTCGTGGCAGAGCATACGTGCTGGGAAATGGAGAGCAGTATCAGGACCCAAATGTAGTTACCGGTACGTTTCTACTCAACAACCTTCATGTTAGAGTCTTATTCGATTCTGGTGCCGATATGAGCTTTGTATCTTCTAAGATTTCACCATTACTGAACCTCACCCCTACCACACTAGACACCAACTATAGTATTGAACTAGCTAATGACAAACTGGTTAATACTTGCACCGTAATCCGAGACTGTACTCTAAACCTTCTATGTCACCCATTTAGCATCGACCTTATACCCATTGAACTCGGAAGCTTTGACGTAGTTGTGGGAATGGATTGGTTGTCCAAACATCGAGCTAGCATTATTTGCGGTGAACGGGTTGTTCATATCCCACTCGACGACGAGACTTTGGTTGTCCGTAGAGACCGTAGTGGAACTCATTTGAGTATCATTTCCTGCATTAAGACTCTGAAGTATATCGAGAAAGGCTGTCATGCGTTTTTAGCACAAGTGTCCAAGAAAGAGTCTGGAGAGAAGCGACTCGAGGACGTTCCGATTGTGCGTGATTTCCCTGAGGTATTTCCTGAAGATCTACCTGGACTTCCCCCGGTTCGACAAGTGGAATTTCTGATTGACTTAGTCCCAGGAGCTGCACCCGTGGCCCGTGCACCGTATCGACTTGCTCCTACCGAAATGCAAGAACTATCTAAGCAGTTACAAGAGTTGTTGGATAAAGGGTTCATTCAACCTAGTTCATCATCGTGGGGAGCACCGGTGTTGTTCGTAAAGAAGAAAGATGGGTCGTTTAGAATGTGCATTGACTATCGCAAATTGAACAAGCTAACGGTGAAGAATCGCTACCCGTTACCGAGGATTGATGATCTGTTTGACCAGCTGCAAGGATAAAATTACTACTCAAAGATAGATCTGAGGTCAGGTTACCACCAACTTAGAGTCCGGGAAGAGGATATTCCCAAGACGGCGTTCAGGACTCGCTATGGCCACTATGAATTCAAGGTAATGCCATTTGGTTTGACAAACGCACCGGCTGTATTCATGGACCTCATGAACCGAGTGTGTAAACCATACTTGGACAAGTTTGTCATAGTCTTCATCGACGACATCTTGATTTACTCCAAGAGTGAAGAAGAGGACAAGCAGCATCTGACGGCAATTCTCAAGTTACTCAAGGAAGAACAATTGTACGCAAAATTCTCTAAGTGTGAATTTTGGATTCGCAAGGTACAATTTCTTGGTCATGTGATTGACAACAAAGGGTTGCACGTGGATCCCGCGAAAATTGAAGCTATTGAGAATTGGCCAACGCCTTCTAATGCTACAGAGATCCGACAATTTTTGGGATTAGCTGGGTATTACCGGAGATTCATTGAGGGATTCTCCAAGATTTCTAAACCATTAACTGCATTGACTCAGAAGAATAAGAAATATGAATGGGGAAACGATGAAGAAGAAGCATTTCAAATCCTAAAGCGAAAACTGTGTAGTGCACCGATTTTGGCGTTGCCAGATGGAGTGGAAGATTTTGTGGTATATTGTGATGCCTCATATCACAGGTTAGGAGCAGTCTTGATGCAGAGAGGGAAGGTCATGGCATATGCTTCCCGACAACTTAAGACCCACGAAGAGAAGTATACCATGCATGATTTGGAGTTGGGAGCAGTGGTTTTTGCACTCAAGATATGGAGGCACTACCTATACGGAACGAAGTGTGTCGTATACACCGATCACAAGAGTCTTCAGCATATCTTAGATCAGAAGGAGCTGAATATGAGGCAACGGCGATGGTTAGAAACTCTAAGTGATTACGACTGTGAAATCAGATATCATCCGGGAAAGGCAAACGTTGTGGCTGATGCCTTGAGCCGTAAGGAACGGTTGAAACCTCTACGAGTTCGAGCTCTAGTTATGACCATTAATTCGAATCTTCCCGCTCAAATTCTCCGTGCTCAAGAAGAAGCAGTGAAACAAGAAGATCTCCAGAGTGAGAGTCTTTATGGAATGATACAGAAGAAGTTTGAGAAGCGTTCAGACGGAACATTGTGTTTTAAAGGAAGAAGCTGGGTGCCACGTTATAGAGGACTGCGAGACTTGATCATGCATGAGTCTCATAAGTCAAAGTATTCTATCCACCCAGGATCTGACAAAATGTATCATGATCTCAAGGCACTATACTGGTGGCCGAATATGAAAGCTGAAGTTGCTGACTATGTTCGAAAGTGTTTGACGTGCGCAAAAGTTAAGGCCGAACATCAGAAACCGTCTGGTCTTCTACAACAGCCTGAGATTCCTGAATGGAAATGGGAACGGATCACTATGGATTTCGTCACCAAACTCCCGAGGACTACAACTTGTTTCGACGCTATCTGGGTCATAGTCGATCGATTAACGAAATCAGCACATTTTCTACCAATCAAGGAGAATTACAGCATGGATAAGTTGACAAGGCTCTACGTGAAGGAAATAGTATCGAGACATGGGGCTCTCATATCTATCATCTCTGACAGAGACAGCAGGTTTACTTCAAATTTTTGGCAGTCGCTTCAAGATGCCTTTGGCACTAACCACGACATGAGTACTGCATATCACCCGCAAACAGATGGCCAGAGTGAAAGGACGATTCAGACATTGGAGGATATGCTCCGGGCCTGCGTGATTGATTTTGGAAATGGGTGGGATACTCACTTGCCGTTGATCGAGTTTTCATACAACAACAGGTATCATGCAAGTATTAAGGCTGCACCATTTGAGGCATTGTATGGCCGGAAATGTCGATCACCTATTTGTTGGGCTGAGGTAGGAGAAGCTCAGCTCATTGGACCGGATCTGGTTCGTGAGACCACAGAAAAGATTGTGCAGATTAAAAACCGATTGAAGATCGCGCGAGACCGTCAGAAAAGTTACGCGGATGTGAGACGCAAACCGCTAGAGTTTCAGGTTGGAGACAAAGTTATGCTAAAAGTCTCACCGTGGAAAGGCTTGATACGGTTTGGCAAACGTGGAAAGCTGAACCCAAGGTACATCGGACCGTTCAAGATTCTGAACAGGGTTGGCCCAGTAGCCTATAGACTGGAATTGCCTTCTGAGCTTAGTAGAGTACATCCTGTATTCCATGTGTCCAATTTGAAGAAATGCTTATCCGATGAGACAGCCGTGATTCCGCTCGATGAAATTCAAGTTGATGAGCAACTGAACTTTATTGAAGAGCCGGTAGAGATTATGCGAGATATCTTGAGAAACGAGAATATTGTCCCTTTATAGAACCGGCACAACCTAGAAAGCACAAAACGTATCGTAATTGCCAAATATATTGATTTCTTGAAAGTATCGCATATTTATACTCGTTTTTGTTGGAAAAATTATTTCGTGAACAATGGCGCAAGTTTCGTTGATTTTCGAGTTCGTTTGGTACGTCGAATGGGTCCCGCAGTGTTTATTGCAAAAGATTAGCCAATTTGGCAGGAATGGTCCCTCCGCCCCATATTTACACTTCATCCCCCTCACTTTCAATTTTTCACTTTTAGTCCCTCCTCAAAAATATATAAACCCCAAAAATAATATTTAATTCATTTAATACACACACTCACTCTCACTAACTCTCTCTCTCTTCTCTCGCCGGCGATCACCTCCGTCCGGCCACCACCCATCGCCGGCCAACTTTCGGTTACCGGAAAATTTTTCAATGAGCGCTTTTAGTTGCCGATTCGATAGATCGGCCACTTATTGTTGTTTCTTGAGTTTTTGAGCTTTTGGCTCCCACCGCAAACCACCCTCACGCGCCACCACCGCCGCTGCCACCATCACAGAGACACCACCACACACCCTCTCCATTTTCTCCTTCGGTAAAACAAACCCACGCGCCCTCATTTCTATTTTTCTTTAATTTTTACTAAACCCTAATTTTTACTTTTTATTAAATCCGAAAATAAACAAGGTTTTTATTAATAAAATGGTTGTAAAACTTTGTTAAAAACTCGTGTGGAACCCCCTCCCCCTTCTCGGCAGTTAACTCGGTCAACTCACCGAGTCTGTTTGTTTTGATATTTTCTTGTTCTTTTATTGATTTCTTGATGTTGTTATTGTTTTGGTTGGATTTGGAATTGTTATGCGGTCCGTTTGGTTTGTTGGTGTCGGCAGCCACACGGCATAGCCAAGCCGTGACTCACGGCGAGACAAGATGTTTAGGATTAATTGGTTTGAGATTTGATGAAGTTGTATTGAGATTATTTGTGTTTGCAGTTGCAGATTTGTTTGTGTCGATTTGGATTTTGGTTATAGAGTTAGGTTAGTGTTGATTTTGTTTGTGTTTGTGTTGGATTTGGTTGTGGCCGAGAGCCTCAACGGCTCGGGATGAGTCGAGCCGTGACTCACGGGAGTCACGGCAAAGTTTATTTACCTATCGTTGTTTATTTATTTATTTTCGTCGAGTCGCGATTATTAGTTTAGTCTTTATTTACTTATTTGTTTTATTTTATTTATTAGACGTCGAGTCGTGATATTTCTAGGTTAGACATGTATTTATTTATTTGTTCGTTTGCTTCTCGATATGATGTTTCGGGTTATAACTTGAACATGGGAAAATAATGATAATAATGAACGGGGTATATATATTGACTAGGATATTGTGATGATGTAACATTGTTGGACAAGGATTGGACGTATTGGATTTACGGTATTGGTTGATTGCAATATTATGGACCCTTTGGTACACGAAACGGAAGGATACGTTAGACTCATAAGAGCTTAACTTATCTGGACCCGAACTATACAAAATGGTCGATAAAAGTAAACAACTAATATATACGCGAATAATATGTCCAATTATATATTAAAACTTGCAAAACTTGATGGTAATTGAATTATTCAAAAGAGTCGTATGACTTGGGAACGTCTTATAAACGGGCACTTCATGCCGAAATTTCGTAAAATATTCTATAAACTCAAACTATTTATGATTTAGCAAATGTCCTAAAATCTTTTCGAAACTCTTATGATTTAGCGGTTATAACATCTATTTTGGGAAAACGGGGAAAAGCCAAAACTATCTATCGATGTTGTCTATTTTTGTTTTTTTTTTCTAATTTTATTCTTTCTTTCATATTCCTTTCTTCTTCTTCTCTCATCTTTCTTGAGTGATCGTTCGTATTCGCCGACTTGTTATTTTTATCCTTTCTTGTCTTCCACACGAGACTTAAACGTATCTTTTCTTTCGATCGCCATTGAAACTAAAACCTTTTATACGAGTATTGTTTATTAAATCATTTCAAGTATTATTTCTGAGTTATGCCATTTAATTGATTAGTTTGTGCTGAGGTTCATTTGCTGTGCCGTACCATCTGATTGTTTATCTCGTATTCTCTGTGACTAAGGTGTGATTCATAGCCCCACTTTTAATACTTTTTAAATGTTTATAAATCCCGTGGGGGAGATACATGCTACTTACTATTTTTCTGAGCACAATTGTTTATTGGTATGCTATTCCTGAATGACGCGATAAATGCTAAGTACCTTCCTTGCCAAAAGCAAGTCCCTCGATCATGAACCATTAATGACCTGCGGGTGAGCGCGGTTATAGTTTATAGACCTATAGGATTTGACCATCCCGCCATGTTGACTAAGGTCAGTCAACATGTGATGTACTATAATTGAGTTACTAGGTATCTGGCAAAATACCTACTTTGGGGGCAACTATTATGATTATGAAATTCCGTGGTTACTGTCGACTTACGCCAGAGTTACTGGTGCCGATTAATGCATTGTGTGTCATGAGCTTAGCAAGATAATCTTATTGAATATGTGACACTTACCCGATATTTGCATTTGATGCCTATATCTTCCAGACTAAAGTTCTTGTGCTCAACTATTATTTTATTAAACCTATGGATTTCACTCAACCTTTGTGTTGACTTTTTAGCATGTTTATCTCAGGTAATTGATGTATGAAGTGTGCACGAGGAAGGGCTGAAGGTTCAGGATGGCTATCTATGGGATATGTTTTACTATTTCTATCTTATTTTCCGCTGCAAACTACTTTATTTTCCGCTGCAAACTATTTCATTTTCCGCTGCAAACTAGTTTATTTTCCGCTGCAAACTATTTCATTTTCCGCTGCTGAATGTGTTATGAGTCTTTTGAACTCTAAATGTTGAACTTTTTAACTGAATGTTATGTTTTATTAAAAACGTCTCGTTATGAGATCGTTTTCTGTGATTGTGACTGTCATACCCCTCGAGTAGCACCCCAAACTCAGTGCCGCTGCCCTAATCTGAGTTGGGGGTGTTACAACGAGGCTCAAAGCTAGTACAACTCAACACAAGTACAAACTCATTCAAGTTAAACCAGATTCGACCCAACTTATTTTACTATGTGTTATACATTGTTTCCTAGCCTAAACAATTTCCATAAACTTTATTTCACTTCTCCTAGACCATTTTGGTCACGTCTATATGTCATTTGGACCCAATGTGTGTCGAGTGAAACATTTAACCATGCAACTTGATTCCTAACCGAGTCACACTCACACCACTTGAACTAAAACACTCAAGTTACCTAGCCTATTTGATTCCCCATGTCCCTTATCTCATCCTTTCGGTATTTAGGCAATCCCAACTTGTGCTTATAATACAATATAAACTATCCTATACATGCATACTCATAAGTATACAACACATACATATTCATTCACTCCTAAACTCATTTCACACCTACATTTTTTTAAGTTATTTACTCTCTATCCGAGACCTCTCAAGAACAAGGACCATTCCATAAGCATTCGAACCATTTATCCAACATTTAATGTTGATCTCGATTCTTTTGTGGAAGTTCTAGCAAGTTTCGTGCATAAATCCTTCGTTCCTAGCTCATTTCAACACTTTCTCACCACCATTTTGGGTGTGGCAAGTCCGTCGAGTCCAGTTCAATACATACTTATATTTATTTCATTTGTTCTTACATATTTTAATTCATTCGAATTCATACCAGCTTTAACCTATTTTATTCAAGTTTTCGTTATTTCCTTTTCATTTATATGTGACCTCCTATTGAATGGATGGCTAGAAAAATAAGTTCTATACTCGTTCGTACTTTATTCCATCATATAATGCCTAACGAGACTCCTTTTGAACTTAATATGCATATCGAACGTTTATATGTCTTGTTAATAATTTTGGACCTTTTGTTTATTCAACTAGAACACGCCCCCATTAAATCATTTTGATCGAGTACCATGTCAAATAAATTACACGACTTGATTCTCCATAAGCCCTACTAATAAGCTGTAAAAATAAACTTACTTGATAAGCTATTAAAAGACCTTTTTGAACCTCAAGGTTATCGTTATTCGAAACAGTCACAAAACCTTTAATAAGTATCGAGTGGGCTTTTTAGCCCATTAAGCACAAAATAAGAACATACGAATAAGCAGTCAATTAAGCAGTTTGGTTATGTTTTTAGGACTATAAAATAAGCCCAAAGTCAAGCCTAAATCATCTTTAAACCCATTGGATCGTATTTCGTTATTGGGCCTGTTTTAAATCGCTAAAAGCCCATTAAGCTATAAATAAGCTCTTTTGAGTAATAAGCAGTTTTTATTAACTTGATTAAGCTGTTTGAAGCTTGTTGGGAATTAAATGTTCTGAAGATTAAGTATCAAGAATTACAAGTATTGAAGGTTAGTACTGCTGTGAAAAATACTCTAACAGTTCCAACTGCTGTGAAAAATACTCTAACAGTTCCAACTGCTAGTGTATATCTTAGGACTGTTCAAGTTATAACTAACCGTACTAATTGATGTTGGTACTGGTAGTACAAAGAAGGTACTGCTAGTTGCTACTGCTGAGAAGATAACTATACACGTATCCTACTGTTGAATGGATATACTTGAAAAAGATATTTTGTATTTGAGTCAAATATATCAGGTAGATAATATCTTTTACCATGTGCTTAGTTAACAAGTTGTGTACACAGATACATGTTGTATCTTATGTACTGACACACTCAAGATAAGTTAGCAAGTAGTTTGACTAGACTTAACAATATTGTAAAAGATCTTTCTTGTGATATAAAAGAAAGATCTTAGACTAGAGATATTAGTGTGTTAAAACTTATAGTGAAAAATATATCTCTCAAGAACAAAGAACAAAAACAATATCACAAGAAATAGAAACATAAGATTCAAGGTTGTAACCCTAGTGATACCTCAAGATCACTCGTATTATTATCTTAATAATATTGAATCGTTTGGTGATAATCTTTCATTGTTCATTTTCATATAACAAACACAACTGTTCCATTTCCATAACACAAATAACCTTCTAAGTGTGATTAAGTAGATTCCGCATTCTTAATCATATAAACTCAATATATCATACACACAAAGTACAAAAGGTTTAACCACCTTAACCGTGTGTCGAATCCTAACAAGTGGTATCAGAGCAAGGCTGATATAGTTGATTTAGAAGAAGAAGCTTAAGAAATGGATGTTCAAGATACTGCTACACATGTTGCTGCAAAGTTGCCCATGATCAAACAAAATGAGTTTGAATTATGAAGGTTGAGAATTGAGCAATATTTCATGGTCCAAGACTATGCTCTCTGGGATATCATTACATATGGTGATTCTTTTTCACTAGGCTATTTAGATGTTATCATTGATGGCAAAACAGTAAGACAAAGAAATACTGGACCAGTTTCAAATGAAGAAAGGATACAGAAGAGAAATGATCAAAAAGCAAGAAACTTGTTGCTTATGACCATTCCTGGTGAACAAATGCTATCCTTTAGCAAGTATCCAGATGCAAAAACTCTTTTTGAAGAGATTTGTGCATGGTTTGGTGGTAATGAAACTACCAAAAAAAAACACAAAAGACATTGCTGAAACAACAATTTGAAAATTTCAGCTCAAATAGCAATGAATCTCTTGATAAGTTGTTTTCTAGATTACACAAGCTTGTCAGTCAGCTAAGTGTATTGAGTGTTGAGATAGCAAGGGAAGATCTCAACATGAAGTTTTTGAGAAGTCTACCTGATGAGTTCCATACTCATGTGGTTGTCTGGATGAACAAGCCAGATATTGAAACCATGAAACTCAATGATTTGTTCAATAACTTCAAAATTGTTGAACAAAGTCTAAAGAAGTCTGGAATCTATAGTACTAGTTCTGGGAATGTGGTACTTTTGTCATCTCCTAGTATTAGTAAGTCAGAAGAGGTAGATGAAGTTGAAGGTGTTTCTATTGCTACATATGGTGGTCCTTCTACTAGTTCACAGAAGAATGTTGCTGGACTTGGAGATCCATCGTTTTATGTATTCATGTCTAGTCAAACTAGTGGTTCTTCTCTAATTCATGAAGATCTTGATCAGTTGGATGATAATGATTTGGAAGAGATGGACATCAAATGGCAGGTTGCTTTGCTTAGCATGAGGGCTAAGAAGTTCTGGCAGAGAACTGGTAAGCAGATTACCATTGATGGTAATGAAACTGCTGGGTTTGATAAGAAGAAAGTAGAGTGTTTTCAATTGTCACATGTTAGGACACTTTGCTAAAGAATGTAGAAACCCAAGGAAGTAGGATAATAGAAGCACATGGTATAGGCAAGAGAGGAAGAAGGAAGTCACAGTTGAAGAACCAAGGGCTATGCTAGCCATAGATGGGGTTAACTATGACTGGAGCTTCATGGCTGATGAAGAGGAAGCACCAACAAATGCTGCTCTTGTGGCCACTGAGACTGCTCTAATGGCCTTCTCTGATTCAGAGGTAAATTCCATAACCAAATGTTCTGAATCATGTTCTGCTCTTAAAGATAATGAAGAACTTAAAAGAAAAGCTGATAATAGGCGAGAAGAACTAATTATTGCCTTAGCTAATTTAAGTAATCATAAAAGAGCTATAGGTGTACTTGAAAGACAAATTGCACATTTTCAAGGTAATGAGTCTAAGTTTACTGATGATTTAAATGCTCTAAAAAGAGGCATATCATTTAGAGATGAAATACTTGCTAATCAAAGTAAACAATTAGCTGAAGCCAATAATAAAACTGAAAATGTTAAGATAACTGTAGATGCTTTAGCTTATGCCTCAGAAGGAATTAATAAGATTTGGGAAGCTCAAGTAATCGATAAAGCTAAGTCTGGTCTAGGATACAAATCTGTTCCTCCACCATACAGAGGTGTTCCTTCACCTCCAGGTGTTGATCTAGCACACACAGGTTTTGCTGAGTTTCAAGAACCAATAATTGAATATGGTTCTAAGGTCACTAAGAGTCCTAAGATAGAAAAAGTAAGTGAAAGTTTGGATAAAACTTTACTTTATCAGGACAAGGTGTCCTTTGTTAAGAAAGGAGATGTTATAGTTGTTGAGGATAGTACAACTGATAGTGATGAAGATGAACAGGTTATGTCTAAACCTGAAAAAGTTAAGAAAGCAGGAACTAAGGTTCCTAAAGTGGTCAAAAAGGATACTGATAGGCCTAAATCAAACATTAAACATGTTAGGCAACCAGTTAGGTATTGTGCACAATTCATATCCACTAGCAAGCCCAGAGGTAACCAAAGAAATTGGAATAACCTCAAGTCTAACCAATCAGGTGATGACTTTTCTTTTTCCAACAAAGCTTGTTATACATGTGGTAGTTTTGACCATCTTGCAGCTTTCTGCAACCATTGGGTATCTGGGTATGAAAACAATAGGGTGAATTTCAAAAGGCAAACTCCTCAAACTCACTTTCACTCTATTTCTAATTTTAATAGAACAAAACCCAGAGCAGTTTCAAAAGCAGTTTCAACTGCTAGACCATTTAAGACTGTTAACCCAAGACCAACAGTTAAAAGTGCAAAAATAACTTCAAAACATGCACCAAAAACTGTTCACAGGCCCATTCAAACAAAAGCAGTGGTCCAAAAACAAGTTTGGAAACCAAAGGGTTCAACTGCAAAACCAGCAGTTAATACTGCTAGGAAAGCAGTTAATACTGCTGCTTGGAAAAATAGGGCAAATGCTGTTAAGGCCTCAGCATGTTGGATTCTTAAATCCAATGTTGCATCAACTGTTCTTAAAAGATTAAATTACATTGATGCAAGGGGCAGATCCAAGTCAGTAATGGCTTGGGTCCCAAAAGGAAACTAATACTCCTTATTACTATGCAGGAACATTCAACTGATAAACAAGAGGATCAAGGATACTCAGATAGTGGATGTTCAAGGCACATGACAGGCAACAAGTCTTATCTCTCAGATTTTCAATCAATAGATGGAGGCTATGTTACCTTTGGAGGAGGTGTTGGTGGCAAAATTTCCGGTAAAGGTACAATTAAAACTGGAAATTTAAATTTTGAAGATGTGTACTATGTAAAAGAGCTAAATTATAATCTTTTTAGTGTCTCACAAATGTGTGACAAAAAGAACAATGTTCTTTTCTGTGAGACTGAATGTCTTGTACTTTCTCCTAATTTTAAGATGCCTGATGAAAGTCAAGTACTTCTTAAAATTCCTAGAAAGGGCAATATGTACAGTTATGACATGAAGAACATTGTTCCTAAAAAGGATTTAACTTGTCTTGTTGCAAAGGCCACATTGGATTAATCAATGAAATGGCATAAAAGGCTTGGTCATATTAATTTCAAAACCATAAATCAGATTGTTAAGAATGGTTTGGTAAGAGGTTTACCTCACAAAAGATTTGAAAATGATCAAACATGCATTGCTTGTCTTAAAGGCAAACAACACAAAGCCACTTGTAAGCCCAAGATTTTTAACTCTATCAATCAATCATTGTCTATGCTTCATATGGACTTATTTGGACCTGTTTCAGTAAGTAGTATAATGCATAAGAGATATTGTCTTGTTATAATTGATGACTATACCAGATTTACATGGGTTTTCTTTTTAGGTTCTAAGGATGAAACTTCAAGCATCCTTAAGACATTCATTACACAGATAGAAAACCAAGTAGACAAGAAAGTGAAAGTCATTAGATGTGATAATGGGACAGAGTTTAAGAATAGAGTTATGGATGATTTCTGCAAACAAAATGGTATTAGGAGAGAATTTAGTGTTGCTAGAACTCCACAACAGAATGGTGTTGTTGAGAGGAAGAATAGAACACTAATTGAAGCTGCTAGAACTATGTTAGCTGATTCTAAGCTACCTATAACTTTTTGGGCTGAAGCAGTTAGCATTGCTTGCTATGTTCAAAATAGAGTTTTAGTTGTACAGCCTCACAATAAGACATCATATGAACTTTTTAGAGGTAGAACTCCTGCAATAGGATTTCTTAGACCTTTTGGATGTCATGTGACAATTCTCAATACCTTAGACCATTTAGGAAAATTCGATGGTAAAGCAGATGAAGGATTCTTTGTTGGATATTCTCTTAATAGCAAAGCATTTAGAGTATACAACACAAGAACTGGGATTGTAGAGGAAAATCTACATGTGGAGTTTTTAGAGAATAAATCCAATGTAGAAGGTCAAGGACCAAAATGGCTATTTGATCTTGAAACTCTAACCAAATCAATGAATTATGTGCCTGTTGTTGCAGAAACTAATGATTTTTCAGGTTCACAAGCAACAGATGAGGCAAGGTTAGAAAAGGAGACAAACCAAGATCATGTTTGGATGCCAATATGGTCAAGTACAAGTGTGGAATCAACTTCAACAACTGATGAATCTTCTTCTGGCAAAGCTAAAGAAGGTGTTGAAGATGAAAGGAAAGAAGATGGAACTCAGGAACAACAAATTGTTTCTGCTGGTGATTCTGCTGCTGGCCCTTCAGAAACGAAAGAAGCAGAATTCTCAGACAGTGAGGAGGATTTCAATAATCTTCCATCAAATTATCAAGTTCCTTCTACTCCACAAACAAGAATTCACAAAGTCCACTCCCTAGATAATGTGATTGGAGATGTACAATCAGGTGTGAAGACAAGACAACAATTGATGTCTTCAGACCATCAAGGGCTTCTTGATGCCCTTTATGCTTCAAAGCAGCATGAGTTTTCAAACTCTTGCTTGTTTGTATGTTTTCTCTCACAAGATGAACCAAAGAACATTCTGAAAGCCTTAGATGATTCAAGCTGGGTAGAAGCTATGCAAGAGGAGCTTCTTCAGTTCAAGATTCAGAAAGTTTGGGTGCTAGTTGATTTACCTAAGGATGCAAAGGTAATTGGCACTAGATGGGTTTTCAAGAATAAAAGGGATGAAAGGGGTATAGTGATTAGGAATAAGGCTAGATTAGTAGCCCAAGGGTACACACAACAAGAAGGGATAGACTATGATGAAGTTTTTGCTCCAGTAGCAAGAATTGAGGCAATTAGGCTTTTCTTAGCTTATGCTTCATTTTTAGGCTTCACAATTTACCAAATGGATGTCAAGAGTGCTTTTCTATATGGTACTATTGAAGAAGAGGTTTATGTCTCACAACCTCCTGGTTTCATTGATCCAGAACATCCAGATAGAGTGTACAGAGTAGTTAAAGCTCTATATGGCCTTCATCAGGCACCAAGAGCTTGGTATGCAACACTAGCTTCCTACTTAATCGAAAATGGATTTCAAAGAGGAAAGATTGATCAGACACTTTTCATCAAACAACACAAGAAAGATCTTCTGTTAGTACAGGTGTATGTGGATGACATTATCTTTGGGTCTATGATGAAGCGAAAAGTGTACCGCTTTTAAGGGGTCATTTAAGCCCTAAATCGTATTTATTTGATCAAATATTGCCCTAAATCGTTCCTTTTGTCATTTTAGGTACTTTTGAGGAGAAATCTGGAAAAGGAGGCATTTTGGACGTTTTTGGAGCATAAAAGTGAAGAAAACGACAAAGTCTCAAAAAATCGGCTAAAAGTTACCTTTGACGGCGTCAGGATTTACTCCAGACGGCGTCATGGCTTGGCAAGAAAAGGTGGATGTGAAATTTACTCATGATAAGCCAGTGAAAATTGCATGTGAATTCTGACGGCGTCACGCTTTAACCTGATCAAGGGCGTCACGGCTTAATTTAGAGAGGGACGGCGTCACATTCAAGGTCTGACGGCGTCAAGCCTTGATAAGCCAGAACGGATTTTGGAGAGCTAAAGAGGGACGGCGTCAAGAAGGCCATCCGGGAACCCTAAAAGCGGCGAGGTGACGGCGTCACACTCCATAACGTGACGCCGTCAGATCCAAAAATCTATATATAGTTTTGCAATTCTTTGTCATTAGTGTGGAACTTAGTGTGGAATTTTTGGGAGAAAACCCTAAGACGATTTTAGCATCTTTTTCAAGGCTTTTTGCCTTGAGATCTTCCATGTTACATTGAAGATAAGTTATCAATTAATCATTCAATATGTCTATGTGTTGTTTGATTCTATCTTGTTCTTGTCTTTTGATTAACATGTTAGGCTAGATTTATCTTGTGTTTGCTTAGATCTAATGAAACCTAGCTATTCATTATTGGTTATTAGTGTGTTATTAGTTGTATTGGATGATTGTTTATCTATGTTAGGCTTAAGAAAACTGGCTAACTTCCTATTCGGTAACTTGCTTGAACGTCTTAAGAAACATGAACCAAATGCGTACTAAAGGTTTTTATGGTTGTATTTAATGCACAAGCGAATTCTAGTGATCCCATGTTAGGAGCTTCCTAGCCGGCTCGACATAGGAGTGAAGTAGGAGCTTGTAGAGTTGGGGAAGTACGTACGCCACCCCACGATTGGTATTAAGGAATACACCCGTCATCCACGCAACTAATACACACTAATCAACCGGTAAAAGATAGTTAGGGAGTAAGGAAATCTAAGTGAACACATTTCTCTACACATAAGTTTCCACCAACTTTTTATTTTCAGTTATTTATTTTATTTGCATTCGTAGTTATTTGGGTTAGTTGACTAGCAACTAATTCCGCCCACTCCTTCAAACCCGAGATTTTACTTGCTTTCATAAAAAATATAAAAACACAAAAAAAGAATCTTCCTCAACCTTTAGACCTATTAGAGTAGTTTTTCATACCTAACGAACACTATTCCCTGTGGAGAACGATCAATCCCCCGTACTTACCACTACACTATACTACATCGGTCAGGTACACTGCCTGGTGGGGTTGTAAGCCTCTTGAGATCCCTCGAGAGGTAAAACCTGTTGTAAGGTTGCAAAACCACGCATCAGTCTACTAGGAAAGAAATGTGTTTAGAGTTTGAGAAACTTATGCATGATAAGTTTCAGATGAGTTCTATGGGAGAGCTTACATTCTTTTTGGGTCTGCAAGTTAGGCAATCATGTGAAGGCATATTTATTAGTCAAGATAAATATGTTGCTGAAATACTTAGGAAGTTCAAATTTGCTGATTCAAAGGTAGCAAGCACACCAATGGACTCTGAGAAGCCACTTCTTAAAGATGTAGATGGAGAAAATGTAGATGTACACACTTACAGATCTATGATAGGTTCTTTGATGTATCTTACAACATCAAGACCTGATATCATGTTCTCTGTTTGTGCTTGTGCAAGATTTCAAGTAACTCCAAAGGTTTCTCATTTAACAGTAGTCAAGAGAATTTTTAGATATCTCAAGGGTCAACCAAGGTTGGGTCTATGGTATTCTAGGGAGTCACCTTTTGATTTGGTAGCATTTTCGGATAGTGATTATGCTGGTGCTAGCTTGGACAGAAAGTCAACAACTGGAGGATGTCAATTCCTTAGGTGTAGACTTATCTCATGGCAGTCTAAGAAGCAGACAATTGTGGCTACTTCAACAACTGAAGCTGAATATGTAGCTGCTGCAAGTTGCTGTGGTCAAGTTCTATGGCTTCAAAACCAACTTCTTGACTATGGGTATAATTTCTTAAACACTGTTATTCATATTGATAATAGTAGTACAATTTGCATTATTAAAAATCCAGTACAACATTCTAAAACAAAACACATTGAAATTAGACATCATTTTATTAGAGATTGCAATGAGAAAAGGTTAATTCAAGTTTTTAAAATTGCTTCAGAACATAACTTTGCAGATCTACTAACAAAAGCTTTTGATGTTGGAAGGTTTCAATACTTGGTAGCAAGTATTGGAATGCTTAATTCTTAAAATTTCTAATCTGTGTGGTTTTTATATATGTTAAGGTTGTACTGATATCTATGTAAATTGATACTGTTAAATAGAACAGTTTGTACTGCTAGTTCATATTTTGTTTAAACAGTTCATACTATTGGTCATATATTGATACTGCTATAAGACAAATGCTATGCATTTTGTTTCTTGGTTTTGGACTAACAATTTCAGGTATGAACTTTGAGCAATAAGGAAATTTCAAGTGAAATGGAAGAAAAAGAAAAGTGATTCCAGTTGCTTTCATAACAGGTTTATGATGGACTGAGTTTGGGAACTCATTAACAAAGGTTTACACCTAAGTTAATTAATTCTTTAAAACTTCTTTCTTGAAACCTGGTTATCATATTTCACATTGAATTGATGACTTAGTTGGTCAGATAGTAACTGACTCAACTCACTTTCTATCATTTTATACTTTCAAAGTATAATGAGCAAGTCTAAGGACATCTGATAGAAAGAACAGCTAGTAAAAGTGAATCTAACACTTGTGTTAGAGGTAACAATTACTATGAGCTGGAAACCCTGTCAGGAAAATTCTTTGAATGAGTTTATCTGCACACAGGCAGTTATTTATAACTGAAAACATTGGTTCTCACACAATCAGAGGTTGCATTAAACCCAAATTTTGATTAAGTGTCTGTTATACACTTAATTCCTTCAAAATGGTTGAAAGCAGAATGGTTTTTCATAATAAAATCAAGTACATACTGCTAAGGCAAAAGTTTCTTAAAAAGGATTTTAAAAGAGACTCTCAAAAACCATCACATGATGGACCATGAGTCAAATGTCCAATGAATCACCTCTCATAGGAGTTAACACACCTAGAAGTGATGAGGGCAGCAACTTAAACTCTTAAGGAATTGATGGCTTCATGTACAACATTGTCTGAAAACAAGTTCACATTGGTAGATCAGATAATGATGGGATGATGGTGAGAGATCTTCCAAACAGGGGAGGATAAAATGTTATTTGCATCTCAGGGGAGGAAATAAAGTTGGAAGATTAACCAATGAAAGGGAGGAAAAGACAAGAGCATACAAGATGATGAGGAAGTTGAAAATGACAAGAATAGAGCTGATTCTGGAGTATTATATATATTCAGAAGGGATGAAGCATTCCAAAGGAGAAAGTTCTATATAGATCAAACGAAGAAAGCTTTCAGTTTCAATTTCAATTCACTAAGTTTGTTCATCACTTGCAAAGGCATGCTGATAGATGATTTCACTTGTTGAAACAATCATCCAATATACACAACACCATTGCCTCTTACAATTCCTCCATCCAAGAAAATTGCACCATCTTTTAGGTCAATGTTTGAAGCCTAAAGATTTGTGTATTGATATTGTTGAAGTCAAAGATCAGAAAGCAGATGAGCTACTGAGAAAGATATTCAATCTCACAGAACAGAAGAAAGTTCAGATCAAGGGTCTGACTATGAAGTGTTTGAAAGATCTTCACAATCCATAATTTAATTCAGAAACATGTTGAAATGGATTCACATGTTTAGGGGAGGATTGTTGGGAATTAAATGTTCTGAAGATTAAGTATCAAGAATTACAAGTATTGAAGGTTAGTACTGCTGTGAAAAATACTCTAACAGTTCCAACTGCTGTGAAAAATACTCTAACAGTTCCAACTGCTAGTGTATATCTTAGGACTGTTCAAGTTATAACTAACCGTACTAACTGATGTTGGTACTGGTAGTACAAAGAAGGTACTGCTAGTTGCTACTGCTGAGAAGATAACTATACACGTATCCTACTGCTGAATGGATATACTTGAAAAAGATATTTTGTATTTGAGTCAAATATATCAGGTAGATAATATCTTTTACCATGTGCTTAGTTAACAAGTTGTGTACACAGATACATGTTGTATCTTATGTACTGACACACTCAAGATAAGTTCGCAAGTAGTTTGACTAGACTTAACAATATTGTAAAAGATTTTTCTTGTGATATAAAAGAAAGATCTTAGAGTAGAGATATTAGTGTGTTGAAACTTATAGTGAAAAGTATATCTCTCAAGAACAAAGAACAAAAACAATATCACAAGAAATAGAAACATAAGATTCAAGGTTGTAACCCTAGTGATAACTCAAGATCACTCGTATTATTATCTTAATAATATTGAATTGTTTGGTGATAATCTTTCATTGTTCATTGTCATATAACAAACACAACTGTTCCATTTCCATAACACAAATAACCTTCTAAGTGTGATTAAGTAGATTCCGCATTCTTAATCATATAAACTCAATATATCATACACACAAAGTACAAAAGGTTTAACCACCTTAACCGTGTGTCGAATCCTAACAAGTGGTATCAAAGCAAGGCTGATATAGTTGATTTAGAAGAAGAAGCTTAAGAAATGGATGTTCAAGATACTGCTACACATGTTGCTGCAAAGTTGCCCATGATCAAACAAAATGAGTTTGAATTATGGAGGTTGAGAATTGAGCAATATTTCATGGTCCAAGACTATGCTCTCTGGGATATCATTACATATGGTGATTCTTTTTCACTAGGCTTTTCAGATGTTATCATTGACGGCAAAAAAGTAAGACAAAGAAATACTGGACCAGTTTCAAATGAAGAAAGGATACAGAAGAGAAATGATCAAAAAGCAAGAAACTTGTTGCTTATGACCATTCCTGGTGAACAAATGCTATCCTTTAGCAAGCATCCAGATGCAAAAACTCTTTTTGAAGAGATTTGTGCATGGTTTGGTGGTAATGAAACTACCAAAAAAACACAAAAGACATTGCTGAAACTATTCAAATGCTTTACAACTAAACTAAACTCTATGAATTCACCAACCTTTGGTTGACACCTTTTAGCATGTTTACCTCAGGTTAATAAGGCGATAGTTGATGCATGGATCTTAGAGTCATTTGCATACTTTGGAGACTTATTCCTTTATCCTTTACCATTCAATACGTCTTGAAAATGTTTATGTAATCATACTTTGGAACCTCTTGTATTAACTCTGATTTAAATAATTCGAATGGTAACATTTCAAAACGTCTCATTTAGAGGTCGTTTTCTATACCTTGTTCTATATTATGAAGTAACACCCCATTGACACTATCGTTCCGCTGCGGTAATTTGGGGGTGTTACAGATTGGTATCAGAGACTTGGTTATAGAGAACTAGGTTGCATCTAGTGCCTAGACTATAACTACTATATACATTGAGACTCTCCTCCCTATCGCCTTGCATACTTAGAACTTTTCTGTTTATATCCACGCTGTTGGATGTTATAGTACTTGTACTGATAGGGAAATCTCAGAATTTAGTCGGGTCATCAAAAGTGTGGAGCTCAATAATAACTGGCTATTTAACTTGATCTTGTGACAGTTCTTGTTTGATGAGACATGAGATTAAGTTAAATAAAGGTTATTACTTAGCTGTAGAAATTTGATGATTTTGCTCGAGGATGGGATTTCTCTTGAGGATACTTTTGAGGAATCATTAGAAACTAAACTTTCCGTGACTCAAACACCTAGGAAAGATCACTACGTCGATCACCGAGATATGTGTGTTTGGTAATATGTACACGTGTGAAAGGAGGCAATTATAATTATGGTGGCCAACATAATTATAAATGCATCACGACTCACGTGGACATATGTGACCATGCTTACGTTAATCGGCATTGGCACCCTTTAGGAAACAACTTGTGACATGGTATTACGTGAGAACGCTAAGTATAGATTGGATAGTCAATGGTTTTCCCCATCTCTAACGTTTGCTAAATGTCCTTCCATGTAGAGACAATGACATCGAGGAGGTCAGCCCGCAACACTAACCGAGGAGGTGCGACACTAAGAGGTGGAAGGACTAGTGAACGTGGAGGTAGAGGAGGTGGTCGCGGCATAAGTAACAATGATAACAACGATGGTGGAAATCCTGATTTTGCTGCCATCATCGCTCAACAGCTTCAAAACTTGCTCCCTACTATTATCACCCATGTTGGCAATCATATCAATAACTCGGGAAACCACAGAAGCAGAAATGACGACACCAATGATGTAGGTGGAAATGGTAATAACAACAACAAAACTAGATGCACGTATAAGGAATTTACGGCATGCAAACCAATACAGTTCGATGGTAAAGGAGGTGCATTGGAGTATACTCGTTGGATTGAAAAGATGGAGTCAGTGATCGACATTAGTAGCTGTACAACACATCAGAAGGTAAAGTATTCTGCATGCTCGCTGTCAGGAAAAACATTAACATGGTGGAACACGGAGATTCAAGCTAGAGGCAGAGAAGCAGCTGTAGGTATGACATGGGATGACTTTAAGGCACTACTAAAAGAGGAATACTGTCCGGACAATGAAATGCAGAAGCTGGAAGGTGAACTCTGGCATCACACTATGATAGGGGCTGGTCATGCAGCCTACACATATTGATTTCATGAGTTAGCCAAACTAGTTACTCATCTGGTTACCCCTGAATCAAAGAGAATAGAAAGGTACATCTATGGTCTTGTCTCCGAGATTCGTGGAACTGTGAAAGCAACTGAGCCGTCTACAATTCAGAGTGCAATATTGAGAGCAGGGACTCTAACAGATGAGATGATTAGGAATGGAATTTTGAGGAACGGTGATAAAAGGAAGGGGGCGAATGAGTCAGACAAGCAAACGGTCCCCATGATTGACAACAAGAAGACAAGAACCTTTATGACCACTGGTACTGGTCAGAGATGATATGTAGGTCCACATCCTAAGTGTGCTAAATGTGCCTATCATCATCAAGGGTTTGTGCCCTGCCGTGAGTGTACAAACTGCAATCAGTTGAGTCATTTTACGAGTCAGTGTAAGGCACAAGGGAATGCAGGCAACATGAAGAATAACCAAAGGGCATGCTATAAATGTAACAGCCCAGATCACCTCAGGCATGTGTGTCCTAGGTTAAATAGAGCACCTAGACAAAGACAGGGTAATCTAGCCTTAGCAATTGAAGGAAATAACCCAAACCCTGGAGTCCATATCAGTCCGCCTCGTGGTCGAGGTTTCTATTTGGGTCATTTAGATGCAGCTAACAAATAATGGGTACGTTCTCCCTAGACGATTAGTATTCTACCATACTATTCAAATTTTGGTAAAATTTAGCTTTGCACGACAGATTCGTAACCCTAGATATGTAATTTTTGGCAAAATTACTCTAACCTTTACACATCAACTATTCGTTAGCATCTTTCAACAGATAACACAGACTGAATCTCGGGACGAGATTCAAGATAAGGGGTAGTGATGAGTGCGCGATGTGTCGTTGCGGTTTAGCAGTATTAATGCCTACTCAAGTTTTAAATTTATATTTAGCCGACTTATCAATAACACACACACTTAACGAGTAGTGTACCCGGTCAGTATGAATATAATGGTAAGTAGAGTGTCGATCACTAAGAGTGGAACGTATTATCTAGTTATTCTAATCAGTATTTTAATATCCTAAGTTAGCTATACAACCTAATCTAACGCAAGGGGGTTCAGCCTGAGAGACTGGCACGGTTTGGTTATAATTAAATTGAAAACTAAACTAATGAGCACGAATCAGCGATTAGCACACACGTACACAGATAGATACTCGAGACAATAAGAAGACCTGTCCTGATAATTAAGTAGCTTGTCACTTGTTTTATTGCTAGTTTTATATGAAGTGTATATAATTAAACCTTTCTCGTTGGCTCTAATCTTATCAGCGAGTAAACCCTTAATGATTACTTATGTCTATCCTATTTATTCAAGAGACGCTAAAATAAATAGGCGAGGAAGGGGCATGGCGACCCAAGCAAGACTCAGCTAGACACAGAGGTTATCAATGCACTAATAAAAGTCACCAAAGACATCAACATATAAACTTTAATTAATGGGAAAGCAATATTAAGGGGAGTACATGATCTTCCATAGTCACATGACACAAGCCCATCAATCCTGATGAATTAAAGTGTACTAAAACAATAAAACAAAACTACTTAATGAATTGAATACATGCAGGACCTTCTTACAGCTCTTGTATCTTTGTTTGAGGTGTGTCTTGTGCTGCTTGGTCGTCTGAATTCGGCTCTAGGGTTATATGGTCTTAAGTCTATATGTCTCTAAAATTCGTCTGGCCTTGGGGTATTTATAGTTTCTGTCTGAGGGATCGATGCGGCGCATAGAGTTGATAGATGCGGCGCATTGACTTAACTTCGCGTGGGGTCCAAGATTAATATATTCAGAAATATTCGTACACCGTCTTCAGATGCGGCGTATCTTGATCTTTGTATGCGGCGCATGTACTTGGATTGTAACTTGTGAAATCTTGATAGTGATACGCCATATGTTAGAAGTATATTGCGGCGTATCTGGAGTAGAACGTGCATGATCTTCTTCTTTGACCAAAGTTTCATATGCGGCGCATGACAGAATTGCATGCGGCGCATTCTTCAAAGTTAGGCAATGGTCTTCGAATTCATCTAAGTATGATATTGCGTCGTATCTGTTGAGTGAGATACGGCGCATCTTCTGGATTTCAGTAGACTTTTTACATCTCGCTTGTTTTGCTCCATAATTAGTCCAAAATCGCCAAGTTTCACATAATGCTTGTTTTTACCTGAGAATTACTAAATTAAACATTAATGTATCGATTCTCATAGATAATATAATAAAACAAGTCAAATAAACAGGATAAATGATGATAATAAAATGTACTTATTTGAGTTCATCAGGTAGGTACTGTAGCAACCTGTAGATTTCCCTAGTCATTAGTAAACGTTAATCAAGTATTAATCCATCATTACAGTTCACTTAACCATTTTTACGAGCAAAATTTGAAAATTTTGTTTATTACATTACCATAATCAATAACGTTGTTACGTGATTCACGATACTTTGGAACGAGCTCACACACGCACCACGACAGTCTAGTATATAATTGAACACCAAACGGATCCTTAATTCTTATTTCCAGCCCAACACTCTTCAAGCCCATACTATTCCAGCCTAAATTTTTATTTTTCTTTTATTACTAATCGATCCAATGTGCATTCACTTGATCTCTTTTATCCTAAATTTTGACACACAACATATGCTACATTTTTCACCATTCGATTCTTTACATTACAAGGATTCAGGAATGACAAGTCACATTGTTTATTTCGAACGTTTACTATATTAACGAAGCTCAAAGCTAGTACAACTCGACACAAGTACAAACTCATTCAAGTTAAACCAAATTCGATCCAACTTATTTTCCTATGTGTTATACATTGTTTCCTAGCCTAAACAATTTCCACAAACTTTATTTTACTTCTCCTAGACCATTTTGGTCACGTCTATGTGTCATTTGGACCCAATGTGTGTCGAGTGAAACATTTAACCATGCAACTTGATTCCTAACCGAGACACACTCACACCACTTGAACTAAAACACTCAAGTTACCTAGCCTATTTGATTCCCCATGTCCCCTTATCTCATCCTTTCGGTATCTAGGCAATCCCAACTTGTGCTTATAATGCAATATAAACTATCCTATACATGCATACTCATACGTACACAACACATACATATTCATTCACTCCTAAACTCATTTCACACCTACATTTTTCTAAGTCATTTACTCTTTATCCGAGACCTCTCAAGAACAAGGACTATTCCATAAGCATTCGAACCATTTATCCAACATTTAATGTTGATCTCGATTCTTTTGTGGAAGTTCTAGCAAGTTTCGTGCATAAATCCTTCGTTCCTAGCTCATTTCAACACTTTCTCACCACCATTTTGGGTGTGGTAAGTCCATCGAGTCCAGTTCTATACATACTTATATTTATTTCATTTGTTCTTACATATTTTAATTCATTCGAATTTATACGAGCTTTCACCTATTTTATTCAAGTTCTCGTTATTTCCTTTTCGTTTATATATGACCTCCTATTCAATGGATGGCTAGAAAAATAAGTTCTATACTCATTCGTACTTTATTCCATCATATAATGCCTAACGAGAATCCTTTTGAACTTAATATGCATATCGGACGTATATATGTCTTGTTAATAATTTTGGACCTTTTGTTTATTCAACTAGAACACACCCTCATTAAATCATTTTGATCGAATACCATGTCAAATAAATTACACGACTTGATTCTCCATAAGCCCTACTAATAAGCTGTAAAAATAAACTCACTTGATAAGCTATCGAAACAGTCCCAAAACCTTTAATATGTATCGAGTGGGCTTTTTAGCCCATTAAGCACAAAATAAGCACATACGAATAAGCAGTCAATTAAGCAGTTTGGTTATTTTTTAGGACTATAAAATAAGCCCAAAGTCAAGCCCAAATCATCTTTAAACCCATTGGATCGTATTTCGTTATTGGGCCTGTTTTAAATCGCTAAAAGCCCATTAAGCTATAAATAAGCTCTTTTGAGTAATAAGCAGTTTTTATAAACTTGATTAAGCTGTTTGAAGCTTATGAAACTCTCGTAAATAATAATCCACAAGTTTTGTGACTTTTCGACTTAAAATGCAAATTTTGTTACTATTTGGGTTAAAAGTGTAATTTTTACATAAATGTGTACTAAAATGTCAATTTAATAACTTATGGGTAGAAAATGATAAAACAGTAACCAGAAGCCATAAAATGTCCTATTGGAACCTTTTGGACCAAGAACGTAAATATTAACTAACCAGGGACTAACGGTGCAAATGTTTCACCGTTAGGGTTAAAAGTGTAAATTTCATAAAACTTCAAGGACCAAACAGTAACTTATTTCTATATACAATTACATAAAGTGTTTTATACATTTGTGTTCTTAAAATCCATTTTACATTTCGTACGCTTTATTTAACAAACGTTACGTTTATATTTATATAATGTGATTTTTAACGAATGAACATAACTTATCATCCACCAACTTTCGAGGGAACGATATTTACAGATTCAATAAACATAAAAACATGATAATATTATATATAATATTATTTTTGAACTTTAAGCATTTTAAGCATATCATCCATTCTCATCACGAACCAATTCGTTATCCGATACTTTTCCACAATCATTATTCACATCAAGCCAATCTTAAACCATCGAAATCTCAGACTTCCCTATTATTCAGGTCGTGTGTTGGAGCCATTCCCGTATTACATTTAACATCACATTACTTTGACTGCTACTGCTAAGGTGAGTCATAGCCCCACTCTTATTCTTTTATTACTCATTTTAAACTATTCGGGGGAGATACATGCTTAGAAATACTTGTTTATCAAATACATGATTTGCATTGTGATGCAAGTACTCAAAACATTTATACTTTTATGATACGCTACGCTTTAATACTTTTTGGACATGATGTGTAGTTTTATTACGATATATGCCTTAATGGGTTAACCTATTCATATATACACTATTCTTAGCAACTGTTTAACTCCTATGGGTAGGAGCCGTTGGAGAGGTATTGATAGTAACTATCGGGCTGACGCCCCCACCCTTGTGTCCAAAAAGACGCGACCTTGGGTGAATATAATCCAGAGTTCACATGATACATATATACACAGTCAGGAGGTTCAGTTTGCTGCTATTCATTACATTAAGTGCTCTTGTATATCGTATACACATTTGTCCTACTCATACTTTAGCAGTGGGTTGTAGACACACAGGTTGCAAGTCTTGTATGGGCGGGACTTGGGACTGAGTGGATTTACAATGCCTTTGCTGTGGAAACTTTATTCAAATGCTTTACAACTAAACTAAACTCTATGAACTCACCAACCTTTGGTTGACACTTTTTAGCATGTTTATCTCAGGTTAATAAGGCGATAGTGGATGCATGGATCTTAGAGTCATTTGCATACTTTGGAGACTTATTCCTTTATCCTTTACCATTCGATACATCTTGAAAACGTTTATGTAATCATACTTTGGAACCTCTTGTATTAACTCTGATTTAAATAATTCGAATGGTAACATTTCAAAACGTCTCATTTAGAGGTCGATTTCTATACCTTGTTCTATATTATGAAGTAACACCCCATTGACACTATCATTCCGCTGCGGTAATTTGGGGGTGTTACAAGTTCCACTACCACATCAAGACCGAGTTAAATGAATACACGAGTCCAAACCAACCCGTGACTCACCCGTGTCACGGTTCGGATCCAAACTCTATACGAGTTTAAGCAAAATGCGACAACAATATTAGCGAGTAGCCAAAAACTCAACGAGGTCAACTCAACTCGACTGAGTTGACTCGGCTGAGTCGACTCGACTCGCCTGAGTTGAGTTGACTCTGTTTATAACGATAAACAAACATCCCTTTTAATCACGTTTTACCACACGAAAGTTTCAATAACGTTTTTAGATTGAGCTTTTTATCCACGAAATACAACACAAACCGGTTTAAACAAACAAATTAATGGAAATAGGTTTAGGATTTCGTTATACCAAAAGGATGAGAGGAGAGGAGAGGTGGAGGTGGAGGTGGCGTTGAGGTGTTGATGGCGGCTGTGGTGGGACACCGACCAAACACGATCAAAAACCATTCCAAATGACTCCAAGCACCCCCGATCTAACCCGATCTACTCATCTTGGCAGTGGCGGCGTGAAATGACGGTGGCCGGAATCTGGCCGAAAAATGATAACGGCGCCGGAAAAGTTTGTGTGTGAGTTGTGGGAGTGAAATCGGAAATAAGAAGCCCTAATTTGGTTATATAAACGCGCAAGGACCAAAAGCGTCAAAAGCTAAAGTTTTGTATCGGCGGGCTAAATATACCACAGGGACTGGTTCTACAATTAGGCAATCTTTTATATAAATGGAGTGTGGGTCCCACTTAGGTTAGTAAATGATCAATTCGAGATACGAAAGTTACGTCGTTGCATCCGAAACAATTTTTCCACGAAAAATGAGTATTTACACGACTAGTATCTCGTAAATAGTATAAAAATCACATTAAAATGTTTGTCGAGTTACGGTTGTGCCAGTACGCGTTGTGTGCTGTTTCCACATTTCGCGAGATAACTTCTCGTTTTCGATTCAAATAAATTCGGAAAAGTCCAAAAGTGAAACTTAAGAAATAATAACTATACTTTATTATTAAAAATCAGTCTGGAAAATTATGGGTGGTTACAAAAACCCCCCTAAACTTTAATTGCTTTCTAGGTTAGGATAATTTAGGGGGTGCTTGGTTGGGGGTTATGAGACCTAAGGAATGGTAAAGGTAATGATACATGATGCTTGGTTTGATGCAATGCAATCCCCCATTCCTTAGTTTTAGGTAATAGTCCATTAGCCACAAAATTGGGAGGAATGAGAATCCATTACTCACCTTCCTTTTTTCCGCCTCCACTCCACCAGCAGCTACAACCACCAACACCACCACCACCAACAGCCACCACCACCACCAGCCACCACTACCACCAGTGGCCACCACCACCTCCAGCAGCCACCATGACCACCACCAGTAGCCAGCCACCACCACCACCAGCAACCAACCACCACCACCACCACCCACCGCCATCAGCACCAGCCACCACCACCATTACCAGCAGCAGCCACCACCCCCACAACCACCAATCACCACCACCAGCAGCAGCCACCACCAGCCACCACCACCAGCAATCACCACCACTACCACTACCACTTTGGAGTTAATGTGTTTTTCTTAAACCAAGCACTATCAAAGATAATGATAATCTCATTCCATTCCTTTGCATTCCCTTTGCCTTTTCCTTTCCCATTCCCCATTTTGAACCAAGCGCACCCTTAGTTTAGATTAGTATAAATACCTTTAGATCATTTTAGCTTCGCTCCTAGTGAACGACCCTTGCTTACCTAGAAACTATCTACATTGATCGGGTACACTACTCATTAGTGTTTAGAGTCTATAGGTTAGTTCGGCAATAAATAAATTTAAAACATGGTAGAAAATTATAGACTATAAAAGGCACATCAAGTTTTTGGCGCCGCTGCCGGGGAGTGATTGTTTTTAATTTGATTTATTGGTATTTAATTGTTTTCGTTAGTTTTTGTGTGATTTAGTCATTCTGTGTTTCTGTCTCAGAAAGGCAATACGGCGTATTCTTGTTTATGAATACGACGTATCTGTCTGATTTCAATACGACGTATTCTTGTCTGTGAATATGACATATTAACATTCTGTGACCAATTTTTTTTAATAGTATTCTGAAAATCTGTTGCAGAAAGCTAATACGGCGTATCCATTGTCTGTGGGATACGACGTATCGATCTTCTGTGACCCAAAAATATTTTTCGTCTTTTATGTTAATACAAATATCGTCCTAAAAACGTTATTTATATTTTACAATCTTTTCTTTATTTTGTTAACGACAATAATAAGGTTTATCTTTAGCAAAGCATAAATATAAGTTAAAGTCTTTTACATTTATAGTAACAAGTCTTTTAAAACACATTTACACATTACATGATCACTAGGATTCACATTGCATATATACATGTTACATTTACATGTTTTACTTTTATTTCTTAAATTAGAAATATTAAGCATGACATCATGGCATACCTCATTTTGATATCTTTAGGATATCTTAAGGATTTAGGTGATATCTTGTATAGATCTTCAAGCTAAAGAGTTGACTTTGGAAGATATGGAAAGATTGTGCAAGATATGGAAAGATATGGGAATATCTTAGCTCTCTGGTTCCCGCGGAACCAAACACCATAACTGGCGGATCCCAGAATTTGGATCCGCCAAATCCGTGCCCTGTTGATCAGCTTTGCCTATAAATAGCAAGCTGATCATTCAGGCACAATTATCACTTACATAGCATAAATTATACATTCATTCATTTATACATTACTAACCCATATCATTCATTTCATTCTTAGTGATCTTCCTTTTTGTAGCAAAAGAGATCAAGCATCAACAAGCTTCAACATACTGTTGCAAGTCTTGAAATTTAGATACTGTGTGATTAGTTAGAGTTTACACATCATTGTTATACCATTCATTCAGTAGAGTCCGGTTAGTGTTTTAGTCCTCAAAACACATAGAGTAAACGGGAGTGGTTGTACCTTTGTAAAGAACTCGACATCTAGCTTAGTGTCGGTAATTGTATAGGCGACGTTAGGTTGGTTCTTCCTTGAAGTAGAACTCGGTATTTAGCTTTGTACCGAAAAAAGGTGTAAGCAACGTGTATTAAGGTTTTCTCCGCCAAGAAGGGAGTTTGTTTCTTAGTGAAGAAAAACTCTCGAGTTAGAGGCTCGAGGAGTGGAGTAGGGCAAGGAAGAGAGTCCTTGTAGCCGAACCACTATAAATCTCCGTGTTGTGGTTTGATTGTTCTTTTCTCTACTTACTTACTTATATTACTTGTTTGTGTGCAATTACTTTGAAACCACAATAAGTCACAAAGTGAATTAAAGTTAAAAAAAGGGTAAAAATTATTCAACCCCCCTTTTAGTTTTCCACAATTGGCATCAGAGCTACGTTACTCAAGATTTTCAAAATATATTGTATTTTAAAACTTGAAACGATCAATGGATTTTGAAAACTTTAAATAAGGGCAATCTATGCAAAAACCACCACTATTTGAACCAAATTGTTTCATATATTGGAAAAACCGCTTTGAGACGTATGTAAAGTCAAAGGACATAGATCTATGGTATATCATTGTAGAGGGTGATTACAAACCCATAAGTAATGATATATTGAGTGGTCGGGATATGGGTACTTCTCTTACTCGTCACAGTGATGAGCAAAAGAAGTTGATTGCCAAAAATAATGAAGCCAAAATGATGCTTTATAATGTCTTACCTAAGAAAGAATATGAAAGAGTTTTTATGTGTAAAACGGCTAAAGATATTTGGCAATCATTGATTATCACTCATCAAGGGAACTCACAAGTCAAAGATAACAAAATTGATCTTCTTGTTCAACAATATGAACAATTTGTTATCTCTGAAGATGAGACCATTGATAGTGCTTTTTCTAGGTTCAATACTATTATTACATCTCTCAAAGCACTTGACGAATCTTTTTCTAGTAAGAATTTTGTCAGAAAATTTCTTAGAGTACTTCATCCGAAGTGGAGAGCAAAGGTGACAGCTATTGAAGAATCCAAGGATCTTTCAAGCATGACACTGGACGAGCTCATCGGAAATCTCAAAGTTTACGAGATGGTGATGGAAAAAGACTCAGAAATAGTTAAAGGCAAGAAGGAGAAGATGAAGTCCATTGACTTAAAAGCTAGGGTAGAGTCAAGTGACGATGAAGAGTCTAACTCAGATAGTGAAGATGAAGAATATGCCATGGCCGTTAGAGATTTCAAGAAATTCTTCAGGAGACGAGGAAAGTTCGTAAGACAACCTCGTGAAGAAAAGAAACCCTTCCGGAAAGACCATGATGATAGGAAAGGAAAAGTAGATAGAAAGTGTTTTAGGTGCGGAGATTCCGATCACCTAATAGGAGAATGTCCAAAGCCTCCAAAGAACAAGTCTCAAAGAGCATTTGTTAGTGGAGCTTGGAGTGACAGTGAAGGTGATGACGACGAGCCTAAGAATGACGAAGTTGCTCTTATGGCTAATGACTCTAACGAGGTACTATCTGACTCATCCTACTCCTCTATTGATGATGATACAGTAGAAATTGAATATAACAAACTGTGTGAAATTACCCTTAAAATCATAAACAAAAACAAGTTCTTAAAAACCAAAAAGGAATTTTTGGAAAACGAAGTATATTGGTTAAAAGAAAAAGCTTTAAGATTAGAAAAGGGTAAAAATGTTAAGGAAACATGTGTCTCATGTCAGGAACTTAAACTAGAAATAGAAACACTTAAGTCCACACAGGAAAAACTTATCAAACTAAATTCTAAATTTAAAAGGTTCGATAAACACATTAGTTGTATGGATGATATAATGAAAGATCAAAAGTTTCAACTTGATAAGACCAAGCTACATTTTATGAAACTAAGAAACTTAAGTGACTTTGAGAAACAAACAGTGAAAGTACAAGAACCTGTTCCAACTGATTCAGACACCCACGGATCTGACGGATCCAAAATTTTGGATCCGCCAGTTATACCAAAAGGATCCGCATGTACTTTTGCTGAACAGAAGGTTCGTAAATCAGATCGTACTGAATTCGTTAAGGTCACTAGAAAACCTAGCACTAGTACAACTGTTAACAAACAAAAACCATCAGTCTCCATAGGAAAAGGTCAAGTTAATAATGAGTTTAGGACTAAAACGGTTCAACAGAGACCTAGAACTAGTTTTCCCAAACACCCCTTTCCAAAGAGTAATCGCAACTCACAGAGTCATTATCAAAGTAATTGGAACCAAAACATGTCTAGAAATTATAGAAGTCCCAATTACATGCCATGGAACACTTGTCCACCATTTTCATACATGAACCATGATAATGTTATGTTTAACCCAAACGGACCCATGAGATATTGGGGAACAAACGCTTGAGTTTTTCTTGAACTTAGGTGTGCTTAAAAGTTGAGTTAGAACTAGATGAGTGGATTAAAGATAGTGGGTGTTCAAGACACATGACGGGAAATAAAAGCCTTTTCTCATCCTACCAAGTGTACGACGGAGGTAATGTCACATTCGGTAGCAAGCTTAAAAGTAAAATCATCGGAAAAGGTACAATCTCTCATGACTCTCTCAATATTGATGATGTTGCTCATGTAGATAATTTAGGATTTAACTTGCTTAGTATTAGTCAATTATGCCGCAAAAAGTATAACGTCCTTTTCAGTGAAAATAGAAGTAAAATACTAAAAGATGGCATAACCGTAGGAAAAGGTATTTTGAAGAATAACATTTACGTTATGAAATTAGACAAAACACCTAAAGACAAACTTTGTCTCACCTCTCTGGACGAAAACTCAACTCTATGGCATAGACGCTTAGGTCACGCTAATATGAGGTTAATCCAATCCTTATCATCTAAGGAACTCGTTAGGAACCTACCCAAGTTGAAATACGACCAACACTTTTGTGATGCTTGCAAAATTGGGAAACAAGTTCATAATAGCCATAAGGCTAAAAACATAGTGTCTACATCTAGGTGTCTAGATTGTTACATATGGATTTGTTTGGTCCATCCGCTATACAAAGTTACGGGGGAAACTTCTATACTTTGGTAATAGTCGATGATTACTCTAGGTGTACTTGGACTAAGTTCTTAAAAACTAAAAACGAGGCATTTGATAAATTTGAAATTCTAAGTAAGAAAATTCAAAATCAAATAGGAAATAATATAGTGTCAATTAGAACCGACCACGGTCGTGAATTTGATAACGAAATTCAATTCAGAGCTTTTTGTGATGCTAATGGCATAACACATAATTTCTCGGCTCCTCGAACCCCTCAATCTAATGGTGTAGTAGAACGTAAGAATAGAACACTTCAAGAAATGAGTCGAACAATGTTAAACGAGCAAAACATACCCCAAAAGTTTTGGTGTAATGCCGTTGACACATCCACTTACATCCTAAATAGAGTCCTAATTAGACCATTCTTGAATAAAACACCATATGAGCTTTATAGAGGCAAAAAGCCTACGTTAGGATATTTTAGAGTTTTTGGAAGCAAGTGCTTCATCTTAAACACTAAGGATTACCTCACCAAGTTCGACCCAAAGTCTTATGAAGGTGTATTTCTAGGATATTCACAAAATAGTAAAGCATATATTGTCTTGAATAAAGAAACATCAAGAGTCGAGGAATCATTGAACGTAACATTCGGCGAAAGTCCACCTCCCTCTAAGACATCACCTTTGGTAGATGATGACTTAGTTGAAAGTCAAATGGTTAAAAACCAAGAAAACATAGAAAATGACGAACCGGTAAAAGGAGAAATTGTCAACATCAAAGAATCCAAAAGTCATCCATTAGACAACGTCATAGGAAAAATTAACGAAAGAACCTTAAGGTCAAAAGCCCAAAATGAAAGTAATTTCTTTTGTTTTGTTTCAACCATTGAACCTAAAACTGTTAATGAAGCCATAAAAGATGAATCTTGGGTCATAGCGATGCAAGAAGAATTAAATCAGTTTGTTAGGAACGATGTTTGGACATTAGTACCTCAACCTCAAAATCAAACCATAATTGGAACTAAATGGGTTTTTAGGAACAAAATGGATGAAAATGGAGTAGTGTCTAGAAACAAAGCTAGGCTAGTAGCTCAAGGCTACAATCAACAAGAAGGTATAGGTTATGACGAGACATTTGCACCCGTCGCTAGGCTTGAGTCAATTAGAATATTACTTGCATATGCATGCGCACACGACTTTAAACTATTCCAAATGGATGCTAAAAGTGCTTTTCTAAATGGTTTTATTAATGAGGAAATGTACGTTGCACAACCTCCCGGCTTTGCCGATTTTGAAAAACCTAATCATGTCTACAAACTTAAGAAAGCATTATACGGACTTAAGCAAGCACCAAAAGCTTGGTATGATCGACTTAAGACTTTCCTAGTTGACCATAAGTATACCATGGGCCTAGTAGACAACTCTCTTTTCACCAAGAAAAAGGGATCACATATTATCATAGTCCATATATATGTGGATGACATTATATTCGGTTCAACTTGTCAAGAGTTATGCGATGAATTTTCGAAAATCATGCATGATGAATTTGAAATGAGTATGATGGGGGAACTAAACTTTTTCTTAGGTCTCCAAATAAAACAATTAGAAGATGGGATATTCTTCAACCAATCTAAGTATATCAAGGATATGCTTAAGAAATTTGGTCTTGATGATTCCAAACCCATGAAAACACCAATGTCTTCCGAAACCAAACTCAGCAAGGATGACGAAAGTGAATCTGTAGATAGCATTAAATATAGAGGGATGATTGGTAGTTTACTCTACCTAACGGCTAGTAGACCGGACATTATGTTTAGTGTTTGTCTATGTGCACGCTTTCAAGAAGATCCCAAAATATCCCATCTTGAAGCCGTCAAACGAATCTTTAGATACATAAAAGGCACTACACACTTAGGATTATGGTATCCCAAAGGAACGAGAATGGAAACCAGAGTGTATGCCGACTCAGACCATGCCAGTGACTATGTCGATAGAAAAAGTACAAGTGGTATTTGTACTTTTGTAGGGCATTGTCTCACCTCATGGTTTGCTAAGAAACAAACGGCCCTCGCAATATCAACAACTGAAGCCGAGTACGTGTCAGCAGGAAAAGCTTGCCAACAAGCTCTGTGGATGGAACAAGCTCTCGTCGACTATGGAATTGAACTCAACGACATTCCCATTCTTTACGACAAAAAAGGAGCTATCGATCTCAGCAAAAATCCAGTCCAATACGCTAGAACCAAACACATAGAAATACGACACCATTTCCTACGCGACAATGTTCAGAAGAGAAACATCTCAATTGAGAAAGTATCCTTAGAGGAAAACATTGCCGACATCCTCACAAAACCTCTTAAGAGAGAACCTTTCAACTTTCTTAGACTTGGTTTAGGATTAATGGAACCTAGTGAGTAGATAAAACATTAGCTTAAACCTTAGATTAACCAAACAAGACAATAACCAAATTCCAAGCCTGAACCTGCGGAACCAAACGACAACAATGGCGGAACCCTTATTTTGGTTCCGCCAGATCCGCGGCCTGCTGAGCTAAATTCTTAGTATATTAAACAAACACCCTGTACTGTGTATCACATTCCCCAAAAACATACATCCCACTGGAACTCGACCCTCATCACACCAAACTCAGAAATTAGGTCATTCTTCACAACCAATTTGTGCTTAAATCATCTCTGTAAGTATCCTAATCATATCTAATTCCTAATCTGAGTCTAGGATTTCTATTTCTTGCACAAAAATCAAAACTTGGGGTTTATGCATATTTTTAGCAAAATCATGAAACATATTTACTGAATTGCATCACAAACCATGTTTTCCTTAGTTAGGAATTGCATCTTGTAGTACATTATCATTATTCATCAAAAACCCCATGAGAAATTTTTATCAAAATCTTCTCACGACTAGGAAATACGGTTTTTGAACATTGTTCATACAAATACAAAAACGTTATGTTTTTACACATCACTTGCATAATACCTCTTGAATGCTAAAGGGAATACATAACTAATATGTATTTTCGGGTACATTCAATCGTAGATACATTGAAGTAGGAGCGTTTGGGTTATCTCTAATTTTGTTATAAAACTTGCATTAACAAAATTTTCATGCATTAAAAGGAGTCGAGATAACCGCACCTCCACATTGTCCCCATGTAGGCACACACTAGAAATATATATATGATAGTTTTAACTAAACTTTGCATTTTTCGTGTTTAGGATAATCATGCCTCCCGTGACAAATTATGACCATAAGGACACCCTCAAATACCTACCTCAACATCACAAAACCAAAGGTCTCACCGAAGATCAAGTCAAAATCTTTAAGGCATTAGAAAAACGTTATGTTCACGAGGGTAGAACCATAGACCCGTCATTTTTAGAAGAAACCAATATCCGTGAACAATTAGCCGCTATCCAATTTGATAGTCTTCTCGACATAGATGAACCCATTATTCCTAGGTTTATACTTGAATTTTATGCTACTGTAAGTCTTAGCTCAGACGACTTTGGATTCATGAACATCCATTTCAAAGTTAACCAAAACCAATTCACCTTCCCTTTAAACCAATTCGGGGAAGTTTTAGGTATTCCAAGTCAAGGAACTTGCTTTTATTCGGACAAATGGTCATTGTCTATCCTAGATTCCAACCTTGATCGTATCCATCCATACGACACACCCCTAACTTCCAAAGAAATCATCCGTGAACATCTCTTCAATCCTAGAAACAACCAAACTAGGACAAGTCGGGGTAAACAGGTTGATCGAGATCCATTAGCCATGGAGCTCAATGAGCTTAAGCCTCAATTTAAAAAGTTGGAAGAAGTTCTTAGAGCCAACGTCATTAGCACCATAGGAAATAGGGACCATGTCAATGCAAGCCTTTGCTATATGATGTATTGTGTGTCTACTCACCAACAATTCAACTTAGCCTACTACATTGCCAAACGAATGGCAGATATTCCAGTCCTAGGTACCACCGCCATGCCGTACGGGATGCTTCTTACCCATCTGTTTAAAGCTTCTATTCCTATTCCCCGAAACGCTAGTGGTTTCCTTCCTGACTACACCAAAATTCCACACACCTTTGTTCCTCTTAGTGATCATAGGGTAGCCGTAGCAAGAGGAAAACGTGCTCATCCTCCTACCTCATCATCATCATCATCAGCTAGTGACGAAGATGGTTTGCCCAATTCTAGGATTCCTCCACCCGAATACATGAGTCAACTTCCTACTTACGAGAACCAATCCGAAGAATTTCGACAAACTAAAGGAATGATGAAGAACTTAGGCCGGTGGATCATGAAGCTCCACAAGAAGATGAACAAGAAGTAAGAGTTAGGGAGTGTTTGGTTTAGGACATTTTCAAACAATGATGTGATAAACTTGTGTGTCTTTTAGAATATTATGTTGGTATTTAACTTTTATGTGAACTAACATAATGTTGCAGGATGATAACACTTATTGTTATCAATTTTCCGTGCTTAAGCCATCGTTTGGCTTAACCTCCTGTTATGGTAAGTCATTATCATCGGATTAATCTATGTGTAAACGTGTGTTAGAACCTGTGTTTTTAGTATTTTTCTATCACATATTAGTAGTTACATATGTTTTAGGTGAATTTTCGGGATTTGAACGGGTATCGGGAAATATGCATTGCTCTCTGTTAAAAATTAGCACTTCCATATGGCGGATATGGCAGCACCCAAATATGGGATTCGTCTGTTATGTTCTTTGGCTTCGCCAATCTCAACACCACGGATTCTGCGGAATCAAAATCTTGGTTCCGCCTTTGTTATCGGTTGGATCCGCCAATTCAAACAGTAACTTTTTCAAAATTTTCCTGACTAATCTCGATTCTTAGATTATTGATTTTGGTTTTTAGGATAATTCCACTGATCATTAGGATCATTAAAATGATTTAGAAACACTTAGTACCATAAGAAATAAAATTCCCACCAAAATATGAATATTCAAATTTTATCCAAGTTACCTTTCTCTAACACCTAAGGATCCCTTTAATTGGTTCCTTGAAATCCGTGAATCAATCACATTACATGCTTTTCTGTCACCTCCTGCACTCACTAATCATCCTCATGTCAACTTCATTTCTATGGATTGAATTTCATAAAATGACAAACAACTTTTTCTTGTTCCAAGTCATTGGTAATCAACATTCCCTTATGAATCAAATCTAAACACCAATCTCCATGAACCTTAGAGACTATAAATTAGAAGCTTTAGGATGATCTCAACTCACATTTTATCATCATTTCTAACTACCTGCGCATTTCTAAAACAACTTCGCAATGCATAAATCAAACAACTCCCACATATCCAGACCACACAGAAGGACATCTAGAATTAGTGTCAGACCATATTGGTTCATAAATCCCATCTCTAATATGCACTTCCCTACCATATCTACTTCTACTACAACACCCATCATAACTCCTGTAGTTAACATACCATCACCCGCCCCAATTCCACCATCCAGATCATCATCACCTACCATAACTCCAATAGGTTCTACACCATCACCTACTCCATCTCAACCAAGATCACCATCACCTACAACAACACCAGTGGCTAGCACACCACTACCCACACCATCTCAAATGAGAAAATCATTGTCACCTTCACAATCACCCAACTTTCAACCACATGATTTACTTACCACACTCCAAACCATTGATGAATCAATGTGGCTCAACCAACAAAACACTCAAGGCAATGAGGAACTTGGTCATCTCAACACCTCTTCAAACATGATGAACTCTAACTTACATGATACAAAGGATTTAGAATCCATTTGGCTTGCCTCCATCATATCTTCATCAAACCAAAACAATCCTCCGCAATAGGCACTTTTAGTTTCTATCCTTAAGAACCTTTAGGATTTTTAGGATTGCTTTCCTTTTTTATGTTGTAACATCATGTTTTGTGACTTATGACACAAACAAATTTTGAATGAATGGATGTTATATCTATGCTTGTGGGTGATCACTATTTGGCATAATATCTTAGTTTGTTTGATTTACTAACATTATTGTATGGTTGGTTTGAATTCTCATAATGATTTGACCACTTATACTTAGGTGCATTTTTGATCAGACACGTATTTTTGACTTTTTAAAGTCAAATGGGTTGAACTATCATGTTTGGTTGACCTATACATATGCATTATGCTACTTGGTTGGATTGATTCACAACTAACCTTTGTTTTGTAGCTTTTCTCAACCTTGAATCATATACGTTGGTACCCTAGCAACGGGGAGTATAGATCAAGGGGGAGTATATCATGTACTAACTCATTATTTAGTAGCATTTCTCATCCTTAAAACGTATACGTTAGTACCCTAGCAATGGGGAGTATACATCGAGGGGGAGCATATCATATGCTAACCATTTGTTTTGTAGGTTCATAACCTTGGTACCGGTATGTGTTAAAATACACATACCTTTTACCTAATAAAACGGACTTAAAAGACCAAAAACATATAAAAAAATGCCATCTATATGTTTGTTTTGGTGTTTGTACATGTGCAGGTACGGATATGAGAAAATGACAAAAAGAAAGGCAAAATGGACAAAAAACGAGCACGAGATTGGAAATAGTACGAAGTTACGAGTCTATCAATAATTTTATTTGGAGCATCGAGGCAAAAGAAAAGAAATTTAAAGATTATTTATTTCAAGGACCAATGAATTAAACATAAAGAACGATGAGGGACCAAAGGTGTTTAATTCATATGAAGTTGTAAAGAAGACAAGGACTAAAAATGAAGCCAGGGGTGTCAAGTGGCAATTCACACCAAACCTAAAATAAAATCCATGTTCTAAAAGGCGGGTCCCACTATTTTTGGTGATAGCACTCTTGTTGGCTGAGAAAAAAAAATGAATGAAATATCTACTCTTGTTGGCGGTGAAGAAAAAAAAAAAAAAAAAAGAATGAAATATCTACTCCTAGGCATGTGAAGAAAAAAAAGAAGAAAGCAATGCATTTAGAAAGCAAGTGAAGCTCACATGCCCAAAATAATTCACAATGGAGCGTGGCCTATTGCACTTCCACCACTCTCACGTCCACTATCAACCAAATGCCCAATTAGAAGCTGCCAAGTGGCCTTGGTTGGGAAGGAAGACAAGAAATTTGGCTTATAAATAGAGGGCGCATGATCCGAACACCATAGTTTTTTTTGAGATAGCTTTTATTTTTCTCTTCACATTTACACACAGTAGCAGTTTTTAGCTTGTAATTTTCTCTTCATATTTATTTTACACAGTTCAGTTCTTTATATATTCGAGTATCTTTTAATTTTCTCTTCATTTATTTTTCATTTGTACTTCTTTGAATTAGACTAACAGTAGTCACTCTTTAGTTTAATTTTCTGCAACAGTTATTTCTTTCAATTCATACTATGTTTTAACTTTATGTTTAGCATTTAATTTCTGTCTTCTTAAGCATTTAATTTCTGTCTTTTCAATATTTATTAGCTTTTAGCTTATTATGTCTTATTACATCTTCTATAGATAGTTTTTATTATCTTTTTGTTATTCTTCTTTATTTCTTATATATCTCTTTGTTTTAATTTGTTTTTAGTTTATAAAGATTATAAATTTTTATATAAAGTCTTGTGATTAAAGAGCTTTTATGATGGTGTAAGTGTAAAATCTTGTTTTACACATTGGTCACACACACTCTTTTACACTTTATTTTATTTTACTAATTATTTTATTTTAGTTTATAAAGATTATAATTTTTTATATAAAGTCTTGTGATAAAAGAGCTTTTATGATGGTGTAGGTGTAAAATCTTGTTTTACACATTGGTCACACACACTCTTTTACACTTTAACTTTTTATAAAAGTTTATATATTTTTCTTGTTCTTTTTATAGAGTATTACTTATTATTGCTAACCTTTAATAAAGTTCTTGTTTTTCTTTGATCTCTTATCTTTCGCGACCTAAGGCGAGGAGCTTAAGGGTCTTATAAGCATAAAAATCATTAAAATTTACAACTTTAATAACTTTTATTAAGCTCTTTAGTTAACAAAGTTTTCAACTTTATTAACTAATTAGTAAAATTAAAGTTAATAGAGAAATAAACTTTAATAATTTATTTAGTTTATAAGATCGGGTGGTAATTCTCTCGTGTAAATCACCGGGTCTTATTCTCTTACCTTTTTATCATTTTTAGCTTAAATACTTAGTTTAATATTATGTTTACTATTGTAGAATTAATTGTTATTAGTTTAATTATTACTTAGCAAGCATATCTTTTTATTATTTTATTTTCTAGAGCTCGTTGTTATCTTCGTAGTTTTGCTTAATTAATCTAGTTTTTTTTTTATCACTTAAAATAGTTTTTAAATCTTTCACTTTAATACCAAACAAAATAAAAAGCAAAAAATCATTCCTTCAAGCATTTTAATAACAAACCTCAAACGACATCCTCAAATCACACCTCGTTGGGACACGACCCGGGTAACACTTGCCTAGAATCACATATATCTTACTTGTGAGTTTTGCACGTTGACCTTTTTCCCAAAAAGTTGACTTGTTGACTCGCACGTATCGTGTATATTTGATACGTACTTTACAACCGATCAATTTTTGGCGCCGCTGCCGGGGAGGTTGTGTTGCGACAATATCGTTAAGGTTTAAACGATTAGTGACTTGAAGATCCTTTGTCGTGAAGTTATCGCTTTCATAAAAATATATAAAAAAGAAAAAAACAAAAATATTTTTTTTCTTTTTCTTTGTATATATATATATATATATATATATGTGTGTATATATATATAAGATTAAAAATATATATATACAAAAACATTTCTTAGTGCATGCGCACTCGTTCTTCTACGTCGTCAAGTCCTTTACTTGAACTCATCAAAATTCCTAGAAGACGTAATCGAAGGCGTTCCACCTAAATAGTCGAACCCGAGATTCGTACTATCCCCAATCCTCCCATTGTCAAAATGGCGGATGATCGTACGATGTCTGAGCTTCTCCAAGCACCCACCGAGGGTTACGGAGACGCTATCGTTGTTCCGACAATCGTTGCTGATAGCTTTGATCTTAAGACCGGGTTGCTATCTTTAGTAACTTCGTGTCAATATTTTGGTTTTGAGAGGGACGATCCTCATTCCCACATTCGATGGTTTAACAAGATCACCTCTACCATCAAATACCGAAATGTTCCTCAAGAAGCCATCAAACTACTTCTTTTTCCTTTTTCTCTCGAGGGGGCCGCTCGAATTTGGCTCGAAAAACAACCCCCTCATTCGATCGAAACATGGGAAGATTTAGTATCGAAGTTTGTGAATGAATTCTTTCCTCCGTCTAAAACCACAAGCCTTAAAAATGAAATCACCAAATTCACTCAAAAATATGATGAATCCTTTAGTGAAGCGTGGGACCGTTTTAAAGAATTACTTCGCAAATGTCCTCATCATGGTTTTTCCGAGTTGCATCAACTCGATACTTTTTACAATGGTTTGAACCCAACCGATCAAGACTCTCTTAATGCCGCCGCCAGTGGTAATCTTTTGAATCGGACTCCGAAAGATGCTTTAGCTATCATCGAGAACAAGTCTAAGGTTCGCACTACACGAAGCAAACCAGTTGTTTCCCAAGCGAGTGCTTCTCCTTCTACTTCATCTCCGGTGAATTCTTTTAGTACGGATGCTAAGATAGACAAACTTACGGAGGCTATCCAATCTTTGGTTCTTTCCAAACAAAAGAAATTTTCTACTCCACAAACTTCTTCTCCCGCTCAAGTCAAAGCGGTGGAAGAAACTTGTGTCACTTGTGGTGGACCTCATGCATACTACAATTGTACTACCACCGATGGTAGTCGATTTGAAGTTAATGCGGTAGCCGGATCTTACAACCAAGGAGGTAACCAATACCGTCCTCAAGTTGACCCGAACTACCGTTCTAACAATTTTCTCGGACCACCCGGTTTCAATCCTCAAAATCCAAATGGGCAAAACCGAAATGCCCAATTTAACCAAAACCAAAGTCGGGTGAACCAAGGTTTCCAAAACCAAGGTTTCCAAAACCAAAGTTTTCAAAATCAAGGTAATCACCAAGGTTTTCAAAACCAAGGAAATCAAAACCGAGGTCAAAATCAGGGAAATTTCAACCAAAATCTGGGGAATGTTCAAAACCGAGGGCAAAATTTCAATCAAAACCAAGGTTTTAACCAAAATCAGACGTCCTCGGATGAATTGTTGAAGCAATTCATGAAATCCCAAGAAGAAACCAATCGGTTGTTGGTTAATCAAATAACTGAGATCAAGAAATCTTTAAATGATCGACCCTCGGGCTCAGGAACTCTTCCTAGCAACACGATCGCTAACCCGAGGGGCGATGTGAAGGCGATCACAACAAGGAGTGGTGTTTCATATGATGGACCCACAGTTCCTACTACCTCTTCTTCTCCTCCTCCCAAGGTAGTGGAACGTGAGACCGAGGCGACAAAGGACACGGAACTTCCTACTAACAACAGAAGTACCGAAGACGTCCAACCTCAGGTTATCCAACCATCCAAACCAAAGATTGTTTTTGAGCCAAAAGAAACTCCAATCAAAGCCAAACTTCCATATCCTTCAAGATTGAATGATCAAAAGTTCCGTGAAAAAGCCACAAATCAAATGGAGAAATTCTTCCAAATCTTTCAAGATTTGCATTTTGACATAAGCTTCGCGGATGCTTTACTTTTGATGCCCAAGTTTGCTTCCACAATTAAGGGGTTATTAAGCAATAAAGAAAAATTATTTGAATTAGCAAAAACACCTCTGAATGAGAATTGCTCAGCAGTTCTCCTCAAGAAGCTTCCCGAAAAGCTCGGAGACCCCGGAAAATTTCTCATTCCATGTGATTTTCCGGGAATGGTTGATTGCTACGCCTTGGCCGATCTTGGTGCAAGCATCAACCTAATGCCATTTTCCGTTTGGAAAAAGTTGTCTCTCCCTGAGCTCACTCCTACTTGTATGACCCTCGAGCTAGCGGATCGTTCTATAACTCATCCACTTGGAATAGCCGAGGATGTCTTTGTCAAAGTAGGGAAGTTTCATTTTCCCGCTGATTTTGTGGTGGTTAAATTTGATGCTGATCCCCGAGTTCCTCTAATACTCGGAAGATCATTCTTGAGAACCGGTCGTGCTCTAACTGACGTTTATGGTGAAGAAATAATGTTATGGATGGATGATGAAACCGTGACCTTCAACCTTGATCGAACTTACAAATACTCCTCCAATCAGGACTCTAATTCGGTTAATCGAATTGACATTATTGATGTTGCTTCGGAGGAATATTCTCAAGAAGTTCTTGGTTTTTCTGACAACGCTTCGAGTGGCAATCCCACTCCGTGTTCTCAACCAATCATTTTCGACTCTTCCCCTTCCCTCACTCTGTTTGAGGGAAGTGACTTCATTTTGGAAGAGATCGATGCTTGTCTCAAAGATGGATCAATTTCACCTGAAATTGATGATACCAACTTTGATCCGGAAGGAGACATTCTTCTCCTTGAGAAATTGTTGAATGATGATCCATCATCTCTCCCTTCAAAAGAACTTCATAAAGAAGAAATCAAAGAAATAAAGCTGTCTACTGAGAATCCTCCTGAGCTCGAGCTCAAGGATTTACCTCCTCATCTCGAATATGCTTTCTTAGAAGATACCGACAAATTTCCCGTCATTATTTCTAAAGACCTTAAGGATGAGGAGAAGACCCAACTCTTAGACGTGCTTAAAAAGCATAAGAGTGCCATCGCTTGGCAAATCTCAGACATAAAGGGCATAGACCCTCGATTTTGTACCCACAAGATCTTGCTCGAAGATAATTTTAAGCCAGCCGTCCAACAACAAAGACGGGTTAACCCAAAAATCCATGATGTCATAAAAAAGGAAGTTCTTAAACTCCTTGATGCCGGGATGATTTATCCAATCTCTGATAGCTCATGGGTTAACCCGATCCATTGTGTTCCGAAAAAAAGGTGGAATGACCGTCGTTACGAATGAAGAGAATGAGTTGATTCCCACACGTCTCGTCACTGGATGGAGAGTGTGTATTGATTATCGTAAACTGAATGATGCTACTCGTAAAGACCATTTCCCACTTCCTTTTATGGATCAAATGCTTGAGCGTTTAGCGGGGAATGAATTCTATTGTTTTCTCGATGGCTTTTCCGGGTATTTTCAAATACCAATTGATCCGCAGGATCAAGAAAAGACTACATTCACATGCCCATACGGAACATTTGCCTATCGACGCATGCCTTTTGGCTTGTGTAATGCTCCTGGCACGTTCCAATGATGTATGATGGCAATTTTTCACGATATGATCGAGAAGACAATGGAGGTTTTTATGGATGATTTTTCGGTCTATGGCAATTCCTTCTCATCTTGCCTCTCCCATTTAGACAAAATGCTTAAACGGTGTGAAGACACCAATCTTGTGCTAAATTGGGAGAAGTGCCATTTCATGGTCAAAGAGGGCATTGTCCTCGGCCACAAAATTTCCAATGCTGGGATTGAGGTCGATCGAGCTAAAGTCGATGTAATCGCAAAGCTACCTCATCCCACAACCGTCAAAGGAATTCGAAGTTTCCTTGGTCATGCCGGTTTCTACCGTCGATTTATTCAAGATTTTTCTAAAATCGCCCGGCCTCTGACACATCTTCTTGAAAAAGATGCTTCGTTCTTCTTCTCTCCCGAGTGCATCGAAGCATTCGGAATTCTTAAAAAGAAGTTAACGGAAGCACCGATCTTAGTTGCCCCCGATTGGGACTTGCCCTTTGAATTAATGTGTGATGCAAGTGACTATGCTATTGGGGCAGTCTTGGGGCAACGAAAATCGAAGTACTTTCAGCCGATACACTATGCGAGTAAGACGATGACCGATGCTCAATCTCACTATACCACTACTGAGAAAGAGTTATTAGCCGTTGTCTATGCTTTTGAGAAATTCCGACCTTATCTTGTCTTATCAAAAAGCATAGTGTATACGGATCACTCAGCTCTAAAATACCTTTTTGTAAAACAAGATGCAAAGCCGAGATTGCTCCGATAGGTTCTCCTCCTCCAAGAATTTGAGATCAATATCCGTGATAAAAAAGGAGCCGAGAACCTAGCTGCTGATCATTTATCCCAATTAGAGAATCCTCACCAAAGTGAGCTCGAGAAAAAGGAAATTAATGAAACATTTCCTCTCGAGACACTTAATATGATATCTTTTCGTGGTGATTCTAGTGCCCCATGGTTTGCGGATTTTGCAAATTACCATGCGAGTAACTTTTTTGTTAAAGGGATGTCATCCCAACAAAAGAAAAAATTCTTCAAAGATGTGAATCATTACTTTTGGGATGACCCCTATCTGTTTAAAATATGTGCGGATCAAGTCATCCGGCGGTGTGTTCACGGCCAAGAAGCCATGGATATTCTTAAGGCTTGCCACAATGGACCCACTGGGGGACATCATGGCCCGAACTACACCGCCAAAAAGGTGTTTGACTCCGGTTTCTATTGGCCCACAATCTATCGTGATGCCCATGACTTAGTCAAATCTTGTGACTCTTGTCAACGTCACGGGAAAATCTCGCAAAAAGATGAAATGCCACAAAATATCATTCAAGTTTGTGAAATCTTTGACGTTTGGGGCATAAACTTTATGGGGCCGTTCCTGTCTTCACGAGGGAACAAGTACATACTCGTGGCTGTTGATTACTTATCTAAATGGGTTGAAGCGAAAGCACTCCCCACCAACGACGCCCGAGTAGTTTGTAAATTTTTGAAATCTCTCTTTGCTCGGTTTGGAACTCCCTGTGCTATCATTAGTGATCGCGGTACGCACTTTTGCAATGACCAATTTGCAAAGGTCATGCTTAAGTACGGTATCACTCACCGTCTTTCTATCGCGTATCACCCACAAACAAGTGGACAAGTAGAAGTTTCAAACCGTGGTTTAAAAAGAATATTGGAAAGGACCGTAGGTGAAAACCGTGCATCTTAGTCGGATAAATTAGATGATGCACTTTGGGCCTTCCGTACAGCATATAAAACACCCATCGGGTGTACTCCATATAAGCTGGTGTACGGAAAGGCGTGTCATCTACCGATCGAGTTAGAGCACAAAGCCTATTGGGCCTTAAAGCATGCCAATTTTGACCTTCAGTCCGCGGGTGATCACCGGAAGGTTCAAATCAATGAATTAAATGAACTTCGTGATCAAGCCTACGAGAACTCTTTGATCTACAAAGAGAAGACAAAGAAGATCCATGACTCCAAAATCAAGAACCGCGTTTTCAACGTTGGTGACCGAGTCCTTCTTTTCAATTCTCGATTAAAGATATTCTCGGGTAAACTTAAAACCCGTTGGACTGGACCATTCACCGTTGCTAAAGTTTTTCCTTATGGTGCCGTCGAGTTATCTCAAACCGACGGACCAAACTTCAAGGTGAACGGTCATAGGTTGAAGCATTACTTTGGAGGGGACATACCACCCATGGTTGTCCCGGATCTCCAAACTTTTCCCACGGACCAATGAATTCGGGGCGAGTCAAGCTAATGACTCGATCGTAAACAAGCGCTTCGTGGGTGGCAACCCATGCTTATCCTTTTTTTTTTTTTTTATGTGCTAATAAGTGTAACGTGAGGAGGTCTACATCTTCCATTTCTCGTGTTTTGTGGTTGATTGTTTTGTGTCCAGGATTTACCCGAATTATGAAGACTCTCGTGCTCGTGGTTTTGTCTTTTCTCCACTCGAGTCTCATCCTTCGTTGCTTTTATGGGAAATCCGGTATCCTTAATCTTATCAACTAACGTTATCTATTTGGCATAATTCATAAATGGCCTTAGATTTGCGTAAGACGACCCTTACCTTTAAAACATTAAGGACAATGTTTCATTTTAGTCTGGGGGGTGATCTTTCGATTTGATTTTACCTTGCATTTTTTCGTATACCCTCGCAACCCTGTTTTTCCACCAAAAATCCAAAAAAATGAGAAAATTTAAAAATTTTTGCAAAAATATCATAAGTGTTTTGACACATTGTTGATTTTCCGTTGGTTAGAGTAGGAATAAAATTTTGACTTGACCGGGCGTGTTGAGCTCTAGCTTGTCCCCTTAACCTTTTTGACTAAGCATTCGCGGATCTTTTTATTAAAGATTTTAAATTTGCGAAGAACGAGAAATGATAAAGTTAATTATAAGTTGTGATGCTAAGCAATGATTATTTGGTTATCTTAAAAGTTCATTAGTGTAATTTGTAGTTTTTCCTCCCAGAAGCTAAAAAAAGTGTTGTTTTCAAACTTTTGAACATTAGAAGTCGTTTTATTACAAACTTTTATTCAACTTTGATATAGAGTACGAGTTCAACTTTTTATTTAAATTTTTGAACAAGCATACTTTCTTAAAATCGGAATAATATTGCAAAAGCAAGTGAGTAAAATCACAAGTATGATGCAAGTATATATGTGTTAAAAAAAATGATGAAAAAGTGAAAAATGAAAAATGAAAAATTTGTGTTATGTGAATAAAAATGTTGCTTATGAATAAATGTATGAAACTTGCTTTTTCTTAAATTTAAATCGGAAGTTGAACTAGTATTCGTCAATTTTGTGTTAAAGTTTAATGGGAATTTGGTAGATTGTTGATTTCAAAGACCCCGAAAGCTCCGATACTATTCTCGAGGGTGTAAAAACCTAGCCTTCTAAGCTTTGCTAAAAGGACAAGCTGAGAAGAAAGTCGCTACATGGAGTGATCTCATCTTTGCGTCTCTAATCTCCAAATGATCGTCGGTTGTTGTCTGTTTAAGTATTTAAATATTAACTTAGCGGGAATTTTAGAAATCTTTGAAATCGAAATCCCGCTGATTTCGGTACTATTCTCTGTTAGGTGTCAAAAGCCTGGTCACCTAAAACCAACTGGTTTGGGATGTGCCGAGAAGAAAGCCGATACATGGAAAATGCCCTTTTTGATCCTTAGATTTCAATATTCCCGGTGAATTAATATTTGACTTAATCAAGTAACAACCATAATAATATCGATTTTGTGATCAAACTTTTGAAAATGAGCACACGTACCAAACTTATAGAATAATTGGGGGTGAAAAGTTTACAAGTTACATTCATGAGTAGCATTAGCATCTTAACTTGTGTTTAACAATGATTTCGTTTTTAAGCTTAGTTTGGGGACTCGTGAAAAATCAAGGACGACGAATTTTATCCGTATGGTCACTTCTTTATGAGTTGTGTTTCCTACTCCGTGATCCTAAAAATTATTGTAAAATAATGAAGAACAAACCATCACATAAAAATAAGAAAAATATAAAAATAGAATAAGTGTGAATAAATTGGAAAAGCGGGGAGTTTTTAGAACTTTTGATTTCTTAATATCTTTTCAATATTTTGCTACTTTTCAAAGTTAGTAAAAAGAGGTTGGAAATTTTTGGTTTCAAAAGCATAAGTTGATAACATTGCGTGAGGACACGACAATATCTTAGTCTGGGGGATTTTGGTATGTGTTAAAATACACATACCTTTTACCTAATAAAACGGACTTAAAAGACCAAAAACATATAAAAAAATGCCATCTATATGTTTGTTTTGGTGTTTGTACATGTGCAGGTACGGATATGAGAAAAGGACAAAAAGAAAGGCAAAATGGACAAAAAACGAGCAAGAGATTGGAAATAGTACGAAGTTACGAGTTTATCAATAATTTTATTTGGAGCATCGAGGCAAAAGAAAAGAAATTTAAAGATTATTTATTTCAATGACCAATGAATTAAACATAAAGAACGATGAGGGACCAAAGGTGTTTAAGTCATATGAAGTTGTAAAGAAGACAAGGACTAAAAAGGAAGCCAGGGGTGTCAAGTGGCAATTCACACCAAACTTAAAATAAAATCCAGGTTCTAGAAGGCGGGTCCCACTATTTTTGGTGATAGCACTCTTGTTGGCTGTGAAAAAAAAAAGAAAAAGAAAGAAAAAATGAAATATCTACTCTTGTTGGCTGTGAAGAAAAAAAAAAGAAAGAAAGAATGAAATATCTACTCCTAGGCATGTGAAGAAAAAGAAAAAGAAAGCAATGCATTTAGAAAGCAAGTGAAGCTCACATGCCCAAAATAATTCACAATGGAGCGTGGCCTATTGCACTTCCACCACTCTCACGTCCACTATCAACCAAATGCCCAATTAAAAGCTGCCACAAGGCCTTGGTTGGGAAGGAAGACAAGAAATTTGGCTTATAAATAGCGGGCGCATGATCCGAACACCATAGTTTTTTTTGAGATAGCTTGTATTTTTCTCTTCACATTTACACACAGTAGCAGTTTTTAGCTTGTAATTTTCTCTTCATATTTATTTTACACAGTTCAGTTCTTTATATATTCGAGTATCTTTTAATTTTCTCTTCATTTATTTTTCATTTGTACTTCTTAAATTAGAATAACAGTAGTCACTCTTCAGTTTAATTTTCTGTAACAGTTATTTCTTTCAATTCATACTATGTTTTAACTTTATGTTTAGCATTTAATTTCTGTCTTCTTATGCTTTTAATTTCTGTCTTTTTAATATTTATTAGCTTTTAGCTTATTATGTCTTATTACATCTTCTCTAGATAGTTTTTATTATCTTTTTGTTATTCTTCTTTATTTCTTATATATCTCTTTGTTTTATTTTATTTTTAGTTTATAAAGATTATAAATTTTTATATAAAGTCTTGTGATTAAAGAGCTTTTATGATGGTGTAGGTGTAAAATCTTGTTTTACACATTGGTCACACACACTCTTTTACACTTTATTTTATATTACTAATTATTTTATTTTTAGTTTATAAAGATTATAAATTTTTATATAAAGTCTTGTGATAAAAGAGCTTTTATGATGGTGTAGGTGTAAAATCTTGTTTTACACATTGGTCACACACACTCTTTTACACTTTAACTTTTTATAAAAGTTTATATATTTTTCTTGTTCTTTTTATAGAGTATTACTTATTATTGCTAACCTTTAATAAAGTTCTTGTTTTTCTTTGATCTCTTATCTTTCGCGACCTAAGGCGAGGAGCTTAAGGGTCTTATAAGCATAAAAATCATTAAAATTTACAACTTTAATAACTTTTATTAAGCTCTTTAGTTAACAAAGTTTTCAACTTTATTAACTAATTAGTAAAATTAAAGTTAATAGAGAAATAAACTTTAATAATTTATTTAGTTTATAAGATCGGGTGGTAATTCTCTCGTGTAAATCACCGGGTCTTATTCTCTTACCTTTTTATCATTTTTAGCTTAAATACTTAGTTTAATATTATGTTTACTATTGTAGAATTAATTGTTATTAGTTTAATTATTACTTAGCAAGCATATCTTTTTATTATTTTATTTTCTAGAGCTCGTTGTTATCTTCGTAGTTTTGCTTAATTAATCTAGTTTTTTTTATCACTTAAAATAGTTTTTAAATCTTTCACTTTAATACCAAACAAAATAAAAAGCAAAAAAATCATTCCTTCAAGCATTTTAATAACAAACCTCAAACGACATCCTCAATTCATACCTCGTTGGGACACGACCCGGGTAACACGTGCCCGGAATCACATATATCTTACTTGTGAGTTTTGCACGTTGACCTTTTTCCCAAAAAGTTAACTTGTTGACTCGCACGTATCGTGTATTTTTGATACGTACTTTACAACCGATCAGTACTCCAATTAGGGGGAGTATTATCCAAGGGGGAGCTTTAAAGTTCTCAAAATCATTGAAACAATCTTGGTACTCCAATTTAGGGGGAGCAATAACCAAGAATTGTTCACCACATTCCGCTACGCATATCTTATTTTTGTTTCGACAAAAAGGGGGAGATAGGATTAAGTTTATACATCACTATGATCATCACAGTATATGTTTTTATGCTTAAAATAGTTTTCAAAACTTGCATAAAACTAACTTAATCTATATTTTTAAAAGACTTTCACTTTACTTATTACATTGCTTAAAAATAAACTTTATGTTTTGTCATCAACAAAAAGGGGGAGATTGTTAATACAAATATCGTCCTAAAAACGTTATTTATAGGTTACGATCTTTGCTTTATTTTGTTAATGACAATAATAAGGTTTATCTTTAGCAAAGCATAAATATAAGTTAAAGTCTTTTACATTTATAGTAACAAGTCTTTTAAAACATATTTACACATTACATGATCACTAGGATTCACATTGCATATATACATTTTACATTTACATGTTTTACTTTTATTTCTTAAATTAGAAATATTAAACATGACATCATGGCATACCTCATTTTGATATCTTTAGGATATCTTGAGGATTTAGGTGATATCTTGTATAGATCTTCAAGCTAAAGAGTTGACTTTGGAAGATATGGAAAGATTGTGCAAGATATGGAAAGATATGGGAATATCTTAGCTGTCTGGTTCCCGCGGAACCAAACACCATAACTGGCGGATCCCAGAATTTGGATCCGCCAAATCCGTGCCCTGTTGATCAGCTTTGCCTATAAATAGCAAGCTGATCATTCAGGCACATTCATCACTTACATAGCATAAATTATACATTCATTCATTTATACATTACTAACCCATATCATTCATTCATTTCATTCTTAGTGATCTTCCTTTTTGTAGCAAAAGAGATCAAGCATCAACAAGCTTCAACACACTGTTGCAAGTCTTGAAAATTAGATACTGTGTGATTAGTTAGAGTTTACACATCATTGTTATACCGGGAGTGGTTGGACCATTATAAAGAACTCGACATCTAGCTTAGTGTCGGTAATTGTATAGGCGACGTTAGGTTGGTTCTTCCTTGAAGTAGAACTCGGTATTTAGCTTTGTACCGGAAAAAGGTGTAAGCGACGTGTATTAAGGTTTTCTCCGCCGAGAAGGGAGTTTGTTTCTTAGTGAAGAAAAACTCTCGAGTTAGAGGCTCGAGGAGTGGAGTAGGGCAAGGAAGAGAGTCCTTGTAGCCGAACCACTATAAATCTCCGTGTTGTGGTTTGATTGTTCTTTTCTCTACTTACTTACTTATATTACTTGTTTGTGTGCAATTACTTTGAAATCACAATAAGTCACAAAGTGAATTAAAGTTTAAAAAACGGTAAAAACTATTCAACCCCCCTTCTAGTTTTTCATATTTTATTTTTTGTGTTTATTTAATTTTTATTAGTTTAGGTTTTATTTTTGTTTCATCTACTGTTGTTCTTGGTTGTTTATCTTTCAGGTAATAATGAAGATGGACAATCCAGACATTTCTATGGAAGAATATATCAGACTTGAAGAGGAAAGAGCCTTGAGCAATAATCGGATCTACGATTGGGAAAGAGCAAGATATGGTGCACAAGTCATCGAGAAGAAAGAACCCACGATGGAAGAATACTTGTTATTGAAACAGGAAAAGTCTTGGAAAGAAAGAAAGACATTCTCATTTCGACACACTTGGTATATATCAAATGATGATGATGAGGAAGAGTCGTATAATATGAAACCAATTCCGGCAATTGTTATTGATGGTGTTTTTCCTCCGGAAATTGCACAAGTTGAAGAAGAATCATATGATTTTAATGCAAATTTGATTCCAGCCATTGCTTTCAATGACACTTATTCATCGGAGATTGCCAAGGAGGAAGTAGAATACAAATCTAGAGCAATGAAGTATGCCGCAATTGCATGTGACTTTCCACCCGAGTTGGAATATATATTCTCATCTTATCAAAACCAACATGATGATATTCCCTCGGATGAAGATAATGAGTATTCTAATATTGAAAGGTTTAATTGTATTGTGTACGATGACATACCGCAATTACCACAACAAACGGAAGTATTCAGGTGTGGAATGGATAAGCCAGATTTTGACCCAACGAGGGATTTTGAAGAAATCTGGGATGACTTATTTAAGGTGGATATTCGGGACGAGGATGAAATTGCAAGACCACTAGTTGAAGATGGAGACTCACAAGATGAATTGGAGTCATTTACAACACAAAGTGGTACAAATTTATTAGAAATTATCAATCCGGTTACTAATAATCTTGTTAGTTTTCCTACACAGGTTGCAAAACAAAAGAATGATGAGGTGAAACATATTATGCCACCTAATGAAGCACATAAAGCACCTGTTATCAACCCATTCTTGGTTGAAATTTCAAATGAATTTGATGATGAGCTCTTGGAAACTGCCTTGGTTAAAGAGAAGACTAATTTAAACCTAAAGAGGAATGTAGAAGAACTTGAACAGGTACTCACCAAAGACCCTTTTCTCATCTTTTATGGAAGTCAAGGGACGCCTTACTACCAATGGAACAAACGTAGAAGAAAGGACATTCACTCATCCTCAACATACTACTCTCTTGCATGTATGTTCAAACCATCTCATTTTTCATCCAAGCCGGGTAAGGTTAAGATAGAAGTAAATATATTGCCAAGGTATGATCTTTACATATTTCTTCCATATCTAGTAGCATATTTACACCTTATGGTGCTTATTGCTACTATCACCCGCACTTGATTTCAAGTGGGGGGAGAAACACCCTATTACATAGTAAATAAGGGTGGAGTCAGGCTCGTGACTCGAACAAAAACATGCGCTTCGTGGGAGGCAACCCACGCTTGTATTTTATTTTTTTTAGTATATTTTCATTTTCGTATTTCTGTTAGTTGGTCAATACGGCGTATGCGCTGTTAGTGGATATGGCGTATTAACCCCTGACGTGCACTTTAGTATTTCCTACAGGCAGTTGATACGGCGTATCCAATATTCCATGGATACAGCGTATCGACACTTTGCCTGTAATTTTTTGTATTTTCGTTTTCTAACCGATGATTAATTAGATGTTCTCGAGTTTCTTTTTCTGTGGTCTCTATATTTTGACAGGTTCGAACGATTTATGGTGTTGATGGACTCCGTCAGTTGCTCGCAAACTTACATTGGAGGATCATTAATAACGCTCAGAATGCGCATGTTTTTAGTTGCGTTATCATTAGTTTTGTGCATCATATTTGGTTATATTTGTACGTATTTGTTACTTAATCATGAAAAAGTGTATATGCAAGTAAATGTAACCAAGTACAGGAAAAGATGATGAAAAGACGAAGAATTGGAGTGATTATGCACATTTGGAAGATTCTCGAGATGGAGACAAGAGAGAAACCACACAAGGACTCAAGGATTTGATAGTGTTAAGGTTTCCATGTTCATATATCAAGGAAATATCAAGTTCTATGGAAGAAATCAACACCTAAATGAAGGATAAAGCATGCGACGAGAAATGGCATGAAAAAGTTAAAGTTGTGAGTGCATGAAGCATCCAACAGATCGGATGCAACCCGCATCCGATTCGGTTGGAATTTACCGAGGCGAGGAACCAATCGGTTGGTCCAAAAACCGATCGGTTGGACAGATCTGCAGTTACCATTTCGCATTAAATGAAGGTTTTACTTCCCATTAATCATTGGAGTCTGATCATTTCTTGATATTAACTCTGGAGGGACATTTTGGCTTGAAGAATAAGTGTTCTTACACTATATATTGGACCCTATGCATGTATGCTTAGTGGTGACACCCCAAATTAGTAAAAGGCTTACACCAAAGTACTTACTATCTTATTATTATTGCCCAAAAGTCTAGTATTGCTGTAGAAACGTCCAGGAGATATTGAGTTTGAGTCTCAATAGTTTGGCTAGAGTTTGGAGTTGTTTACTTGTCATAGTAGGCGATTGGAGGAGTGTGGTTGCTATAGTTCCACGATTCTAGTTTTTGTAATACTAAGCTAGGTATATCTTGTTTACTTACAATGAACTATTTTTACTTTGAGTTTAATGAAAGTTTCGTTTGTTACTTGCGTGTTGTTATGTTGATTGCTATGGAGTAATTTGTGATATACTTGTGTGTATGATGTAACTAATTGTGGAGTATTCTTATCTTAAAAAGTGATGCATGAAAACATTTCTTATTTTATGAGTTTTTTGGAATAATATCTAATCTTGCTTAATTTGTTGGTAAAAACATTTTAAAGAATAAAAAGGCCAAAAGGATTTTCTTTATGTTTTTATTCCAAAATGTTAGTACACGAATTAGTATGGGATATGGCGTGTGACAAGCATCATATTTACTCATTAAAATGGATTTGAAACGATTTCATCACGAGAAAAGGCTGAAAGGATTCATAGGAATTTATGAGATAAGAATTGCTTTTCAAACAACTAGTGTTTAATAGAATTGTCATAATAGTTAATAAGGCCGAAAGGAGTTAACTAGGAGATTGAATTCTTAGTAATGATTCTTCTTGATATAAACCATTGATTGTTAATCATTCATCTAAAATTGTGCATCATTACAAGTTACACCAAACTTTGTAGAATACTCTATGCAATTGGTTAAGGAATTACACACAAGTATATGTTTTGTTTAATTGGATTCTATTTACGTTTTTGAATTTTCGCAAAAAAAATTGGATTGACAACCCTTTTTACAAAGCTATTTATAATTTAATACAAATACCAAATCCCTTGGGACGATCTCGACTTACCCACCTTTACTATCACGGACGAGTATACTTGCTCGTATGTGTTAAATAGAGAACCGGATAAATCATGTTTATAAATTTTAAAATTTGTACACGGTAGAGCACATCAAGTTTTTGGCGCCGCTGCCGGGGATTTGAATTGATTTGTTTTGATTTTTGATTGTAATTTTATAAGTTTTGATTTAGAAAATTCATGTTAAAAAAAAAAAAAAAAAAAAAAAAAAAAAAAAAAAAAAAAAGTTTGGTTTTAGGTCCAACCGAATCGGATGGATTAGCATCCGATCGGTTGGAGCTCTCGGAAAAGTTTTTTGTTTTTGTTATTTTTCTGTTTTCTTTAGTCTTAAATGATAGTTTAATGATTGTTTAAGTTTAATAATAGATAATTTTAATTATATGTTTAAGTAGAAGTTAATGATAATCATAGGATTAGTATTTAATATATGTTTTAATGTTTTATTAAATTATTTAATGTTAGTAAGTAGTTTTAATTTTATGTTTTAAAGTAGCTTAAGAGCTTTACATTCATATTGTTAGTTAATGTTAGTTATTAGTAGAGTTAATTTGTTTTATTTAAAGTTATTAATTATGGGTTAACTTTTTCTAGATAATTAATTTTATTTCTTAGTTATTATATTAAAGTTAATTAGAGTTAAAAAAAATATATGTTTTTTTTTTTTTTTTTTTTTTTTTCCCGACCCAACCGATCGGATGTTGCCCGCATCCGATTCGGCTGGGCCATTTTTGGTTTTTACGAATTAACCATCCGATCAGATGGATATGGATACCGATCGGATGGATGCGTCGGTAAAATTTTCAAAATTTTTCAATTTTTAGTTGTTTTAGTGTTTTGAGTGTTTGAACTTGTTGGTTACTTGATATGATTTCATTTTTAAGTATGTTTCGAATATGACTAACCCTAATACTAATGATTTGGATTTTTGTGTTTGTGGTTATGTTATAGTTATTATTTGCTTTAGTAAGATGGAAAGTTTGAGCGAAGTTTCGGAGTATTTGAGAAATTTGGAAGAAATGTTCAAGGATTCTGGAGATTCCTTGGAACGTTTGGAGAACTTTTTGGAAGAAGTTAAGATGGATCTTGAAAAGGTAGATGAAGTAGGAGAAAATCAAGTTTGTTTGCCAAAGAAGAAAAATGTTGTTGTGTTTACGAGAGCTCCTCTGAAGGAGTTCGATGCACCACACATGAGGTTTGCTACACCTTGTGGTGTGGAAGGAGTCAAAGCTTGGGATGCACAATTGAATATGGAGTATGGAGATAATTATATAACCGAGGATGTGCTAGATAAACTTGGGTTTGTTCGCCTTGATTATGAAGATTACGGGAGAAAGAAAGTGAAAGATGTGAAAGTGAATATTCACGGTCATAGTTTTAAGGTTGATTTTGTTGTTCTAGACTATGGAAACACCGATGAGCCGGAGGTAGTATTTGGAAGGGATTTTCTTGTTACCACTAAGTGTAAAGTTGATTTTGCACTTGGTAAAATGAGAATTGATATCATCGATTTAGAAGAAGAAAATGAGGTAGATGTGATGCTTGAGGAATTATGTGAAGGAATGGAAGAAGTCAAGGAAGGGAAGGAAGAAGTTTTTAAAATGGGAAAGGCTAGTAGGAAGAAAGCACCTCTTAACAAATTAACCCAACCCTCCACCCCAAAGAATGATAATTCATCATCGTCATCATCTAATTCACCACCAAACTCACCATAAACCGTTAAGCCTTTGACTCAAGAACAAAAGGAGGCTATCTTGGAGAATTTGGAGATGAAATTTCATGAACTTATGGAAAAGAAGCCTGTGATAGAAGTGTTGAATAACTATATATGACATACCGTAAGAAATTGGATGCGGTCATGATGGCTAGATCTAGGCTAGAAGACAAAACTTTTGATGAGGTAGAAAGAGAAAGAATTGTGGAGAACGGATTACCTAAGAAGATGAGTGATTCGGGGAACTATGTTTTACCAATCAAGGTAAATGGAACAACTCCTATGTATGCATTGGCAGATACCGGGTCAAGTGTGAGTGTTATGCCATATCCGTTGTACAAAAGGTTAGGACTTAGTAACCCCCAACCTAATCAATCTAATCTCACCATGGCCGACAATTCTCAAGCAAAAGCAATGGGTGAGGTGAAAAATGTTAGATTGCAAATAGGGTACCAAGCATTTTTAGCCGACTTTTTAGTACTTAACATACCGGTAGACAAAGAATTAACACTTTTGTTAGGTAGACCATTTTTAAGAACATGTGGGGCTATAATAGACATGGGCCGTGGTACGATGACTATTGATGATGGGATTTTGAAATATACTTACTACCCAAAACCTAGAGGGAAAATGGTAAAGGAAGTGCATGAGAAAGATAATGAGGAAGAATACTTGGGATGTTTTGAAATAGGAAGAGATGAGGAAGGTAGGCCTAAATATGGGCCGGTTACTCCTAGTTTCTTTGATATCGAAGACGAAATGGAGAGGGCTCTAGCAATGGAGGCTTTCTTTAACCCATTTAAAAATATTTTTGTGTTTAATAAACTTACAGATTTTCTTGGATCATTACCGATCCAACTCAAAAATTTGGAGTGGGGACCCTATGGTCCGAGTGTTTACAAGAAAGAAGAGGGAGATGATGGGGATACGTTTGAAGATTTCTCATGGGAAAGAGCTTTTAGTATCTATGAAGATGTGTATCGAGAATGGTGTTTGGAATTCTTTTCAACCTTCTATTTTGAAAGGAAAGTGGTTGATCTTATGAGGGAGACTTGTATTTAGTTTAGGTTATGCGGGAATGAGCATACTTATACTTTGCCAGGTTTTGCTGTGGCTCTTGGTTTGTATGAGCAACATGAGGTTGAACATAGTTTGTTTGAAGCTCATTTTGTGAGCTTAGTGAGGTTTCATAATGACTATGATGGTATTCCAACTTATTGGAATCGAGTTGGTGATCCGGGGTGTTCTAGGAGAAATTCATCCAAGTTAAGGAACCCTTTGATGAAGATTTTGCAAAAGTTGATAGCTTGGGGAGTTTTGCATAGGACGGGTAGTAGAGATAAGTGTAATCAGCCCGACTTGTGGGTGATGAAATTGCTAGAGGAGGATAAGAATGGTAATGCGGCTTGGATCATAGCCAAATATCTTTCTAGGAGAGCACCGGGGATTAAAGACAAGAGTGATATTTGTGGAGGTCATTATATAACCACGTTGGCAAGGAATTTAGAATATTTTGAGGATGAAGAGTTGGATAAGTGTTCGGGTCCGATTGAGAGTGAGACTTGGGATGATAAGAGTTTTGGAAAAGCGTTGGATAGGAAGAACAAGACATTGGGAGCTTGGACTGAGCCGGCAATTGCCGAACCTCAACCACCACCACCAATGGGAAATGTTTATGGACATGCACCGAGTAGTTTTGATTCGGGATGGGGAGATTGGAACCGTGAGCTAAATGATATGGAGCGTAGGGATGTTTGGAGAGATTCAATGATGATGAGGGGTAACTATAATTATGATTATTCCATGCCGATGCTCCAACACTTGGCACGTGAGGCCAATTATACGGTACCACCCTACAACCCACCAAATGTTCCACCATACCCATTTCCGTATGATCCCTATCCTGGTCCATATCCTTACCCATATCCTGGGTATGCACCTTTTCCTGAGCCAGTGCCAGTGTATGGTAGAGTTCCCATGGTTGTAGGTTCGAGTTTCGATGTTGTTGGTTCATCATCTGGAGCTGGGCGGCAGAAGAAGAAGAGAAACAGAGTCTATACAGTTTTCGAGGAGGCCGAGAACTATGAGACTGAAGGCAGCGAGGAACCAGAAAGTATGGATGACGATGACGAATGATCGTCTTGATGTTATGGTTTGTGTTTTAAAAAAAAACAATTATGTGTGTCGAATAATTTCTATCTCTACTTTCTTTATTTTTTTTCTTTTAGGATTAATAACGTATGGTTTGTTTTTAATTTAATTACTTTGTTTGTTTTAGTATTTTGTTTGTTTGTTTGTTTTGTTTCATATATTTTTGTAGTTTTTGCAGGGGTGAATTACCGGAAGCTTATTGTTGATCAATATTTGGAGTTGGAGAACTCATTTGCTTATTTATGATCAAATATGCGTATGCGTATTTACCCTGGTTGTACCATTTTAACTAAATTTTTCCCATTTCCTTTACTTTGAAGTTCATTTTTTATTACATTGGGGACAATGCAAAACTTAAGTATGGGGGAGGGAAGAAAATAGGGAAAATGGTTTAATTTTAAATTTTTTAGGTTTAGTAGAACTTTGGATTTAAGTAACTAGAATTCGTTCGCCCTTGATTTTCTAGTTGTTTTCTCACAAAATTTATATAGTTTAAAGAACTAGATTGATTCAATGGTAAAAATGAGGTTATTTGAAATTTTTTTTGGAATTTAATCAAGTTATGAGAGCAATTTAATTTTAGAATCGATAACATTTACTAGTACATGTTATAACCTTTCTTAAATTGTGAGGATTTGAGCCTTTTTGTATAAAGCATTTCTTATGCTATATATTTCGTTATGAGTGTGCTGGTGATTATGTTGATTCTAGAACTTGTACTTGTTATGCATTACGGTTAAAATCCCTTTCAAGTGATAAAATATATTCAAATGATAAGAGGCAACTTAGGATTTACACCAAATGGCCATCCGTTTACAGAAATATTTTTGCTGACCACATCGGTTAGTTATCCTCGTATTTGGAACCCATTTGTTAGCGTTAATCTCTTATGCTAGATACCCTTGGTTACACCTTCTAAGCTATTCTTTTCTTTTGATTAAATCCAGAAAATTACAAAAATATTTTACACTTTACACCTTAGTCTTACCAGAATCAAGTTCAATTGAAGTTCGAAAACTATTTATTTTTTGATGATTACACATTGGCCACACTTTGATATGTGTATGTGTTGTTTCAACGAAGAAGGAGGTCGCTACTCTTATTTGTATTTTTTGTAGCGTGTGCTCATCCAAAGTGTGGGGGTGACGAGAAAGTTTCGTTTGTTAAAAAAAAATGTGAATAAAGTGAATAGCCAATGAGCTATAATGTATGAGTATCAATTAGCCAATGAGCTAAGAGGAAATAAGTGAGTATGTGATGCGGAATAACGATCGAAGGAGTTTAGAAAGTAATCATTTGTGGTATAAAGAGTTGGGAACGGAATTTGAAATTGGTTCTTATTTATTTTTTTTTCATTTTGTAGAAATCTATCATATAAATATTCCCATGCCTTATCCCTACCCTTTACCAAATTACTTTATTCGTTGTTAGCTTTCGAGCATCCGGATTAAGTGATGGCTTTGTAAAGATATGTAGTGCATGGATATTGTAGTGACCATCCGGTTTTTGAGTAACTAAATGACGCGCCAGCGATCTAGAGCCTATTTTGGTGACCATCCGTTATGCAAATAACGTGCCAGCGAACCAAGGTACATTCTAGTGAACATCTATTGTTTATCTATTCAAAAATACGCGCCAGCGAGCTATTATATTCTTGTATGAAATGTTTGAACATTAGCCGGTAACCTTTAACCCTAAACCCGAATAAAAGACCTCTTTGATGTTTTATTTTGTTGTTTTGATACTTGTACAAGCTTATGGTAATATACATGAATCATGACTGAGCAATGAGTGGTTTACCAATTAATCTCCCTTAGAGTGTTGAGTGAATTTCAAAATTCTTCGTGAGGTGCTTAGTTATGTTATCAAGCTCGATATTAACTTGTTTATGTTTAAAGAATTTTCACATTAAAATACAAATTAACAATTGTTCCTTCGGGATGGTTTTTAGATTTTTGGAATCACGATAACGATACCATTGAAATCATTTTTATAAATTCTAGACTTGCTCGAGGGCGAGCAAAACTCAAGTGTGGGGGAATTTGATAACGCTCAGAATGAGCATGTTTTTAGTTGCGTTATCATTAGTTTTGTGCATTATATTTTGTTATATTTGTATGTATTTGTTACTTAATCATGAAAAAGTGTATATACAAGTAAATGTAGCCAAGTACAGGAAAAGATGATGAAAAGACGAAGAATTGGAGTGATTATGCACATTTGGAAGATTCTCGAGATGGAAACAAGAGAGAAACCACACAAGGACTCAAGGATTTGATAGTGTTAAGATTTCCATGTTCATATATCAAGGAAATATCAAGTTCTATGGAAGAAATCAACACCGAAATGAAGGATAAACCATGCGACAAGAAATGACAAGAAAAAGTTAAAGTTGTGAGTGCATGAAGCATCCAACCGATCGGATGAAACCCGCATCTGATTCGGTTGGAATTTACCGAGGCGAGGAATCGATCGGTTTGTCCAAAAACCGATCGGTTGGACAGATCTGCAGTTACCATTTCTCATTAAATGAAGGTTTTACTTCCCATTAATCATTGGAGTCCGATCATTTCTTGATATTAACTCTGGAGGGACGTTTTGGCTTAAAGAATAAGTGTTCTTACACTATATATTGGACCCTATGCATGTATGCTCAGTGGTGACACCCCAAATTAGTAAAAGGCTTACACCAAAGTACTTACTATCTTATTATTATTGCCCGAAAGTCTAGTATTGCTGTAGAAACGTCCAGGAGATATTGAGTTTGAGTCTCAATAGTTTGGTTTGAGTTTGGAGTTGTTTACTTGTCATAGTAGGCGATTGGAGGAGTGTGGTTGCTATAGTTCCACGATTCTAGTTTTTGTAATCCTAAGCTAGGTATATCTTGTTTACTTACAATGAACTATTTTTACTTTGAGTTTAATGAAAGTTTCATTTGTTACTTGCGTGTTGTTATGTTGATTGCTATGGAGTAATTTGTGATATACTTGTGTGTATGATGTAACTAATTGTGGAGTATTCTTATCTTAAAAAGTGATGCATGAAAACATTTCTTATTTTATGAGTTTGTTGGAATAATATATAATCTTGCTTAATTTGTTGGTAAAAACATTTTAAATAATAAAAAGGCCGAAAGGATTTTCTTTATGTTTTTATTCCAAAACGTTAGTGCACGAATTAGTATGGGATATGGTGTGTGACAAGCATCTTTTTACTCATTAAAATGGATTTGAAACGATTTCATCATGAGAAAAGGCCGAAAGGATTCGTAGGAATTTATGAGATAAGAATTGCTTTTCAAACAACTAGTGTTTAATAGAATTGTCATAATAGTTAATAAGGCCGAAAGGAGTTAACTAGGAGATTGAATTAGTAGTAATTATTCTTCATGATATAAACCATTGATTGTTAATCATTCATATAAAATTATGCATCATTACAAGTTACACCAAACTTTGTAGAGTACTCTATGCAATTGGTTAAGGAATTACACACAAGTATATGTTTTGATTAATAGGATTCTATTTACGATTTTGAATTTTCACAAAAAAAATTGGATTGACAACCCTTTTTACAAAGCTAGTTATAATTTAATACAAATACCAAATCCCTTGGGACGATCTCGACTTACCCAACTTTACTATCACGGACGAGTATACTTGCTCGTATGTGTTAAATAGAGAACCGGATAAATCGTGTTTATAAATTTTAAAACTTGTACACGGTAGAGCACATCAATCATACCGAGCAAATCTCAAGGGAGTTTTCGTTCTAATTCTTTTTATTTCCTGTTTTTTATTTTTATTTTTACAACGAGGACGTTGTTTAACTTAAATAGGGGGATGGAGAATTAGAACGATTATTTGTCCTTAATTTTTCAAATATATGCCTACTATATGCTTAAATTTAAAATATTTTAGCATGTTTTTGTGAAATCATAAGTTGCATAACCGCACACATAACCTTTATTTCCATATTGTGAGAATTAAGCCTATTCCGTTTCCAATATTTTACCAAAATTCCACAAAAATATTAGTGTGCCGGTGACTAGTAGTAAACTTTATGTTGGGAATTAAATATTCAAGAAGTTAAATATCGGGTTCTAATCAAAGAAATATTCTAAGTGTGATTCTGCTGCTAGTGCATTTGGTTCCTGCTGTTAATGTTGTTCCTGCTGCTAGAACATTTGATCCTGCTGCTAGCGATAAATGATTCTGCTGCTAGGCTTAGCATTCTGCTGCTAGTGTTCTCATTGCTGCTAATGATGATCATTCTGCTGCTGAGTGGATAAGATTGAAAAGATATTATTTGTATTTTGGTCAACAATATACGGTAGATAATATCTTACCCCATGTGCTTAGTTAACAAGTTGTGTACATAGATACATGTTGTATCTTATGTACTGACACACTCAAGAGATAAGTTAACAAAGTAAGTCGGCTAGACTTTAAGCAATATTGTAATAGATCTCTTGGACTATAAAAGAGAACTTAGACTTGTGTTTTAGTATAGTCCATGCATATGTTATTTTAGTAAGAACTCATAACTGTTAGATAAAAACAAACACAAATATATCACAAGTTAGAAAAACTTAAGATTCAAGGTTGTAACCCTAGTGATATTTCAAGATCACTCGTATTATTATCATTAATAATATTGAATCGTTTGGTGATAATCTTTATGTGTTCATTGCTAACTAACAAACATAACAATTCCATTTCCATAACATACACAACCTTCTAAGTTTGGTTGAGTGAATTCCGCGCACTTAATCATATTAAAACAACATATCATACACACAAAGTCACAAGGTTTAACCACCTTAACCGTGTGTCCAATCCTAACAAGTGGTATCAGAGCAAGGTTGATATAGTTGTTTTTAGAAGAAACAAAAATGGATATACAAGATGTTCAAACCAATGTTGCTGCAAAGTTGCCCATGATCAAACCGAATGAGTTTGAGTTATGGAGGATGAGAGTTGAGCAATATTTTATGGTTCAAGATTATGCTCTTTGGGACATAATTCAGTATGGTGATTCCTTCACTCTAGGCTATTCAGATGTTCTTGTTGAAGGGAAAACAGTTAGAAAAAGAAATACTGGACCAGTTTCAAATGAAGAAAATATACATAAGAGAAATGATCAGAAAGCAAGAAACTTGTTGCTTATGACCATTCCTGGTGAGCAGATGCTATCTTTTAGCAAATATCTTGATGCAAAAACTCTTTTTGAAGAGATTTGTGTATGGTAACAGGGCAAATGCTGTTAAGGCGTCAGCATGTTGGATTCTTAAATCCAATGTTGCATCAACTGTCCTTAAAAGATTGAATTATATTGATGCAAGAGGCAGATCCAAGTCAATAATGGCTTGGATCCCCAAAAGAAACTAACACTCTTATTTGTGTGCAGGAACATTCTTCTGATAAACAAGAAGATCAAGGATTCTCAGATAGTGGATGTTCAAGGCACATGGCAGGCAACATGTCTTATCTTTCAGATTTTCAATCATTCAATGGAGGATATGTTACCTTTGGAGGGGGTGTTCGTGGCAAAATTTCTGGTAAAGGTACAATCAAAACCGGAAATTTAGATTTTGAAGATGTGTACTATGTAAAAGAGCTAAATTATAATCTTTTTAGTGTCTCACAAATGTGTGACAAAAAGAACAATGTTCCTTTCTGTGAGACTGAATGTCTTGTACTTTCTCCTGATTTTAAGATGCCTGATGAAAGTCAAGTACTTCTTAGAATTCCTAGAAAGGGCAATATGTACAGTGTAGACATGAAGAACATTATTCCTAAAAAGAATTTAACTTGTCTTGTTGCAAAGGCCACATTGGATGAATCAATGAAATGGCATAGAAGGCTTGGTCATATTAACTTCAAAACCATAAATAAAATTGTTAAGAATGGTTTGGTAAGAGGTTTACCTCCCAAAAGATTTGAAAATGATCAAACATGCATTGCTTGTCTAAAAGGAAAACAACATAAAGCCACTTGTAAGCCCAAGATTTTTAACTCTATCAATCAATCTTTGTTTATGCTGCATATGGACTTATTTGGACCTGTTTCAGTAATGAGCATAATGCATAAGAGATATTGTCTAGTTATTACTGATGACTATAGTCGATTTACATGGGTTTTCTTTTTAGCCACTAAGGATGAGACATCAAGCATCCTTAAGGACTTCATTACACAGATAGAAAACCAAGTAAGCAAGAAAGTAAAAGTCATTAGATGTGATAATGGGACAGAGTTTAAGAATAGAGTTATTGTAACACCCCGACCCGACAAGGGTAGAGATGTCACAACAATGGTGACATATCAGAAACATACACAAGCATACATCTTCAATAATACAAAAGAATACAAAGGTTACAAAGAAATTTCAAGGAAATACAAAATTACAAAGGAATAAATACTAAGACTGAAAATATAAATTCTTCTAGTCATCTCTATAACAAAATATCTATCACAGTGTAGTCTTCTAAGTCCAATGGTACTCTCCACTCATACCCAGCTTCCTACTAAAAACCTGCCGCAGGAAAAGAAATGCGGCTGAGCTACGAGAGCTCAGTGAACAGATATAACGGTAACAAAGCAGTAATAAAGAATAGTGAACAGTAAATGAAATACGAATCAATCAGAGTTATGGCATAAGAAAAGGTAACAGTAATGAGAAGTACAAGGGTATAAGGTGTAGGAAACAGTAATCCTCTACGAGCCCAGTAACAGTAACAATAACAGTATCATCATGTAGCCATATAGAGGGGAGACCTCTCAGTAATCAGTAAATATGAGGGGAGTCCTCAATCAGTAAGCGGAGTAGCTAGCTCCCAGAGTGTGAAAGACGTGTATCGCACACACCATCAGTCACCAGTAATAACAGTATATATATCAGTAACAGTAATAGTAACAATAACAGTAACAGCTAGGATGCATCCATGCGCCCCAGGTGGCCAGAAACTCCTCATACACCAAATCAGATAAAGTCAGGGACGGGACAGGTCATCACTCTCCTGCCCTAGAGTCATGCCATCGGTGCATCAATGACATGGACATGAAACCCTCATGCCTAGTGAGTGGCTCGTAGTCTCAAACTGTGGGTCAATGGTCAAGTATCAAGTATTTAGTTCAGTTTCATAAGTCAATTACCATTTCAGTTATATCAGAAAGTTCATATCAGATGGTCCAATATCAGAAGGTTCAGTATCAGTGGGTTTAGTACCAGAAAGATTCAATATCAGAAAGGTCAATATCAGAAAGTTTAGGTTCATAGAAAAGATCTTAATTCAAAGGTTTCATATTAAGCTTATATTTAAAAATAATCTTTCAGTGACTTTCATAAATGATGTTTAGTAAAACTCTTTTTATAAAGATAGTCCTTGAAAGAGATTTTCATAAAATCTTTAGTGCTGTTTCAATTCAAAATTGGTATGACATCGTATTCAAAAGCTTTTCTCAAAAACATTTTCATATCATCAAGGAAAGTTCCAATTTCAGTTATAATGTCAAAATGAATCTTCAGGGTATTCAGGGGTTTGCATATTCAGGTCACAAGGTGAAGAACGAATCATGTCAAGTATCGAAGGAATAAAACAGGGTTCAGTTTATCGAGGAAACTCATAATCAGATACCATATCAGAAAGGTTTATAATCAAATTCTTATAACAAGGTTCTAATCAGGGATTTATAAACAAGGGAATCATATGCAAGGTTCAAGCAAAGGGAATCATAGCAATGGCATTAATACAGAAACTGACAGATCAGAAAAATGAAAGAGATCATGAGAAACCTGTGAGAAGGTCAGAATATCTGTACCTTATTACGAATGCAAAACAAAACAAGAATGGAAAGCACTGTACGGATCAAGACCTCTCCTTCTTCACACCTAAAGGAGTAGAAGAGAATTACAAAGGGGTTCAAGTTCAAATTACCATTTTTAGTTATCTTTCCATTTTAAGTAACTTTCCAGATTCAGTAACTTTAGTTATCAACATTCCCGTTATCAACTTATAAGTATTTAAGATGACCACTTTAGTAGGTTAAGGTTCATAATATCATTTACATAAGTTTTAGGGTTCATAATGTAGTTTTCATACTTTTAGGGTTCAATATGTAATTATCACAAGTTTAGGGGTTAAAGTGTCATTATGATAAGATTAGGGTATAAAGTGTAAATATATTCAAGTTACAGGTTTTTCATAAGTTAGGTCCTTTAGTTTTAAAAGAATGACAAATCAACCCTTAAGTTTTTGAAAATAACACATAACACCACTTTAATAACTTTTAAACCTTAACAGCCCTTTACACTTACGAATTTAACACGTTTCCAATAATTTATGAATCACGTTAATACTTCGAAATAAAATCTATAAAAATTCACACACGTTCCAAAATGTCTTAAGTATTTTAGTTAATTTTTCCATATTTTATTAAGTTGTATAGGTATGTATTAAAAATCCATGTTCTCAACATGTTTCAAAATCGTATCTGATGGGACACCCGACAAGTTCATACCTTTTTACCCCTTCAGATAAATTCACAAAAATCTATAAAAATTCCATCTATTATTAGACATATTGAATATATCTTAGTTCAAAGGAAACCTTCTAACTCGACACGGTTTGAAAATTAAAAATCATAAACCCGGACTAATTTTCCAGACACACAAATCTGATCAGACACATAATTTTCTAAAAATCAAAAAGTAACCTTCCAGGCCTCTAAAAATTACAAGATAAATTTTCCCAGGTAGCTATTTCATTGAATTTAGTTCTAGACTCTTAAAACACCCAAAAACATGTTCACATCATTTAGTTACATTAGATTTAAGTTGGATCTTTTCCTGGATCAGTAGCAGTTTCACAGAATCATGCATAAACTTAGGGTTTTATCATTCTAATTTTTTAATTCATGACACACAACGATTATAGGTGAGTTCATAACATGTTTAGGTCAATTCATATCATATCTTAACATAATCAAAACCATTAAATTCATCACACACGCACTAGGCCGATTTTACACATTAGGGTTTTTAGGGTTTTGATTCATGATTTTATGTGACATATATTCCTTATCATCTTTTATTATTTCATGTACATAAATTCGACTAGAACACAAGATCATGACAAAAATTGAACAAGGTAAGATGATACAATACCCTTGAAGATCACACGAATGACAAGAATAACACGAGATCAAAATCGCACGAACGAATCCTTCCTTCCTTTAAGCGTACAGCAGAAAACAAGAGCAAAACACATGGTTTGCTTAGTTTTTGATCATGAATTCGTATAGATTTGAGTAGTATTACATGGTTACCTTGTTGATGACGAGAATGACACAAGAACAAGACCCAAACACTCCTTTTTGGTTGGGTTTGGATCGACACAGCAGCAGCAAAATGGAGGCCGAACTTTTGTATGGAAGGGAGTTAGGGTTTTGATAATTTTCGGTAATATGGGATTATGGGGAACCGAATATATGGTTTGGTATATTTAGGGAATGGATCAAGTATCATTATGGGCCAAATAAATATGGACTAATGCTTGCTTATCTCTTCTTATGTTGGGCCGAAAATTATATTGATGTGGGCAAAAAAAATGGATCGACTAGCAATAGAGCTTAATGTGGGATTAAATTTATTTTGTACATATTATTTACATAGTGTATTGATTTGAATTAATTTACTTATTATGTAACTTAAGTTAAGTTCAAATGATGTTACTTATTTAATTATCATAAGTTCTCAAAATTTTAAACTTGAGGGTATTTTTGTCATCTCATATTATGTTAAGATTTTGGGTTTTACAGTTATGGATGACTTCTGCAAACAAAAAGGTATTAGAAGAGAATTTAGTGTTGCTAGAACACCACAACAGAATGGTGTAGCTGAAAGAAAGAATAGAACACTAATTGAAGCTGCTAGAACAATGTTAGCTGATTCTAAGCTAGCAATAAATTTTTGGGCAGAGGCAGTCAACACTGCTTGTTATGTTCAAAATAGAGTTTTAGTTGTGCAGCCTCACAATAAGACATCATATGAACTTTTTAATGGTAGAACTCCTGCAATAGGATTTCTTAGACCTTTTGGATGTCATGTGACAATTCTCAATACCTTAGACCATTTAGGTAAATTCGATGGTAAAGCAGTTGAAGGATTCTTTGTTGGTTATTCTCTTAATAGCAAAGCTTTTAGAGTTTACAACACAAGAAAAGAAATAGTAGAGGAAAACCTACATGTGGAGTTTTTAGAAAACAAATCCAATGTAGAAGGTCAAGGACCAAAATGGCTATTTGATCTAGAGTATCTAACCAATTCAATGAATTATGTGCCTTTTGTTGCAGAAACTAATGATTTTGCAGGTTCTAATACAACAAATGAGGCAGAGTTAGAGAAAGATCAAAATGATGTGATAACGCCAATATGGTCAAGTACAATTATGGAATCAACTTCAACAACTGATGAATCTTCTTCTAGCAAAGCTAAAGAAGGTGTTGAAGATGAAAGTAAAGAATATGGAACTCAGGAACAACAAAATGTTTCTGCTGGTAGCATTTCTGTTGCTGCTGGTAGTGTATCTGTTTCTGCTGGTGATTCTGCTGCTAAGCTTACTGATTCTGCTGTTCGGCCAACTGATTCTGCTGCTGGCCCTTCAGAAACAAAAGATGCAGAATTCTCAGATAATGAGGTGGATTTCAACAATCTTCCACCATCTTATCAAGTTCCTACTACACCATAAACAAGAATTCACAAAGTCCACTCCCTGGAACATGTGATTGGAGATGTACAATCTGGTGTGAAGACAAGACATCAATTGATGACTTCAGACCAACAAGGGCTTCTTGATGCCCTTTATGCTTCAAAACAGCATGAGCTTTCAAACTCTTGCTTGTTTGTATGTTTTCTCTCACAAGCTGAACCAAAGACTATTCTGAAAGCCCTAGATGATTCAAGTTGGTTAGAGGCTATGCAAGAAGAGCTTCTTCAGTTCAAGATTCAAAAGGTTTGGGTGCTAGTTGATTTACCTACAGGTGTGAAGGTAATTGGCACTAGATGGGTTTTTAAGAACAAAAGGGATGAAAGGGGAATAGTGATTAAGAATAAAGCTAGATTAGTAGCTCAAGGGTACACACAAGAAGAAGGAATAGACTATGATGAGGTTTATGCTCCTGTAGCAAGGATTGAGGCAATTAGGCTTTTCTTAGCTTATGCTTCATTTTTAGGCTTCACAGTCTACCAAATGGATGTCAAGAGTGCATTTTTATATGGTAAAATTGAAGAAGAGGTGTATGTTTCACAACCTCCAGGCTTCATTGACCCATTACATCCAAACAAAGTGTACAGAGTAGTGAAAGCTCTATATGGCCTTCATCAGGCACCAAGAGCTAGGTATGCAACACTAGCTTCCTACTTATTAGAAAATGGATTTCAAAGAGGAAAGATTGATCAGACACTTTTCATCAAACAGCACAAGAAGGATCTTTTGTTAGTGCAGGTGTATATGGATGACATTATCTTTGGATCTACTAGGAAAGAGATGTGTTTAGAATTTGAGAAGCTTATGAAAGATAAGTTTCAGATGAGTTCTATGGGAGAACTTACATTCTTTTTGGGTTTGCAAGTTAAGCAATCATCCGAATGCATATTTATTAGTCAAGACAAATATGTTGCAGAGATACTTAGAAAATTTCAATTTGCTGATTCAAAAATAGAAAGCACACCAATGGACTCAGAGAAGCACCTTCTGAAAGATGAAGATGGAGAGAGTGTAGATGTACACACTTACAGATCTATGATAGGCTCTTTGATGTACCTTACATCATTTAGACCTGATACCATGTTCCCTGTTTGTGTTTGTGCAAGATTTCAAGTTACTCCAAAGGTTTCTCATTTAACTGCAGTCAAGAGAATTTTTAGATATCTCAAAGGTCAACCAAGGTTGGGTATATGGTATTCTAGGGAATCTCCTTTTGACTTGGTAGCATATTCGGATATTGATTATGCTGGTGCTAGCTTGGACAGAAAGTCAACAACTGGAGGATGTCAATTCCTTGGGTGTAGACTTGTCTCATGGCAGTGTAAGAAGCAAACAAGTGTGGCAAATTCAACAACTGAAGCTGAATATATAGCTGCTGCAAGTTGCTCTAGTTAAGTTCTATGGCTTCAAAACCAACTTCTTGATTATGGGTACAATTTCTTAAACACTGTTATTCATATTGATAATAGTAGTACAATTTGTATTATTAAAAATCCAGTGCAACATTCTAAAACAAAACACATTGAAATTAGACATCACTTTATAAGAGACTGCAATGAGAAAAGATTAATTCAAGTACTTAAAATTGCTTCAGAATTCAATTTTGCAGATCTGCTAACCAAAGCTTTTGATGTTGGAAGATTTCAGTACTTGGTAGCAAGTATTGGAATGCTTAATCTTTAAATTTTCAATCTAATGTGTTTTTGTAAATAAATTTTTGTTACTGCTGATGGATTTATCTAATACTGCTGTTATTACAAAAGTTTGTGCTGTTAGTACAAATTTAAATTGTGTTATTCATACAGTTGGTCTTATGATTTTTCTAATGCAAGACAAGTACTTTGTACTTTGTTCTTTTGGTTTTAGACTAACAATTTCAGGTATGAATATGTGAACACAAAGGAAATTTCAAGTGAAATGGAAGCAACACAATGCTGATATTGGCTGCTACCATAATAGGTTTATGATGGACTGAGTTTGGGAATTTAAAACTCCTTAAAACTACTTTCTTGAAACCTAGTTATGTTATTTCACATTGATTTGATGACTTAGTTGATCAGATAGTAACTGATGCAACTCACTTTCTATCATTTTATACTTCTAAGTATAATGTGCAAGTCCGAGGACATCTGATAGAAAGAACAGCTAGTAAAAGTGAATCTAACACTTGTGTTAGAGGTAACAATTACTATGAGCTGGAAACCCTGTCAGGAAAGCTCTTTGAATGAGTTTATCTGCACACAGGCAGTTACTTATAACTGAAAAACATTGGTTCTCACACAACCAGAGGTTACTTTAAACCGAAATTTTGATTAAGTGTCTGTTATACACTTAATTCCTTCAAAATGGTTGAAAGTAGTATGATTTTTCAATTCTAAAATCATGAACATACTGCTAAGTCAAATAATTTCTTAAAAGGATTTTCAAGAGATTCACAAAAACCATCCATTGATGGATCATGAATCAAATGTCCACTGATTCACCTCTCATAGGAGTTAACACACCTAGAAGTGATGAGGGCAGCAAACTTAAACTCTTAAGGAATTGATGGCTTCATGTACAATATTGTCTGACAACAAGTTCTATATGATGGATCAGATGATAAAAGAAAGATATATTTTGGTACATAGTGAGATCTTCCAAACAAGGGGAGGAAACAAAAGTTATTTGTATCTCAGGGGAGGAAATAATAGCCCAGAAAAGGAAGAAAAACCCAATGGTATGGAAGGAGAAGACAAGAGCATACAAGATGATGTGGAGGTTGAAAATGACAAGAATAGAGCTTATTCTGGAGTATTATATATATTCAGAAGGGATGAAGCATTCCAAAGGAGAAAGTTCTATCTAGGTCAAACGAAGAAAAGTTTCAATTTCAAAGGCATGCTGATAGATGATTTCACTTGTTGAAACAAGCATCCAAGATACACAGCATCATTGCCTCTTATAATTCCTCCATCCAAGGAAATTGCACCATCTTTTAGTCCAAGATTGGAGCAATGTGTTGATATTGTTAAAGTCAAAGAACAAAGCAAATGAATTACTGAGAAGATATTTAATCTTGAAGAACAGAAGTGTTTGAAAGATCTTCACAATCCATGATTTAATTCAGAAACATGTTGAAATGGATTCACATGTTTAGGGGAGGATTGTTGGGAATTAAATATTCAAGAAGTTAAATATCGGATTCTAATCAAAGAAATACTCTAAGTGTGATTCTGCTGCTAGTGCATATTGGTTCCTGCTGTTAATGTTGTTCCTGCTGCTAGAACATTTGATCCTGCTGTTAGCGATAAATGATTCTGCTGCTAGGCTTAGCATTCTGCTGCTAGTGTTCTCATTGCTGCTAATGATGATCATTCTGCTGCTGAGTGGATAAGATTGAAAAGATATTATTTGTATTTTGGTCAACAATATACGGTAGATAATATCTTACCCCATGTGCTTAGTTAACAAGTTGTGTACATAGATACATGTTGTATCTTATGTTTGACACACTCAAGAGATAAGTTAACAAAGTAAGTCGGCTAGTCTTTAAGCAATATTGTAATAGATCTCTTGGACTATAAAAGAGATCTTAGACTTGTGTTTTAGAGTAGTCCATGCATATGTTATTTTTGCAAGAGCTCATAACTGTTAGATAAGAACAAACACAAATATATCACAAGTTAGAAAAACTTAAGATTCAAGGTTGTAACCCTAGTGATATTTCAAGATCACTCGTATTATTATCATTAATAATATTGAATCGTTTGGTGATAATCTTTATGTGTTCATTGCTAACTAACAAACATAACAATTCCATTTTCATAACATACACAACCTTCTAAGTTTGGTTGAGTGAATTCCGCGCACTTAATCATATTAACACAACATATCATACACACAAAGTCACAAGGTTTAGCCACCTTAACCGTGTGTCCAATCCTAACACTTTAGAACTTGGCTTGTATACTATTCGAGACCACCATAATGAGTATTATTGATATAATTGGTGTGACTTGTCTAACTTGGTAAATTTCTAGGATTACACCCAAATAGCCTATACATGTTGTGTTATATTAACTGACTACACTGGTTAGTTAATCCCCATGTCAAAACCTTTTGTTACACTCATTTTTAGAGTAAGATACCCCTAGAAAACCCTCAGAGCCATTCCTTTCGTTTCTTACACCAATGTTTAAATGTTTCATTACACCCTTACACCTTAGTTTACCCTGTAGATTTAAGTCTGTGGTTAGTTGCTTTTGGTAAAGTGTGTATTCCCCGCGTTTCCTGTGTTTAAGTGCTTAATTATTATCTATGGTTAGGTCGGGAATTGCACAATGCAATGGGAAGTGAAAGTAGATATTGTATTTTTAATTTTCGTGTGTTTACTACTTTCACTATTATTTTCATATCTGAAGGATTGGATTATATGAGAAAAATCATTCAGAGTTGTTATTATAGTGAAGTGGTAAAATTTTACACCATTAGTTATTTATTTGATTTTATGAAAAAAGAAGAAAAAAAATAATAAAAAAAAAGTAAGAGATTATGTGATAATCGGTTTGTATAAATTTAACCGATCTTATATTTTGAGCTAATCGATTATTCGTTGGCAAGTTGTTATAAACCAACGATGTAAAGTTATGTAAGTGGTTGATATCGCCACTATTTGTTGTACTATATATGTGGATTGCAAGGGAGTTGGCCGTTATGGGAACGCCAACTAAGGTTTATTTTGTGATGATGATTAAGACATCATTGAGTCTAATTCGTGTCTACATATTAAAGCGTGAGTTTCCGTGTTAAAGTGTGAGTTAGTCTATGATTTTGTGTCTTTTTCATGGGATGGTAGGGAAGTAATTAACCACATTTGTTAGGACTTAATCTATTTGTTTGTTTATTTTATTTTTACACCAATTTTATCCCAAATGTTATCCTTACCCTTACCAAGTTACTGTATTCGTTGTTAGCTTTCGAGCATCCGGATATTGTAATGGCTTTGTGAGAATGTCAAGTGCATGAATATGGTAGTGACCATTTAAGTTTTTGACTAATCAAATGACGCACCAGCGATCTGGTGTGTATTTTGTTGACCATCCGTTATGCAAATAGCGGGCCAACGATCCGAGATACACTCTAGTGACCATCCGTTGTTTGAGAAAATCAATGATTCGCGCCAGCGATCTATTGTGTTTGTGTAGGAGATGTATGAACATAATCTTGGTTCAACCCTTAAGCCTTATCACAATTAACCCAATTTACCGCTTTAGACTTGTTACTCCTTGGCTTTAGTGGTGGAGATGTGTATCCTTGTCAAGCTTATGATAGAATACTCGTCACGACCGAGCAATTGAGCGAATTACTTAATTGTTACCACATAGATTAGTTGAGTGATTTGAGTGATTTCATTTTCCTATTTCGTGAGGTGTTTTGGTTGTGCAATTGAAATTAAACGAATGAATGCTTAACTATAAAAATCCTAGATAAGTGTTTAGGATACATTTACATAAGTTTAATCTAAGGTTTACTTGAGGACAAGTAAAGTTCAAGTGGAGGGATATTTGATAACATCAAATAACAACATATTATTAGCATCCGACGACCCGTAACAGGTTTGGTCCAATTTTGGTCCTTGTGGTTTACCGGGTATAACAGTTTTAGTCCAATAGTTTAAAAAGTAACGGATCATGTCCAGAATCCGACGACCCGTAACAGGTTTGGTCCAATTTTTTGTTGACCGTTAGTTTGACCAATTAAGACACATGAAATGATTAAAATACCCTCATCTTAATGGACTAAAAGTGTTACATTCAGCAAACCATAAGGACCAAAAATGTAATTAACTCATAAATTTATAAAACTAAAAAAATAAACTTTTAACAGCTAAAAACTTTTATAGAAATTAAAAACTATCTAAATAATTCAAAATAATAATGTAGAACGTAGATAAATTTTTATATACATTTTTATCTACGTTTTTAAAAACGTAGAACGTAGATAAAAACGTATATAAAAACTTAGATAAAAACGTAGATAAAACGTAGATAAAAACGTAGATAAAAATGTATATAAAAACGTATATAAAAGCGTAGATAAAAACGTAGATATATAAAATATATATATATATATATATATATATATATATATATATATATATATATATATATATATATATATATATATATATACAAAAACGTATAATAAAAGGTAGATAAAAACGTATATAAAAGCATAAATAAAAACATAGATTAAAACGTAGATAAAAACGTATATCAAAACATATTTAAAAACGTAGATAAAAACGTAGAACGTAGATAAAAACGTAGATAAAAAACGTAGATAAAACGTAGATAAAAACGTATATAAAAACGTAGATAAAAACGTATATAAAAACGTATATAAAAGCGTAGATAAAAACGTATATAAAAATGTATATAACAGCGTTGATAAAAACGTAGATATATAAAAAATATATATACAAAAGCGTATAATAAAAGGTAGATAAAAACGTATATAAAAGCGTAAATAAAAACATATATTAAAACGTAGATAAAAACATATTTAAAAACGTATATAAAAACGTAGAACGTAGATAAAAACGTATATAAAAACGTAGATAAAAACATATATAAAACGTAGATAAAAACGTATATAAAAACGTAGATAAAAACGTATATAAAAACGTATATAAAAGCGTAGATAAAAACGTATATAAAAATGTATATAACAGCTTTGATAAAAACGTAAATATATAAAAAAAAAATGTATACAAAAACGTATAACAAAAGGTAGATAAAAACATATATAAAAGCGTAAATAAAAACATAGATTAAAACGTAGATAAAAACTTATATAAAAAACATATTTAAAAATGTGTATAAAAACGTGTATAAAAATGCGCATAAAAACTGATATAAAAACGTAGATAAAAGCGTAGATAAAAACGTGTATAAAAATGTATATAAAAGTGTTGATAAAAACGTAGATATATAAAAACGTATATAAAAGCCTAAATAAAAACATAGATTAAAACGTAGATAAAAACATAAGTAAAAATGTATATAAACATGTGTATAAAAACTATTGGACTAAAAGTGAAACACTCGACAAACCACAAGGACCAAAAATAATGTAGTTAACTCTTTTATTTAACAATATAAATGAAAAGACAAAAATGCCCTCAGATTTAACAGTCAAAATTGGTCAAACTAACGGTGGACCAAAAATTGGACTAAACCTGTTACGGGTCGTCGGATTCTGGACATAATCCGTTACTTTTTAAACTATTGGACCAAAACCGTTATACCCGGTAAACCACATGGACCAAAAATGTAATTAACTCTTTATCCTATGTATATTGCTCATTTTATACTATTTTATGTGAGATCTTGTACTTAATCATTTACTTTTGTAAATCTCAGTAATATTGGAGCAATTGAAGAAAGTTATGAAAAAAGACATGTTTTGGAGCAAAAACGGAGATTTTGAAGAAAGCCTACTGATCAGACACCCAATATGGCGTATCAATGCTAATTAGATACGTCGTATCCATATATTTAGAAGATTTCAAGACCTTGCCTGACTTTGATGAATACGGCGCATCCATCTTTGAGAATACGCTGTATATGAAACTTGGTTGATTGGAAGAACACATGATATTTGAAGAATATGCCATACACGAGTCTTATCCGAAGAATCAAGAGAAGAAACGAAGCCAAAAGAAGAAATCAAGATTACATGACGATACTCGAGGATGCTTTAGTATTTTGGCCGTAAAATCATCATCCGGACTCCGTTTTACTTGATTCAAGCGGCCACGGAAAGAGAAAAAGGAGACCTACATGTTCCAGAGGTCCAATATGGCGTATGTGGTACTTGGATACGCCGTATTGGCCGATACTCTGTATCAAGTATCCCGATACGCCATATTGGGGGCCGATTACAGCAGATAAGTTTTTGGAAATTACTTGGAGGCTACTCTTGCTTACCCCTATAAATACCAAAGCCCTAGGAACGATTTGGCATCACTATTTGTAGGAATATTAACATCATAACAATTATATGAAAACATAAAACATGAACATCAAAGCATGCAGCGGAAAACAGGATCTAATACTAGTAATTAATTAACTAAAATAAACGAACATGCGTACCTTTGATTTCTAGCTAAACAATAAATCGAGTGAGCAAGAACTAGTAAAAGCCTAGTTAGGGTTTAGTGAGAATCGACTTAACACAAGTCGAATGGGGAAAAGTAACACAAGCAAAAGTATGATTGATCTTCGTTCTTGTACACACGTATTAGTAGCGTTTCAATGCGAAAAGCTAGGTTGTTGATCACAAACAAACCAAACACTTATCTTGTGAAAGTTGGATCGAATTCCCAAAGGGTTTGGGAGGGTTCGATCGGCCAACCACAAGAAGAGGAGAGAAGAGAGAAATTTGGCTTGTAAGGGAATCAAGATTAGAGAATAATGAATACAAGAAGCCTTGTATTTATAGGGAACTAATCTTGTTCTCCAAGCTAGGGTAGGACTGCCCTAAAACCCATGGATCGGCCGAACATACTAAGACCAATGGGTTCTAGATCCTTCTTGGCTTGTATTTTCATCTCTAGTCCCTTAACTTGCTATTTAACGACCGTTAACCAAACCCCGTTAAATACTAATGCCCGTTAAGTGTTTATTTGTGAAATTTAATAATTAAATCATAACTTATTATATTAATTATTAAAACATTGAAACTCATACGTAATCTGTGCAATCCCGAAGTCTCGTGTTCGAAACTGATCATACGTATATTAATTTATATCCATAAACTTAACAGCTCCCACTTGGATATGCATTAATATAGTAATGACAATGGTTAGTCTAGCTTAACACCCCAATGCCCCCAGATCGACCCTGAGTATGGTTTCCTGGAAAAAACCTTTTGATGATTCATCATTATACTTATCCTTTTGTTTCTAATACCACGTTAATATGGATATGGATCTAAGTCATTCCATAATTAACTATTCTGTTTCTCGTTATTTATAATTGACCAAGATTACCAAATCATCTTAACGTATTCCAGATAGACCTTTGGCGTGCGCACGCAAACATCTTGTCAACCTTACGAGGGGCCCAGCAGTATTATACTTCAAAATAAATTTGAAGGAACAAATCCTTTCTTGACTACAAGCATAACCCTTGAACTTCGCATCACCTCCGAAAATAGCCCTTATAACTACCAGTTACGGATAGCGTTAGACTATCTTACAGAAAATGAGCTACATCCGCAGCTGTTATCTGGTATCTCAAGTCTGAGGATAAATATTCATGATTTACTTTAATGACAAAGATCCATAAAGTACAATCATGTGGTTGGGATCTGTCCTATATTCAATTTATCCATTATTGAATATCATGTGAATTTGGCATGTCAACGCATCAATATACTTAAGTATATTCTACCAAAACTCAGATTTGCCTTAATTCAATAATACTCCCATATTATTGATCGACAACGGACTATTTAGAATAACTTTAGTTATTCATGGATTAAACATGCAAATATAGGATACAATATTATAAATGAGAATAAACATAACAAAATACTTTATTTCATTAAGATAACATTGTTTACATTATCCTTTATCCAAATACTAACCACAGATTTACATGAAACTACTAGCTAAATGAAGACCAATGCCATTGGCATGTTGAGTAAGCTTTTCCTTAGGTAAAGCCTTCGTAAAGGGATCGGCTAGATTGTCATCTGTGTGAACTTTGAGTAAATTGATTTCACCTATTTCGACTTTTTATCGAACATAGTGATATCTCCTAGGAAAGTGTCTGGCGCCCTTCATGACTCCAGGTTCATTGGCGAATGTAATTGCGGCAGAATTGTCACAATACACATTGATGGGTAATTCAATTGACGGCATCCCTCCTAGCCCCGAAATGAATTTCCTTATCCAAACAGCTTCCATCGCAGCTTCCGATGCAGCAATATACTCAGCTTCTGTTGCATACATCGCTATTGTACTCTGCTTCTTGCTCTTCCAGTCTATAGCTCCTCCATTGATGACAAATACATAACCTGTCTGAGACTTTGTATCATCTTTATCAGTTTGAAAAGACGCATCGCAGAAACCTGTAACATCAAGTTCTGCATCTGGATTTCCCCCATACACTAGAAACATCTCTTTTGTATTCCCCAAATACTTAAGAATGTTCTTAACAGCATGCCAGTGGAGTTCACCTGGGTTCTGTTGATAACGACTGGTCAAATTTTGTGCAAACGCCACATCTGGCCTTGTGCATCTTACTGCATACATGATAGATCCTACTGCCGAAGCATATGGAATTTTCTTCATGTGTGCCACCTCTTCAGGTGTTGAAGCACATAGTTTGCTACTTAAGCCATGTTCTACTTGCATTGGCAAATATCCCTTCTTGGAATTTTGCATATTGAATCTCTTCAATATTTTATCAATGTAAACACTTTGGCTTAATCCAATCAACCGCTTAGATCTATCTCTGTAGATCTTGATTCCAAGGATGTATGCTGCTTCTCCTAAATCCTTCATAGAAAAACATTTACCCAGATAAGACTTAACCTCATTAAGACTTGGTATATGATTTCCCATGATTAATATGTCATCGACATATAGGACAAGAAAAGTAGTATTACTCCTACTAGCTTTATGGTATACACATGGCTCATCGAAATTCTGAGTAAATCCAAACCTTTTGATTTCCTCATCAAATTTCTTATTCCATTGCCTTGATGCCTGCTTCAATCCATAAATGGATCTTTGAAGCTTGCATACACGCTCAGGAAATTCTGGATTCACAAACCCCTCAGGCTGCGCCATATAGATGTCTTCATCTAGGCGACCATTTAAGAAGGCGGTTTTGACATCCATCTGCCAAATCTCATAGTCATAGTATGCAGCTATAGCTATGAGAATCCTAATAGCTCTAATGTCAGCTACAGGAGAAAAGGTCTCCTCGTAGTCAACACCATATGTTTGGGTAAAGCCTTTAGCCACCAAACGAGCTTTATAGGTGTGTACATTGCCATCCATGTCAGTTTTCTTCTTCAATCCAGACTTCATTGTCTCTCATGGATTGCATTTCCCCATTCATAGCAACCTGCCATTTATCCTTTTCAGGACTATTAATGGCAGCCCTATAACTAGTAGGTTCATCAAGATCCCCTAGTATAGTTTCCTCACACTCTACGTTAAGACATAGACGTTCAGGAGCTTTCACAGTTCTTGCAGATCTGCGAATGGGAACCACTTCAACTTCAGGTGGAGGACCTAGACTTTCAGGTTCCACAGGAAGTGTGCTAGTGTTTTCAGAAGGTGATGTATCTTCTTGATCATTTTCAAGATCATAAACTCTCCCACTGAATTCTTGAGATATGAGATTCTTCTCAAAGAATTCTTCATACCTAGCCACAATGACTTTATTCTCTGGTGGAAAGTAAAAGTAGTAACCCTTTGTTTCCTTAGGGTATCCTACGAAGATACACTTAACAAATCTCTGTTGGAGTTTATCTGGTGAGTCACGTTTAACAAACGCCTCACAACCCCAGACCTTTAAGTAAGAAAAGTTGGGAGCTTTTGCAGTCCATAATTCATATGGAGTCTTATCAACCTTCTTTGTTGGAACCATATTTAATATGCGAACAGCATTTTCAAGGGCATAGTCCCAAAAGGATAAGGGAAGAATTGTAAGATTAAACATAGATCGTACCATATCTAGCAATGTACGATTTCTCCTTTCAAATACACCATTTTGCTGTGGAGTATAAGGAGATGTGAGTTGCTGGACAATTCCACACTCAGCTAGATAATCTTTAAACTCTTAGCTTAAATATTCACCACCTCTATCGGATCGAAGAGCCTTAATCTTCCTACCGAGTTGTAATTCTACTTCACTTTTAAAAAACTTGAATGTCTCAAAGACTTCATGTTTATGTTTAAGTAAATAAACATAACCATAACGACTGTAGTCATCCGTAAAGGTTAAGAAGTAGGTAGCACCGCGTTTTGACATATGTCTAAGTGGACCGCACACATCAGTATGTATTAATCCAAGTAGATCTGTAGCCCTTTCCGGTTGATGTGAAAAAGGTTTCCTTGTCATCTTCCCAGATATGCAAGATTCGCATTTATCAAATGAATCATCATTGATATTTTGTAAAAGCCCATCATGTTGCAGCTTTTCCATGCGTTTCTTGCCAATATGTGCAAGACGACAGTGCCAAAGATAAGATGAATCCAAGTCTGACTTGATTCTCTTATTGCTAATGCTATACACAGAATTATTTCTATTGGACACATGATTCTCCATGTCAATTTCAAACACACCATTTATTGGAATTGCATTAAAGTAAAAAACATTATTTAAAGAAACTGAAATTCCATTATCAGTAAATGTGTGAACAAAACCATTATCCTTTAACAAAGAAACTGAAATGAAACCCCTAAAGATAGAAGGTGCAAAATGACAATTATTCAAAACTAGTATTAATCCCGAAGGTAAAACTAAATCGAATGTCCCTATGGCTTCAACTGCTACACGTATGCCATTGCCCACGTACAAGTATCTTTCTCCATAGGTCAGCTTCTTTGCTCCTCTAAGCCCCTGCGATGTGTTACAAATATGGGTACCACATCCCGTATCATATACCCAGGCATTATGCTTACGAGGAAAAGAAAATAATTCAATCATAAAAATACCTGAAGTGCTCGTGACATTCCCAGCCTTCTTATTTTTATTCTCACGCAACTCCTCTAGCAGCAATGGACAGTTCTTCTTCCAATGTCCAAGAGTGTTGCAGTGGTGACAAGCAGCCAAATCCTTCTTGGTTTTATCCTTCTTCTTAGGAGGATTCTGCTTCTTAGGCATTGGCTGGTAGGTCATAACCTGTTTACCCTTGTCAGCTTTACCTTTCCCCTTCTTGTTCGCTTGTTGCGGTTTGTTGGGCTTAGTAACCCTACCACCTTGTATTGCTAATACCGCAGGTGTAGGTGCCTTCTTTGACAATCCTTTCTCAAAGTCAATAAGCATTGCATGTAACTCACTTATTGTCTTCCCCGTGCAATGCATATTGAAGTTGCGCACAAAATCACCAAACAACTCCTCATTAAGGGATCGATTGATGAGGCCAACACATACATCTTGCACGTAACCACAGCCGAGTGTCTCCAATTGGTCCAAATAATCTTTCATTTCCAATACATGGGCACTCATTGGTTTACTAGAATCCTGCTTACAACTATGCAGAACATCTATCAAGTCATATAACTCTGCAGTAGGTGGTTTCTCAAACATATGTTTGAGCTCATTGATCATGTCCATGGGACCATAGTTCTCAAATTGATTTTGCAACTGAGTGTCCATCCCAGATAACATAAGACAAGCCACATCATTGTGCTTTTCATACTCAAGGTTATACTCTTCATGTTCTATATTAGATGCAGTACCAGCAGGAGCAGTAGGAAGAGGCTTACTAAGATAATCAAGTCTTTTGGCCATTCACAGAACAATTCTCAAAGAACGGTACCAATCATTGAAATTCTTTGTCCCAGTCAACTTTTCTCTTTCAATCATTTGCTTGAAAGCATAACTCATGTTGTTCATGTTAGTGTTGTCGGGTTGGGCCATTTCTACAGAAAAAAGTTCAAAAGTTAGTACTTTCGATAATTAAATTTTTCAAGAAAATTAAACACCCATGGTAAATAACATTTAACCATTTAATTTTCACTGAAAACTAGGATCCAAATTGACATAGTTTCATCACATCAGCTTTGGCTGCTAGTAATGAAAGTACTCAATAAGGTACGAGTCGAACTCAATTGCCAATCTCAAATTGCAATTCCTAGAATTATGGGATTTACATATTTTGCCAACCTAAGTTGCAAATGTAAGCATGTTTTATCCCCATCTTTATGCCTTGAGTGACTAGTCCATCTTACTATCAACTCAATTAAGTTAACCAACTTAAGAAACTTGCAAATTAACATAGTTTCATTACATCAGCTTTGGCTGCTAGTAATGAAAGTATGTAATTTACCCTTTGATTACCATCCATGCTCGTCCATCTTACGACAAATGGAAATAGTAATCTCAGGTGTTTCCGTTTCATTGGATGGCATATAACTTAAATTAAGGGTAATAATTTTGATGTGTGTAATCAAAATATGTACAAAGATGTCATGCATTCATCTTGTATCATATGTTTCAACAAAAAAAAATTTTACTCATTCGTTTCTTTACTAAGCTTAAATCAACAAAGTTTTAATTGATGGCGTTGAGAAACTTACAACTTTGCCTTAAGATGCTTCGTACGTATAATGGTTGTACTTGGTAAGTCTAATTTTGACACACAAGCGGGCGGAAAGACAGAATGGAGTCTCTTTAAGGCAACAATTTAATGTGAAACCAACCTTAAACCAACCTTATAGTTTGTCAACAATTAGGTCCGCCTTTCGACCATTTTTGTACAGTCGCATCAATCAATTAAAAGTTTATGATTTTTAAAGCTTAAAACCATGTTTCACCATTATTAAGTCAAGTTTAATTTTTATTTTAAAATTACCCTTTGCTTACTATCATGTCATAACATATATAAACAAATAGCAATTAACTCAAAAAATTAAACGACATAAATAATGTACATGCTAAACAAATCAATTAACATGTATATATTGATCTAGGACTCCCATTGGTTTTCGAGCTAGGTACCAATGGACCACATACACCAATTTCTTGGTTGCGTAAGTCCCACGATAAATATACACAATAACACACATAATTGATTTTATATACGATTTATTTGGGGTCTTCCCCAATTTTAGGTCTTCCCTAATAACCTAATTAATTGACTTTTAGTAATTTAACTTGTCAAACAATTTTATTACTAAAACCCTAATTAATTCTTATCGCATAAATTTAGCATGTAAAACACGTATCAATTACTTCAACTTCCATGACAAAACATGCATGTTTTTGTCATGGATCCCTAAATAGCACTTATTATAAAATAATCAAGTCTATTTTACGCATATTCAATTAATGACATATAGCAAGTACTCATTAATTAACACATAAAAATTACATGCAACATAGGGTTTCTACAAGTTTTACAAAACATAAAACCCTAATTAGTTCTTATTGGGTAATCGACCCATTTATTAAAAAATTAGGGTTTACTAATTTTTAAAACCCTAGAACACCATAAACATGTAATAATCATATAGATCCAATTTTATGTGTTTTAGTAATTAATTACATAGTATTAATGGGCTCTTGATGCCATTGTAGGAATATTAACATCATAACAATTATATGAAAACATAAAACATGAACATCAAAGCATGCAGCGGAAAACAGGATCTAATACTAGTAATTAATTAACTAAAATAAACGAACATGCTTACCTTTGATTTCTATCTAAACAAGAAATCGAGTGAGCAAGTCGAATAGGGTTTAGTGAGAATCGACTTAACACAAGTCGAATGGGGAAAAGTAACACAAGCAAAAGTATGCTTGATCTTCGTTCTTGTACACACGTATTAGTAGCGTTTCAATGCGAAAAGCTAGTTTCTTGATCACAAACAAACCAAACACTTATGTTCTGAAAGTTGGATCGAATTCCCAAAGGGTTTGGGAGGGTTCGATCGGCCTACCACAAGAAGAGGAGAGAAGAGAGAAATTTGGCTTGCAAGGGAATCAAGATTAGAGAATAATGAATACAAGAGGCCTTGTATTTATAGGGAACTAATCTTGTTCTCCAATCTAGGGTAGGATTGCCCTAAAACCCATGGATCGTCCGAACGTACTAAGCCCAAGGGGTTCTAGATCCTTCTTGGCTTGTATTTTCATCTCTAGTCCCTTAACTTGTTATTTAACGATCGTTAACCAAACCCCGTTAAATACTAACGCCCGTTAAGTGTTTATTTGTGAAATTTAATAATTAAATCATAACTTATTATATTAATTATTAAAACATTGAAACTCATACGTAATGTGTGCAATCCCGAAGTCTCGTGTTCGAAACTGGTCATGCGTATATTAATTTATATCCATAAACTTAACACTATTATTAGTTGGGGACAGCCCCAAATCGTCCCTAACACTTCCTCCATCCATCCTTGAAGATCTACGAAGAACATCTCAAGATTTAACGTTGTATATCATTCGGTTAGCATAATAATTTGTCTATGAATTCTTTATGTTTACTTTTAATGTATACTCTATCTTTTGCTGAGATTATGGGCTAACACCCTTTGGTGTTAGCCAATTTTATGAAGTTTTATTAGTTTATATGATTATGTTGATTTGTTTGCTTTGTTATTGGATTGGGTGCTTGTCGATAAAAACTCGTTTATTGCTTATTACTAGTAGAAGTCTATGTAACTAGGTTATGATCCTTATGATTTTAATTGATGTAATTAACCTCCTGCAATAGTGATTACTTTGGTTAAGTCATATGTGTGTTAACCCGAATCTTTATTAGGAATCATTGTGTGGCATAAACGGAATTTGTCTACAACCTAATAGGACTAGTAGCGTGTAATACCGAACTAGGTTAGATGGTATAAAGCAATAAGTTAGTATTGATGCTAGATGAGTCACTATGATCTATCATCATATCTGCCCCATGGCTAGTTACTTAATTGTGACAGAATTTCGTAATTGATATGCCGATTAACAATTGAATGAATTAAAACAAGTAGACACGAACATATTTATAACTATAAAATGGATTAGACTTGGCTAACCCGTTCTTCTTATTGATCTCCATCTATCTTTACTTCGCTTGTCTTTAGTTTAATATTTATTTTCTTGTCATTAGTTTAATTAAAACACATAAAACTTGTGCTAGTCTCTCAGGCTAAACCCCCCTAAACTTTAATTGCTTTCTAGGTTAGGATAGTTTAGTTTAGATTAGTATAAATACCTTTAGATCATTTTAGCTTCGCTCCTAGTGAACGACCCTTGCTTACCTAGAAACTATCTACATTGATCGGGTACACTGCTCGTTAGTGTTTAGAGTCTATAGGTTAGTTCGCCAATAAATAAATTTAAAACTTGGTAGAAAATTATAGACTATAAAAAGCACATCAACCATCAGGGAGTAACACTTTCTGATAACCATGAGAGAGTAAGTCCTTCTATTTCTATCAGAGGGTGACTTACTCTCTGATCCTTATCAGTGAGTGTTGTTCTCGCTGACTTATATCAGAGACTTAATAAATTAGGCTATTTTATGTTTAAATACATTGTCAGAGACCATTGGGTCGAAAATAAGACCCAACCCAACAGAACTTCATTTTGGGTAACTCAAAAGGACACTTAATGAGAAAAGGTAGCTCTATAGCTTTCGTGTTTTGAGCTAAGCGTGAAAACCTAAGAAAAAGAAGAAATATAGCATTTTTTAAAATTCCGCAAGATTTGACTCTGCCATTCAACTTTGCGATTTTTTAAAATTTACCAAGCTTTGACATTGCTAGTCAAATCTTACACATTTCATGGGTATTAGTGGTTTTTTGGTAAAATTTAGGTATTTGGTGAAAAATATTTGTAAAATTGGTTATTTTGTTATTTTCTAATCACTTTACAAATTTAATTGTGTTTGGATGATTTTCAAATCATGTGCATTGATCACTTTTTAGATTCAATATTTCAATCATATATTTATTATTTTTTATATACATATAAGTAATATTGAAATAATTCAAAAATGTAAAAAAAAATATAGAATAAAATCAACACAAAACTTATAGCTCTATTTGTTACGTGTTATATTAGGCCAAAATAACAATATATTAATTCAAAGTAGTTGTTTTTTTTCGTATTATTTTTTTGTTGTGTATTGTATTTTTTTAATGAATGAAATTTCGTTTGTTTGGAAAAATGGAAAAGAAAATAAAACTGGGGGATGTGTGAGGCACAAATGGTTAAGTTGAAGTTAGTTATAATAAAGGGGCTTTTGAGGTTGAAGTGTTGAAATGAGGTTCCATTCGGTGGAGCCCAAATGGCTAAAAAAAACTTAGCCACTGTATCTTATACTATAAGAACGAAAGAAGAAAATGGAGAAGATGTCGATGCTTTTAAACTTGCTAACATTTTACATAAATATTTTTGAATATTATTGAAGACTCTTTATCTAAATCTAAATACTAATTATAACACGACTAGAATTATATTATTGCATGACATTTTGCTTGAATAATGTAATATAATTTGCAACTCAACATTATAATCTAAAACCAATTAATAAAATAAAATATATTTATAATTAAGATTTTTCATTTCTATTTTTAATCTAGCAAGTAAAATCATTTAGCACATGTTTAAGTTGTTTGTTTATCAATCTATAATAATACATAACTAAAAGTTTTAGAAAAAATCTCGTACGTGCACAAATATTATAACTATTACATTCATAAAAAATATTATTGACACTAAGACACATGTTTGACTTTCTCAATAGCATACAGATATCCGAATTACCTCATCATGAGTTGTACATTGAACAACGAATACTATAAGCCCAACCCATTGAACAAATGAAACCATCTTCGAACCACTAGGGTTTAGGATAAAAAGATAAGGATAGTAATTTTTTCTTCAGACGATTAATTTGGTACAAGTGCGATCATTGGTTTAAAGAGATAAGGATGTCAGGCAATTCCTCCAACAACTTTCTTGATTTAGTCAGATATCCATCGCGAATAATTGCGGTAATTTCTCAAACTGTATTAGTGATAAATAGATGTACCTTTTTTTTCAAAGTCAATTTTCCAAAAGCTTAAGATGTTGATTCCTTTAAAACACTCCATGATTAGTACTAATTAATTTTATCCTGCAGGCTACAAAGGATACTTATGCATATCCTCGCAGTTATGAGGAATTGTATCTTCCAGACCATATTATTCGAATTCTAACGGATGAGTTTAAACTTCGTGCACCAGATCGGCTGCAGGAACTTGCTCTACCAATGATTACAGGAAAGCCCTCGACACCAGATGGCACAAGCCTTTTCAGGGTCCAGCGTACGACTTCGTTTTGTGCTTGCTATGTTGGAAAGGTTGGATTTTGGATTAGGGTACATTCCACAAGTCCTAGTGGTTTGTCCTAGTCTTGATGTTGTGTATGAGGTATTTTTATGCTATGTAGAAGCTTGTAAAGTTTGAGAGCGTTAAGCGTCAAGCTAGTTATAGAATTTGAATATTTATTTGTCGTATGTTTTTTTTCATTACGTCTTTTTTTTCGTAAGTTTTTTTCATATTATTTTTTTGTTATGTATTGTATTTTTTTTAATGAATGAAATTTCGTTTGTTTGGAAAAATGGAAAAGAAAATAAAATTGGGGTGGGTGGAGCCCACATGGTGAATTTGAAGTTAGGTGTTGTTTGTTTCTCTTAAAAAACACTGAATAGCTTTGAAATCTGATTCGGTCAGAGCTTTTCAGATTTCAAAGTGTTTGTTTTTCTTCTACATTTAAGAGGTTCAAAGTCTGAAAAACCTCTAAACCATTTAAATTATAGAACCACTCTAAAAACATCTGAACTACAAAAAACTAGCTACTCCGTATTATTTATTCCCCCCCTCCTCAACCTTTGTTCGTTCCACCTTCCTACACCAACACAACTTTCACCGACCATACACACCACCGGTGCCAGCTCTGTCTTCGTTGACCGGCCACTCGATTGTGTGGTGTTTCTTCAACGTGGTTTTGGTTTCCACACATACACACATTTATGCCCTCAATTTTCGAAATTCTCTAAGAGCTATATGAAGAAGAAGATTATGTAGAGGTAGAGGTCGAAACTGAGTGAAAAAGGGTGGAGACATTAGTGAAATTAGCTCTTATCTTTTTATAATTTTTTTAACCCACCTTATCCTTGACTTTAGTGGTATGTTGTGGTCCACGTATCACATACATACACAAAACATGTGTATATCTATGCATATATAACGTGAAGATGAAAAGATGAATTTAATAAGCATAAAGTCTTATATGATTCCTTTCTAAAATACTTATATAGTCATATAAAGTGTTCATATATTTCAAAAAAAACAAACAGTCTTATATAATTCATATTCAGACATTTTAACCAACTACTAATATTCAGAAGTGGTATTCAGATTCAGACTCAAAATCTCTTAAAAAACAAACAGCACCTTAGTTATAATAAAGGGGTTTTTTGTAGGTTGGAGTGTAGAAATGCGGTGCCATTTGGTGGTGCCCAAATGGATAAAAAAACATAGCCACCATACATTATGCTCTAAGAACGAAAGAAGAAGAGAAGATGTTGATGGTTTCAAACTTGCTAACATTTTACATAAATATTTTGGAATATTATTGAAGACTCTTTATCTAAATCTAAATACTAATTATAACACGACTAGAATTATATTTTTGCATGACATTTTGCTTGAATAATGGAATATAATTTGCAACTTAGAATTATAATCTAAAACTAATGAATAAAATAAAATATATTTATTATTAAAAAATTTCATTTCTATTTTTAATCTAGCAAGTAAAACCATTTAACACATGTTTAAGTTGTTTGCTTATCAATCTATAATAATACATAACTAAAAGTTTTAGAAAAAATCTCGTACATGCACAAATATTATAACTATTATATTCATAAAAATGATTATTGACACTAAGATACATGTTTGACTTTCTGAATAGCATACAAATATTCAAATTACCTCATCATGAGTGTTCCATTGAACAACGAATACTATAAGCCCAGCCCATTGAACAAGTGCAACCATCTTCGAACCACTAGGGTTTAGGATAAAAAGATAAGGATGGTAAATTTTTTTTCAAGCGATTAATTTGGTACAAGTGCGATCATTGGTTTAAAGAGATAAGGATGTCAGGAAATTCCTCTAACAACTTTCTTGATTTAGTCAGATGTCCGCCGCGAATAACTGCGTTAATTCTCAAACTGTATTAGTGATAAATAGAAGTACTTTTTTTTCAAAGTCAATTTTCCAAAAGCTTGAGATGCTGTTTCTTTTAAAATACACCATGATCAGTACTAATTAATTTTATCCTACAGGCTACAAAGGATACTTTTGCATATCCTCACAGTTATGAGGAATTGCATCTCCCAGACCATATTATTCAAATTCTAATGGACAAGTTTAAACTCCGTGCACCAGATCAGCTGCAGGAACTTGCTCTACCAATGATTACAGGAAAGCCCCGTTGACACCTGATGGCACAAGCCTGTTCAGGGTCAGGCATACGACTTTGTTTTGTGCTTGTTATGTTGGAAAGGTTGGATTTTGGATTAGGGTGCATTCCACAGGTCCTTGTGGTTTGTCATAGTGTTGATGTTGTGTCTGAGGTATTTTTAATGCTATGTAGAAGCTTTTAAAGTTTGAGAGCTTTAAGCTAGTTATAGAATTTGAATATTTATTTGTCGTATGTTTTTTTTCGTTATGTATTTTTTCCGTAAGTTTTTTTTCGTATATTGTATTTTTGTTAATGAATGAAATTTTGTTTGCTTGAAAAAATGGAAAAGAAAATAAAATTAGGGGTGCGTGGGGATGGTTAAGTTGAAGTTAGTTATAACAAAGGGGGTTTTTTTGAGGTTGGAGTGTTGAAATGAGGTGTCATTCGGTGGAGCCCAAATGGCTAAAAAAACTTAGTCACCATACCTTATGCTCTAAGAACGAAAGAAAAAGAGAAGATGTTGGTGCTTTTAAACTTGCTAACATTTTACATAAATATTTTTGAATATTATTGAAGACTATTTATCTAAATCTAAATACTAAGTGGTATCAATCGCCAAGGGATAGATTATGTTGTTTTAGATTAGATGTGGTAGAAATTTGGAGAATTTCACATTCTGTCCTTCGAGCAAGAAGGAATTCTCCGAGTTAGCTTTTGAAGATCTTCGAGTTAGAAGATAATCTTCAAGTTAGGTCTTCGAGTTAGCTTTATTCTCCAAGTTAGGAGTTGAAGATCTCCGAGTTTGGAGTTAGTTCTTCTTGTAAGCCTTATTCCTTCTAGTTAGTCTTCGAGTTAGAAGACTTATTCGAATTAGTCTTCGAGTAAGAAGTATCCTTCGAGTAAGAAGATTATTCTTAAGTTCTGTGTATACTTTCCGAGTTAGGAAATCAGAACTTCTTCATTTATAATCCTTCTACTAAGGGATTATATACTTGTTGAAATCTCATCCTTCGAGTAAGGTGTCTTCGAGCAAGTTACATTCTTCGAGCAAGAGTTTTCTTCGAGTAACAATTTTTGTTTATATTTTCCGAGTTAGGAAATCAGAACTTATAAGGATTTAACTTCTTCAAGTAAGGGAACATATACTTCTTCACACTTCATTCTTCGAGTAACGACTAATTCTTCGAGCAAGAGAAATTTCTCCGAGTAAGGACTTTATTCTTCAAATCTTCTACTTCGAGATCTAAACTTCAACAACAACCTTCGTTATCCTAAAAGATCCATTATCCACAAGTTACTTCTTCAAGATGTCTCAACCACCGAACTACAACTACTTCTACAATCAACAACAGCAGTATCGTCAGCAACAACTGTATCCTCAACAACCACAGTATCCGCAACAACACATCTTCATGCAGCAACATCAATTTCTCCCACAACAACAATCCCTCAACAACAACCATATCCACAACAACCGATGCAGTCCTACCAACTTCCACCTAAACAACCTCACTGGTTTGATTAGATGTGTGAAGCCATTAGTAGTCAAAAATCAAGACACGAGGCTGGATCCTTAGACAAACCTCATATGCTCACTCCGGGTAACTACGTGCAATGGGCAAGTCGATTCTTACGGTTCATTGAACTCAAGAAACCGCATGGAAAATACTTGAAAAAGGTAATTATTGAAGGACCATTTCCAGTGCCTACAATAACGGTTCCTGGCGATCCAAATGCCATTCCTCCAAGAGAAGCAACTGTGACTCCTGTTCCTGATGCTCAGCTTACAGCAGAACAAGTACTTCAGAAAGAAGCCAATGAACTTGCAATGTCTTACATCCTTCAAGGAATTCCTAATCCCATCTTTAGAAGTATTGATGCACAGAAGACTACTAAGGACATGTGGGAACATGTTCATCTTTTCATGGAAGGAACAGAGTTGAACCAAGAAGATATGGAATCAAAACTCTGTCTGGAATACACCATGTTTATGATTGAAGCTGTAGAATCCTTAGAGTCTTATTACCATAGGTTCACCAACATTATAAACGACTTGGACAGGCACAATATCATTCTACCCAGGATTACAGTAAACAAAAAGTTCCTTAGTTGTCTTGGTCCTGACTGGTAGAATTATGTTACTTTTGTTCGTCAAGCTAAGAATCTACACAACGCCTCATATGGGTTGTTGTATGATTACATGAAACATCATCAGTCAGAGGTTGATAGAGATAGAGCTGCTCGTGGAAGTTATTCATCGTCAACAACTCCCAACTCACTAGCTTTGATAGCTCAGTCTCATTTTGCTCCACCATCAAATCAGGCTTTTGTCCAACCACAACATCATTCTGCTTATCCCTCACAAACTTCATCAAGTCAACTCGTTCCATATGAAGCTTCCCCGCAATATACTGATAATCAACTGGTTCCATATGACAACACAGATACTATGCTTTACTCCAATGTCAACAGTGATGAAGACGATGCTTTCAATACATTGAACGAAGGATTTGCTTTAATTGCTCGAGCTTTCAGCAAGTTTTCCAACAAATCCAACAACCGTCTTCGTTCTTCATCCAACACTCGTAATCAAGCTGTTGTCCACGATGGAAGAGTTGAGATTCAGAACAGAGCTTTTGGAAGAAATGGTTCGGGTAATTACATGGGAAACTCAGGATCTGGGCAGAGGTTTAATTCAACAGGAAGCAGTAGGAACGACACTGGTAATACACAAAGAAGGGCTGAGATTGTTGATACAGGGAATCAAGGGATTGCAAACACAATGGTGAAATGTTACAACTGTGGAGGGAAAGGTCATTTGGCCAATGCTTGCCCCAAACCAAGGACCAGAGGCAGTGCATACCATAAGGAAGCACTACTTCTTGCTCTTAAAGATGAAGTTGGAGGCACTCTTACTAAGAAGGAGCATAACTTCATGGCTAATGCTTACTCCGATGATGATATGGAAGATCTAGAAGCCAATGCAGCCGTGATGTTGATGGCCAATATGCAAGAGATGCACATGAGTGAAACAGGCCCGGTATATGATACAGATGGCTTGTCTCAGGTACCTGATTCTACATGTCTCATACATTAAATCGTATCCCCCTCTGCATCTTCATCAGCCGAAGAGCACTTTGTTCAAGATACCTCATTCTTATCTTCTCAAGAAGATAATCAAATTAACACTGTTGTTACATTTGATGAAGATCAAATTAACCCGGTTGTTACATTTGATGATCCTCTTGATAATGATAATAATGATCAACTTGAACAAGATGATCTTTTGCTTGGTCCAGATCCAGAGCTCATGACCTTGCTCTTGACCACCCAAACCCAGTTAGACTCACAGAAATCCCAAATTGATAAATGCAATGAGATAAATAGAAATTTAAAAGCAAAATTTGCATTGTTGACTAAGGATCTTGAGTGCTATAAACTTTAACTTTCAAACTATGAAACAAAAGAAAAACGGTAAAAAAGGATTGAAGTTGCATTCCAACAATCTTATGTGAAAGAACAAGAGTTAGAACATCAGATACGAGAATTAACTATTTCCAAAAATGACTTAATTTCACAAAAGGAACAAGAAAGATTAGATTTTCAAAAACAAGTTGACAACCTACACTCTGAACTTTTAAAAACAAAAACAGAGTTGTCAACTTGTCAATAAAATTTTTCTGAACACAAACAAGTATCGAGGAAACGGGTTGATTCCTATCTTGAGGAAATCGTTGAGTTGGAATGTAAACTAAAAGAGTTTCAAAAAGTTGTGTATAAAACTGGTGAGTCAGTAACAACAATTCAGAAATTTGCTCTAAAGCAAAATCCCCAAGGATATGGATTTGCTATTGGGGATGACAAACCATGTTTTTTAAATAAAGCACTCAAGGAAAATCAAAAGTTATATAGTGCAGAACATCTGTTTGATGACTTTATCATGCGTGTTGTTGTTTATAATCGTGAAGAAGAAATGGAACAGGACGAAGAGAGTCGATCTAAAATGAGTAATATCAAATTTAATAAACCATATGATTACTCAAGAGTACCTCATATTAGCGACACCTTCGTACCACAACAAGATAAAACAAAACAGTCATGGTTTTTAATGGAAATGAATGAATCTTCAGAGGTTGGTTTTGTGCACACAGTAGCACAAGTTAATGGTCCTTTACCAAATTCGGGTGTAAATGCACCATTGCCAAAACAATGTCTTGTCCTACAATATTTTAATACTTTTATGGAAAACATAAAAATTTTGGAACAGACAATTGAACACATAAAATTTTTGGAACAGACAATTGAACGAAATTCTGAAATAAAAGTCTCTACTTTTCTTTCTCCATATGAAAAAGAAAAGCGAGAAGTCTTTCAAAAACAATTTTTGCCACACGTTCAACACCTGCGACTTTGTGCTACACATTAGGAACAGGAACTACAATCAGAGGTAGCATCCATGATGAACATTTTCGATGCAACTGAAAAAATGATCTCAAAACAAAAATGTAAAAACAAAGCTTTGCAAAAAGAAGCAGATCGACTCTTAGAAAATGATGCGCGTGCGTGTCGTTGCGGTTTAGCAGTATTAATGCCTACTCAAGTTTTAAATTTATATTTAGCCGACTTATCAATAACACACACACTTAACGAGCAGTGTACCCGGTCAGTATGAATATAATGGTAAGTAGAGTGTCGATCACTAAGAGTGGAACGTATTATCTAGTTATTCTAATCAGTATTTTAATATCCTAAGTTAGCTATACAACCTAATCTAACGCAAGGGGGTTCAGCCTGAGAGACTGGCACGGTTTGGTTATGATTAAATAGTAAACTAAACTAATGAGTACGAATCAGCGATTAGCACACACGTACACAGATAGATACTTGAGACAATAAGAAGACCTGTCCTGATAATTAAGTAGCTTGTCACTTGTTTTATTGCTAGTTTTATATGAAGTGTATGTAATTAAACCTTTCTCGTTGGCTCTAATCTTATCGGCGAGTAAACCCTTAATGATCACTTATGTCTATCCCACTATCCTAGAATATTGAGCATTTGTGATGCCTACGTTTCGTATACGCTAGAATAGATAGGCGAGGAAGGGGCATGGCGACCCAAGCAATGCTCAGCTAGACACAGAGGTTATCAATGCACTAATAAAAGTCACCAAAGACATCAACATATAAACTTTAATTAATGGGAAAGCAATTTTAAGGGGTGCGCATGATTTTCCGTAGTCACATGACATCAGCCCATCAATCCTGATGAATTAAAGTGTACTAATACAATAAAACAAAACTACTTAATGAATTGAATACATGCAGGACCTTCTTACAGCTCTTGTATCTTCGTTCAGGGTGTGTCTTGTGCTGCTAATACGTCTGAATTCGTCTCTGGTTTGGTACTCATACGTATGGTATCTTGCACACAAAATTCGTCTGACTTTGGGGTATTTATAGTTTCTGTCTGAGGGTTAGATGCGGCGCATAGGATAAGTAGATGCGGCGCATTGACTTAACTTCGCGTGGGGTCCAAGATTAATATATTCAGGAATATTCGTACACCGCCTTAAGATGCGCCATAACTCCATTTCTCTATGCGGCGCATGTCCTTTGCTGTCTTGGATTGTAACTTGTGAAATCTTGATAGCGATACGCCGTATGTAAGAAGTATGTTGTGGCGTATCTGGAGCAGAATGATCTTGATCTTGTACATTTCAGTACACTCTTAACATCTTGCTTGTTTTGCTCCATAATTAGTCCAAAATCGCCAAGTTTCACATAATACTTGTTTTTACCTGAGAATTACAAAAGTAAACATTAACGTATCAATTCTCATATATAATATAATAAAATAAGTCAAATAAATAGGATAAATGATGATAATAAAATGTACTTATTTGAGTTCATCAAATATCCCCCCACTTGAACTTTACTTGTCCCCAAGTAAACCTTAGAATAAATCTTATGAAAATGTATCCTAAAAGATATTAGGATTTATTTTTATATTTAAGCATGTATTCATTTTGTCATAATTGCATAACCAAACACTTAACGAATTAGAAATAAAATAAAATATTTCGATAAAAGCAAATCTAATCATTTAACTGTCCAGTCGTGACGAATATTCTATCATAAGCTTGGCAAGTATACGCATCTCCCCCACTAAAGCCAAGGAATGACAAGTCTAAAGCGGTAAAAAGGGTTTGTTGGTTAAGGGTTAATCATTCTTCTTAACCTCTATCGATCTCACATCCCAGAAAAGGCGACAAAATCACAAATACATGATCGAATCCATGACCACGATACTTGCAATTGCTCAAATCCTTAACTCGAATGGGCTAAAGATAAGACCAAGTAATCTTTACCAATAATATTATATCAAAAAGGGCGACAAAATCATAAATACACAGCCGAATCCACGACTACGATACTTAAGATTGCTCAAATCCCTAATCTCAATAAATCAAAGGTTTGGATAAAGAATGATATAGGGTATGGATAATATTTGGGATACAAATTGGTGTAAAATGAAAAATAAACAAAACAGATAAATTAAAATCCTAAGTGTGGTTAATCACTTTCCCAACCATCCCATGAATAAGACTCATATCATTGAATAACTCACGCTTTAACACTTGAAACACACGCTTTAGGTAGACACGAATTATACTCAACAAAATCTCAATCAAAGAATAACCTTAGTTGGCGTTCCCATATACAACAACTAGTGGTGATATCGCCTACTTAATACAAAACTTTACATAAGTTGGTTAAAACAAACTTCAAACTTTTCCTTTTTTTTTTTTTTTTTTTTTTTTTTTTTTTTTTTTTTTTTTGACATCAACATATGTGTAAAATTTCACAACTTTTCTATCACTATTTTTCCGGATAATTTTTCCATACTCTTCATACTTTCAGAAATAACTGTAATAGCGAAAGTAGCAAACACACGAAAAATAAACTAAAAGATATACAATATTTACTTTCATACCAATTGCATTGTGCAATTTCCCGACCTAACCAAAGATAATGAATTACGCACGCGAACACAGGTAATGTAAGGAAACACACTTTGCCTAAAGCAATTAACCACGGATTTTAATCTACAGGGTAGGCTAAGGTGTAAGGGTGTATCGAAACATTATAACAAAGGTGTAAGAAACGAAAGGAATGGCTCTGAGTATTTTTCTAGGGGTATCTTACTCTAAAAGTGAGAGTAACAAAAGGGTTTATACGGGGGTTAACTAACCAATGTAGTTAGTTAATATCACATAACATATAAAGGCTATTTGGGTGTAATCCTAAAAATTTACCAATTTAGACAAGTCATTCCAATTATATAGATAATACTTATTATGGTGGTCTCGAATAGTATATAAGCCAAGTTCTAAAGTTTACAAGTCACCGGCACACTCATAGATTTGTGAATTTTGATAAGTTCACAATTTTTGGAAATAATGTTATGTGTGCAGCTATGTAATTTAGACTTTAAACAAAAACATGCTATAAAAATTTTAAATTTTACGCATATTAAGTACATATTAAGCATATTTTTTGAAAAATAAGGACAAGTAAGTGTTCTAATTCTCCATGTTCTAATTCTCCATCCCCCCACTTAAGTTAAACAACGTCCTCGTTGTTTGTGTCAAAGGTTAAAAACTGGAAAATAAAAGAATTAGAACAGAAAAACTCCCCTGAGATTTGCTCGGTATGATCCTCCATTATTCGTATAAGAGAAAAAATCAACTTTCTTGTGGATGAGAACGTTTAAGCTTCATAGATGATGTATCCACAGAAATTGCAGGAATCTATAATACCATTTAGACTATAACACACCTGAGTTAAGAAGGTTCAAACTTGCATAATACATTAGTAGTTAGTAAAAATAAAACCTAAAAAATTAAATTGAAAATCATCAGGTCAGTCGATACGCCGTATCTTATGGAAGAAGATACGCCGTATCGAGCCTGGAATAAATACGAATCAGAATAAAAGATGCGTCGCATCCTTAACCAGGGATGCGCCGCATTAAATAAACTGACAGAAATTTTTAAAGTCAAAAATAAAAATGCAGAAAATAAAATAAGATATGACCAGTGCAGGTGATGCGTCTGATTGCGTGGTTTTGCGACCTTACAACAGGTTTTACCTCTCGAGGGATCTCAAGAGGCTTACAACCCCACCAGGCAGTGTACCTGACCGATGTAGTATAGTGTAGTGGTAAGTACGGGGGATTGATCGTTCTCCACAGGGAATAGTGTTCGTTAGGTATGAAAGGCTACTCTAATTAGGCCTAAGGGTTGAGGAAGATTCTTTTTTATGTTTTTATAGTTTTTATGAAAGCAAGTAAAATCTCGGTTTTGAAGGAGTGGGCGGAATTAGTTGCTAGTCAACTAACCCAAATTACTACGAATGCAAATAAAATAAAATAACAAAAATGAAATGTGGTGAGAAACTTATGTGTAGAGAAATGTGTTTACTTAGATTTCCTTACTCCCTAACTATCTTTTACCGGTTAATTAGTGTGTATTAGTCACGTGGATGACGGGTGTATTCCTTAATACCATTCGTGGGGTGGCGTACTTACTTCCCCAACTCTACAAGCTCCTACTTCACTCCTATGTCGAGCCGGCTAGGAAGCTCCTAACATGGGATCACTAGAATTCGCTTGTGCATTAAATACAACCATAAAAACCTTTAGTACGCATTTGGTTCATGTTTCTTAAGACGTTCAAGCAAGTTACCGAATAGGAAGTTAGCCAGTTTTCTTAAGCCTAACATAGATAAACAATCATCCAATACAACTAACAACACACTAACAACCAAAAATCAATAGCTAGGTTTCATTAGATCTAAGCAAACACAAGATAAATTTAGCCTAACATGTTAAACAAAAGACAAGAATAAGATAGAATCAAACAACACATAGACATATTGAATGATTAATTGATAACTTATCTTTCAATGAAACATGGAAGATCTCAAGGCAAAAAGCCCTGAAAAAGTAGCTAAATTCGTCCTAGGGTTTTATCCCAAAATTCCACACACTAAGCTCTCTCTAATGACAAAAAATTAGAAAACTATATATAGATTTTTGGATCTGACGGCGTCACCTTATGGAGTGTGACGCCGTCACCTCGCCGCTTCTAGGGTTCCCGGATGACCTTCTTGACGCCGTCCCTCTTTAGCTCTTCAAAAATCCATTCTGGCTTATCAAGGCTTGACGCCGTCTAACCATGAACGTGACGCCGTCCCCTTATGATTTAAGCCGTGACGCCCTCGATCAAGTTAAAGCGTGACGGCGTCAGAATTCACATGCTATTTTCACTGGCTTATCATGAGTAAATTTCACGTCCAACTTTTCTTGCCAAAGCATGACGCCGTCCAGAGTAAATTGTGACGCCGTCAAGAGTAACTTTTAGCCGATTTTTGAGACTTTGTCGTTTTCTTCACTTTTATGCTCCAAAAACGTCCAAAATGCCTCCTTTTCCAGATTTCTCCTCAAAAGTACCTAAAATGACAAAAGGAACGATTTAGGGCAATATTTGATCAAATAAATACGATTTAGGGCTTAAATGACCCCTTAAAAGCGGTACACTTTTCGCCTCATCAAATACCCTTACACTTGAGATTTGCTTGTCCTCAAGCAAATGCGCTTTTATTCTAATCAAAATACAAGTTAGGGGTCATTTAATGCTAACATAAAAGTAATTACAACAAATAATCGTTCCACTTCAATCATAATAAGCACGGAGATTACATACTAGCACCTCACAAGTAGTGTTTAGATACTCACATCTCTCAAGTGTCATCAAAATAAATCTCATAAATGAAAACGAAAAATATCTCTCACTACCTGTCATAGCAAATAGATTACCATAGGCTTGGGAAAGGATCGAAAACCTCCTCCACTAGGCGTAAGCACCTAAGATAAACTATCAAAGAGGGCTTTTAAATGGGTTATAACGTTAGGTGTAGGGAAAAGGAAAACACGGTTTTGTTGGATAAAGGATATTTTACTGGTGGCTAGTTAAAGATCTTGATCAATTACATGTACTATACAATGTTGCTAAGCCAAGACTAGACTCGATCTTAAGCTAGAAACAAAATAACAAAATAACAAAAATATAAAACAAACATAAAATAAAACGGGATGGTAGTCCGTATGCTTTTTCTATTTTTCATTTTCTCATTTTTTTGTATTTTTCTTGATTTTTTCGATTTTTTTTTTTTTTTTTTTTTTTTTTTTTTTTTTTTTTTTTTTTTTTTTTTTGCATACACTTTTGCCCTACCATCCAAAATAATACATCATAGGGGCATTGCATCCCCCTTACACTTGAATTTTTACATAACTTTACAAATACTAATCTAATGACTCGAATTAAGATAATCGAAAAACTTGGAGTACTTTTAAAATATTTAGCACATATGGGGGTAATAATGTTGTTCTTCCCCATTACTCTATTATACTAGTACTTTACCCATGAGTCCCAATCGTCCCAAAACAATATGTACAAGGATATGACTCGACTTAGCAACCATGTAATCAACTAGATAATTAACTTGGGTTTAAACAAATGTTGTAACAATAATGCACTAAAAATGAGTGCATACAAGGTAGGCTAAGGCGATTTGGGTGTACATTTTAGTGGGGTGTAAACAAATTCTTCCTTTAAGTAAAATGCTTAAAGGTCGAAACGAAAAGATAGGCTCTGAGGGGTGTACTAGGGGTATCGTGTACTAAAAATGAGTACAACGCAAAGGGTGTGGGAGAATTACTTGACCAATGTAGCCAACGTAATTATAACAAAAACACAGGTGTAAAACAATGGGTTAATCCTAATGCCTCTTATCATGTAGTAAATCTAACTACACGAGTGTAGTCTCACTTGTGGCCTTGGAATGGTCCTAACGCAAGTTCTAGAATCTAAATGCTACCGGTACACACATCATAGCATAAATGCTTTTCCTACCAATTCTAGGGGCGAACCTCACATATTTGGGGGTGGAAAATTTTTTAGTGGTACGGTTTTGTGCTAGTCATATAACTCCTATCCGTGAGACGCTCATTAAGATCAAATTTTCACTCCTATATGTTGTAAAAAATTTTAAATTTGGCACTAAAATTACCTTAACAAGTATTTCTCTCAGTTTTATTACACATCTACCATCAAACAAACAAAAATCAAGCGCAATTGTATTCTCTAAAATCGTACTTTTACCCTCCCCTTACACTTAAGATGAACATTGTCCCCAATGTTCAAATAACAAGATGTAAAAGCAAAAAGTAAAAGAATGAAATCAAATACTCCCCTGATTCGCTCGGTGGATAATGAAATTACACGGTTAAATCTTCCTCCAAAGATAATGTTGAAGCTCCATGACTAATGCATCGCCATAAGCTTGATTCCAAAAACATCTCCTTGTCCAAAATAACCTGTTAAACCTGAGAAAACAAACACGAAAACCTGCATAACATCGGCGGGATAAAATCTATATATAAGGATATAATGCTTGTGGAATGATAATTTTGCAGATTCCTGGAGATTATAAGTTGGAGATTTTAATAAAAACTTTTTATGAAAACAAAACTTTCAAAAATTTCTGGAAATTAAATCTGACGCCGTCAGGTTATAACCCCTGACGCCGTCAGAAATGACCTGACAAAAATTTTCATTTTAAGTTTCCGGAAAATTTCTGGAAAAACCTTTACCTTACTTCCTGGAAATCCTGCAAAACATCATTATGACTCGATACAAGCATTTGACTCAAACAAACACTAATATGTATGCTAATTTATTATTATTACGATTCATGTTAATTTGTGTTCTAATAAACCGATTTAGATTTCCCTTACACTTATCTTTTGCAAAATACCTTTATATGTAGTTAAGACGAAGTTAAAAACAACATAAAGCATTTTCACAAATTAGTTTTTAACATGAATCAATAATAATAAAAATTAAACACACATATGGCAAATAAAATCAAACAAACAAACAAATAAACACACAAAGCAAATAAAACAAATAAAGCTTGGGTTGCCTCCCAAGAAGCGCTTTTCTTTATTAACGAGTCTTGTAGCTAGACTCCAAGTCACGTACATTACGTGACTCCATCATCGGTCACGGTTCCTAGGCCATCCTCCTTCCCGGTTTTATATTCCGGTCCTAATTTCAAACAATCCTTGTAGAAACCGAATATCCTTTCCATAACATAGTCTACTCCTTTACTTCTATCCTCATCATTCCTATAGTAGACCGCTTGCTTGAGCTCCTTCTCAACACTTGACAAGTGTTGGAATTGTTCTATCTTATATGGCATTTGGTAGCTTACTTCATCGGTCTCATCCTTAAATCTAACTATCCCTAAGGAAGGTTCATAAGTCATTCTAGAGACCTCAACAAATGGTTTTCCAAAAACCACTTGAGTCAAGGATGCATCGACTATTGGGCGGATATCTTCTACAATTACAAAGTCGGTGACATAGGTGAAGTTTCCTACATAAACCGGTAATCCCTTAACTCTTCCCGTGAAGTTACTCATCCAACCCTTGTCAGGGAACATCCTATACCCAAGTTGATTCTTCATTATCAAGTTGTAGTGGGCTCTAGTCATGATGTTTATGGGTGATCTAAGGTCAATGTAAGCTTTCCACACATGTAGATGTCCGATGTTGCATGGTATGTTGAGATTAGAAGGGTCGCCTATTTCTATGATTGGTCTACCTAGGAAGTATGGTGTCTCGGGGTCATCGAATAAGTTTGTATGATATGCGCGCTCTTCCTTAGTGGGTAGCTTATTGAAGTAGTCCTCATCATTATCTACTTCCTCAATCACACTTGTCCTAACTTCCTTATCAACCTCGACTTTCCTATCCTCATCCTTAGGTTCACTTTCTATCCTACCCTCATTCTTGTCACTTTCTTCCATGCTCCTATCGATTGGTTTAATAGTGACAACGTTGACGAAGTGGACATGTTTGGATGAAGAAGGGTCTTTGACTTGGGGTCCGCTATTTGTGTTCCTAGCGTCCTTATGTGGAGGTGATAACACTTGGTTATGGAGAGCTTTCAACAAGTTGTCAATTTTATTGGTCATCTCAGTTTGTTGTTGATTGAATTCGGTCTCGAATCTAGCTATCCGAGCTTCTTGAGATGCCATAAATTGAGACATCAATCCTTCAAAGTTATTGGTACTACCATTGCCGGAAGGATTGTTGTTGAAAGTACGGTTCGAGTTGGAACCGCTTGATTGGAAACGATTAGGTGGGTTGGAAGAATTGGTTTGTTGCGAGTTTTGGTTTTGTTTCCACCTAAGGTTCGGGTGATTTTTCCATGAGGGGTTGTATGAATCACCGTAATGGTTTGGCTCGGGTTTGAAAGTGTACCACTTGTCTCCCGCTCCGTCGGTACGCGAGGATGCGTAGTCCACAAAAGCTTGTTCGGGGAGTTCCATGCAATCACGAGTGTCGTGGGGACCACTACATAATTCACATGAAGAAGTGATTTTGTTCACTTGGTTTGAAGGTTTAGGAGCCTCGTAGGATTTCATGAGAAACTTGACTTGGTCTTCAAGTTCTATGATCCTACGGTCGGAAGTGCTTGAATTATTCGAAGGCAAAGATATTGCCTTGACCGTTTTATTCAAATCACGGGGATCACTCCAACTTTCGTTGTCATAAAGAGCAAGATCCTCTAGGAGAGCCCATGATTGTTCCGCACTTAGATCACGTAGCTTACCACCGGCCGATTGGTCAATGGTTTGCCTCGTGTAGAGATTGATATGGTCATAGAAGATTTGGACTTGGAGCCAAAGTTCTATGCCATGGTGGGGGACTTTTTGGAGTAAGTCCTTGAATCGAGTCCATGCCTCATAGAGAGTTTCGCCTTGATGTTGTTGGAACATCAAGATATCATTCCTTAGCTTGGTAGTTCTTCCCGGTGGGAAAAACTGAGCAAGGAAACGAGTGGTGAGATCATCCCAAGAGGTGATGGATCCTGCGGGTTGACGTTCTAGCCACTGACTAGCTTGGTCCCGCAAAGAGAATTGGAAGAGACGCAATCGGGTCGTCTCTCGAGTGGCAACATCAAGGTCTATAGAATCAACGATTTTAAGAAAGTCCTTGAGATGTTGATTAGGATCTTCAGAACGAAGTCCATGGAATGCGCATCCACTTTGCACCAACCGGATGGTGTCGGATCGCAAGGGTGTGATATTGGCTCCTTGAGTGAGCTCAATGGTGTTTCGATAGCCATGGTGGCTAGGACGGGAATACTCTCCTAAAGTACGGGCTCTAGGAGGTGGTGGTGGTTGTTGTGGTGGTGGGTTGTGTGGGTTAAGGATATTACCATCTTCCATGATGTCGGATGGTATGGTTACGAACAAAGACACGAAGAAAATAGATAGACTAAAGAAAACCTAGAAAAATAAAATAAAAATCTCACTAGAAAGGAATCTAGTGAGTAGACCTATTAGAAATAAAAATTCAACCTAAACAATAACTATTCCCCGGCAACGGCGCCAAAAACTTGATTGCGTGGTTTTGCGACCTTACAACAGGTTTTACCTCTCGAGGGATCTCAAGAGGCTTACAACCCCACCAGGCAGTGTACCTGACCGATGTAGTATAGTGTAGTGGTAAGTACGGGGGATTGATCGTTCTCCACAGGGAATAGTGTTCGTTAGGTATGAAAGGCTACTCTAATTAGGCCTAAGGGTTGAGGAAGATTCTTTTTTATGTTTTTATAGTTTTTATGAAAGCAAGTAAAATCTCGATTTTGAAGGAGTGGGCGGAATTAGTTGCTAGTCAACTAACCCAAATTACTACGAATGCAAATAAAATAAAATAACAAAAATGAAATGTGGTGAGAAACTTATGTGTAGAGAAATGTGTTTACTTAGATTTCCTTACTCCCTAACTATCTTTTACCGGTTAATTAGTGTGTATTAGTCGCGTGGATGACGGGTGTATTCCTTAATACCATTCGTGGGGTGGCGTACTTACTTCCCCAACTCTACAAGCTCCTACTTCACTCCTATGTCGAGCCGGCTAGGAAGCTCCTAACATGGGATCACTAGAATTCGCTTGTGCATTAAATACAACCATAAAAACCTTTAGTACGCATTTGGTTCATGTTTCTTAAGACGTTCAAGCAAGTTACCGAATAGGAAGTTAGCTAGTTTTCTTAAGCCTAACATAGATAAACAATCATCCAATACAACTAACAACACACTAACAACCAAAAATCAATAGCTAGGTTTCATTAGATCTAAGCAAACACAAGATAAATTTAGCCTAACATGTTAAACAAAAGACAAGAATAAGATAGAATCAAACAACACATAGACATATTGAATGATTAATTGATAACTTATCTTTCAATGAAACATGGAAGATCTCAAGGCAAAAAGCCCTGAAAAAGTAGCTAAATTCGTCCTAGGGTTTTATCCCAAAATTCCACACACTAAGCTCTCTCTAATGACAAAAAATTAGAAAACTATATATAGATTTTTGGATCTGACGGCGTCACCTTATGGAGTGTGACGCCGTCACCTCGCCGCTTCTAGGGTTCCCGGATGACCTTCTTGACGCCGTCCCTCTTTAGCTCTTCAAAAATCCATTCTGGCTTATCAAGGCTTGACGCCGTCTAACCATGAACGTGACGCCGTCCCCTTATGATTTAAGCCGTGACGCCCTCGATCAAGTTAAAGCGTGACGCCGTCAGAATTCACATGCTATTTTCACTGGCTTATCATGAGTAAATTTCACGTCCAACTTTTCTTGCCAAAGCATGACGCCGTCCAGAGTAAATTGTGACGCCGTCAAGAGTAACTTTTAGCCGATTTTTGAGACTTTGTCGTTTTCTTCACTTTTATGCTCCAAAAACGTCCAAAATGCCTCCTTTTCCAGATTTCTCCTCAAAAGTACCTAAAATGACAAAAGGAACGATTTAGGGCAATATTTGATCAAATAAATACGATTTAGGGCTTAAATGACCCTTAAAAGCGGTACACTTTTCGCCTCATCAGCGTCGCATCTTAGGATGGAGATGCGCCGCATCTAATGCAGGTCTGACAGACTCGACACAGAACAGAAAATTAAAAAATTTTCTTCCGGGTTGTCTCCCGGCCAGCACTTGTCTTTATTCCAGAGTCTTCAAGTTAGACTCACGTTTAGCTCCATATTCTATTCTATTGATCCCCACATGTCTGTGCACGATGTATTTGCGAATTACTTCGTCACGAACATATTCCGGCCCCAATTCAAGTACACCTTTGTAGAATCCTTTCATCTTTTGGTACGGATACTCGATCCCTTTCTCAGCGTCATTTTCATCTACAAAAAGAAATGGTGTAAATTTGTAACAAAATTTGTTAGGGGCATGTTTAAACCTTGGGTGAGCACGAGGCATCATGTAAGTCATAACGTTGCTTCCACTTTTAAAGGTGATCTTTCCTTCAAATCTTTTAGCGTTAATTTCTACCTCCTTACAAAATGGTTTCCCAACGATCACGTCACCCATCTCAACATCACGATAAGCATCCATGTTTTCCACCACGGTGAAATCTGTAACAATAGTTAAATTTCCAACAAAAATAGGTACATTCATGAATATTCCAACTACGTTTTTCCCTCTATACTCAATTTTGTTTTTCATTATAGAATTATAGAAATCTTTTGACATTACATTAATTGGTAAAATAGGGAAAAAGTTGGCACTAACCTGTTTAAATCCTATCATGCAAGGAAATTGTAAATTATAAGCACAATCTACATGGATCTTTCTGCCATAATCACAGAAACTAGGATATCCTTCAAATTCATCATAATTCTTAGTGTTGATCATATTGATTCTAGGTATATCCATAATTTCTCCTTCTTCAATTTCGGGTTCAAAATCCTCCATAAATTGATCATTGATTCCTATTGGTAAATTAAGATCATTTAATTCAATGTAGTCTCCACTATAGGTCTCAAGTGATTCATTATTTACCAAGGTTTCTCCCATAAACCTAGCTTCTAGATCGAGGTCCATACGTTCTCTTAATCCTAGCACATAGACGCCTCTAATTATGCTCTTAGCAGGATTTTGGCACTTATAGACTAGTTTATTTTTCCCTTCCCTTAATGAGATTTTTCTTTTAAACACATCAATCTTAGCATGGGCGGTAGATAAGAAAGGTCTTCCAAGGATTAAAGGAATCTTAACATCCTCGGGCATATCTAATATAACAAAGTCTACGGGGAAAACAAACTTCTCAATCTTAACTAGCACATTTTCAGCAATCCCTTCAGGTCGTTTTACCATTTTATCAGCCAATTCAATAAGCAGCTTAGTTGGTGCTAATTTTCCTAGTCCTAGGGTAGTGAATGTCTTGAGGGGCATAACACTAACGCTAGCTCCTAAGTCAGCTAATACATTATTGAAAGATATGTCATTAATTGAACAAGGTAAAGTAAAACTTCCTGGGTCCTTTTCTTTATGAGGCAAGGCATGTAAGTCGGTTGTAGAGCTCTCTTCTTTCATTGTAGCCTTGATCTCCTCTTCAATCTTTGCCTTCTCTTTGAGTAACCTCCTTAAACTGATTGAAGAATTAAAGAAAAATTCGGGTTTTGCAGCATCATTACCATTCATCAATCTTCTAGTAAAAGGTATGTTAGGCGTGACTTCGTCAGTAGTGCATATGGCCTTGACATGATCTCTTGGGTTAGTTTCAGTTGAGCTAGGTAAACTTCCGTATCCCCTTTCTTGAAGAACTTTGCTCATTTTTCCGATTTGTTGTTCCAATGCTTTGATCGAAGCTCCTTGATTTCTTGTTATAGTATCCGTTGAGGCTCGGATTTCTTTGATCATAGCAGTGTTCTCTTCATGTCTTTTAGCAGCATCGGCCATAATTTGCTTTAGAGTGTCATCCAAAGTCTGCCTCCTTTCTTGATAAGTGGGATTATAGTTGTTCTTTTGATAGTATCCCGGAGCAGCTTCCCTAAATCTTCTTGAAGGTCGGAATGGTTGTCCAAATTGTGTATAGTATGCTTCTTCAAACGTCTCACTTTCATTCTTATTAGGGAAATCTTTAGTGTAGTGAGGTCCTTCGCATTTTTCACATCCAACTTGGGCAGCATAAACTTTCTCATCACGCTTCTTCATCTCTCTACTAATTTTATCCAATTGAGCTTGAATTGCAGCAAACCCGTCAAAATTAGTGCTACTCTTAGATCTAGTAGTGGTTCCGTCGTGCCATTTTTGAGAATGATCAGCAGCTTCTTGGATAGCTTTTCTAGCATTGGCTGCACTCATTTGAGGCACAGCTCTCTTAGCATCCAAGATTTGTCTAGTAGGCACGTCCAATCCTTGATAAAACAATATTATCTCCTGCATTGGACTTAGATAATGTTGAGGGCATTTCATCAATAAGTCTTTAAATCGTTCCCAAGCTTGATAAAGAGTTTCATCAGGCTCTTGCTTGAAACTGTTGATAGCCTCCATCTTTTTAGCAGTTTTAGCAGGTGGACAATATCTTTTTAGGAATTTTCTCTTCAAATCTTCACATGTTGTGATTGAACTAGCAGGTTCATTCCTTAGCCACTTATTAGCAGCTCCTTTAAGCGAAATTGGAAAGATTCTTAGCATAAGTTGATCGTCAGAGACTCCTTCTGTAGTAAACAAATCTGCAATCTCGAGGACTTTTTCAACATGTTCATTAGCATCTTCATGTTCTGTTCCACTGAAAGCATTTTCTCTTAGCTCCTTGAGAAACTGACCCTTCAACTCAAACTTTGACTTTTAATAAAACTTTGGTCTAGCAACTCCTGAACTGTAATCAGCACGGGTTTTGTTCATGTATTCCTCCATAGTAGTGTTTTCCGTCATTGTTTCTGTTTCTTCTTCCTCCTTCTCTTCAGAAAAGTAATCAAGCTCGAACGAACTTGAAATTTCAAAGCTTTTTGTGTTGAAAAGCCTTTTAAGCGAATGTAAGGCTCGTTCAGGATCTTCGAAAGGTTTAATCAAGTTCTTAGTTGAACTCCTGGCCATGCACTTCCTGAAACCATCACAAAAGCATCAGTAGGGTATGTTCAAGAAAGTAATATATCAGAAAATTAACAACGAAAATGGAATACGAAAAATAAAAGTTGCTGATATCTGCAAACGATCCGCCGTATCCAGAAAGTTGGATACGCCGTATCTTATTTCGTTAAAATTTAATCAGACTTTTATTCAGAAAACAGATACGCCGCTTATAATTTAGAATGCGCCGTATCCAATTTAAATTATCAAAAATCGATTATATTTATTAAAATTAAATGCGTCGTATTAACAAAAGTTAATGCGCCGTATTTTCGTTACGTTTCAAAATACAAGATTTTTGATTTAGAAGATGCGCCGTATCGACAGGGATCGATGCGTCGTATCTATTTAATAATTCGAAAAACTGTTTTTAATTTAAATAAAAAATACGCCGTATCTGTTAAAACAGATGCGTCGTATGGCGTTAGGTTTTAGAAAAATTTCTTATTAAAAACACAATACGCCGTATCTTGGGGAAAGATGCGTCGTACTCGAATTTATTAAACGCATTGTATTTTATAAAAATTAAACGCAATACGCCGTATCTATGAAAATAGATGCGCCGTATCGTTTGTGTCAGCACAATACAACGATAGCAGAATGCAGAAAAATACAGAAAAAGAAAAACAAAAAATAAAAACAAACAAAAAGAAACAAAAATTAAAGAAAATAAAAACACACAAAAACAGAAAATATGCAAACTATACAATGAATGCAATCTATCTAATATACAACGGGGTTAGTGGTTAGAATCTAAAAAAAAACTAAAAAGAAAAACCTAATTAAAATACTAATCAAATTAATAGATAATAACAATTCACTCCCCGGCAGCGGCGCCAAAAACTTGATGCGCGTGCGTGTCGTTGCGGTTTAGCAGTATTAATGCCTACTCAAGTTTTAAATTTATATTTAGCCTACTTATCAATAACACACACACTTAACGAGCAGTGTACCCGGTCAGTATGAATATAATGGTAAGTAGAGTGTCGATCACTAAGAGTGGAACATATTATCTAGTTATTCTAATCAGTATTTTAATATCCTAAGTTAGCTATACAACCTAATCTAACGCAAGGGGGTTCAGCCTGAGAGACTGGCACGGTTTGGTTATGATTAAATAGTAAACTAAACTAATGAGCACGAATCAGCGATTAGCACACACGTACAAAGATAGATACTTGAGACAATAAGAAGACCTGTCCTGATAATTAAGTAGCTTGTTACTTGTTTTATTGCTAGTTTTATATGAAGTGTATGTAATTAAACCTTTCTCGTTGGCTCTAATCTTATCGGCAAGTAAACCCTTAATGATCACTTATGTCTATCCCACTATCCTAGAATATTGAGCATTTGTGATGCCCACGTTTCGTATACGCTAGAATAGATAGGCGAGGAAGGGGCATGGCGACCCAAGCAATGCTCAGCTAGACACAGAGGTTGTCAATGCACTAATAAAAGTCACCAAAGACATCAACATATAAACTTTAATTAATGGGAAAGCAATTTTAAGGGGTGCGCATGATTTTTCGTAGTCACATGACATCAGCCCATCAATCCTGATGAATTAAAGTGTACTAATACAATAAAACAAAACTACTTAATGAATTGAATACATGCAGGACCTTCTTACAGCTCTTGTATCTTCGTTCAGGGTATGTCTTGTGCTGCTAATACGTCTGAATTCGTCTCTGGTTTGGTACTCGTACGTATGGTATCTTGCACACAAAATTCGTCTGACTTTGGGGTATTTATAGTTTCTGTCTGAGGGTTAGATGCGGCGCATAGGATAAGTAGATGCGGCGCATTGACTTAACTTCGCGTTGGGTCCAAGATTAATATATTTAGGAATATTCGTACACCGCCTTAAGATGCGGCGTAACTCTATTTCTCTATGCGGCGCATGTCCTTTGCTGTCTTGGATTGTAACTTGTGAAATCTTGATAATGATACGCCGTATGTAAGAAGTATGTTGCGGCGTATCTGGAGCAGAATGATCTTGATCTTGTACATTTCAGTAGACTCTTAACATCTTGCTTGTTTTGCTCCATAATTAATCCAAAATCGCCAAGTTTCACATAATACTTGTTTTTACCTGAGAATTACAAAAGTAAACATTAACGTATCAATTCTCATATATAATATAATAAAACAAGTCAAATAAATAGGATAAATGATGATAATAAAATGTACTTATTTGAGTTCATCAAAAATGTTCTATGTTCTGATGTTATATCTGTGTTCATAAATTCCATTTATGTTTCTTGTAATGAAATGCTTGTTGATGATCATTCTGTTGATATTGAAATGTTGAGACTTGAAGTTGCAAATTTGAAAAGAGAAAATGAGAGATTAAGCAAAGTCAATGATGATGTGAAAAACAACCTTTCAAAAGAGATTTTTCAACTCAATCAAAAGTTGCAATGGTGTCAAACTCAAAGTCTGAATTTTGAATTAAAGTTGCAAACTCAAAAAGAATCAATGTCTCTTCAAAACAGTCACGCTTCCAAAATTCAGATTATTGAAAATGAAAATGCTGTTTTAAAATGTCAACTCTTTGAACATGAAAAAGACATTGATGAAGTTTGTCAGAATAGGAATGACACTATTCGCTTAAATCGAGAATTGGATTCTAAAATTCAACAAAAAAATCACATTATCATTGAGCTAAAATCAAAAATTAAATTACTTGAAAAAGGGAAATCTGTCCACACAAATGTGATTGCACCAGGCATGTATAAAGTGGATAAAACACCTAGGAAAGCATCCAATTCGACCACTAATGTGAATGCTTCGACTTCTATAGGAATAGTTACCCCTCACAACGTTAGCAGATCTGAGCCCAAAAGAAACAAAAAGAAGACTACTAGTATCTGGCAACGTAAGAGCGGCACACTAAAGGACAAAGAAGTTGAAGACCACATTAGGAATGAGAATAAAAAGCATGTTGTGTCTGATGTAGAATCAAACTTGAAAACTTGTATTTCTAATCATGATGTAACAAATGCTAATACTCTGAATGCTTTGAATGTGTTGAATGTTTTAAAAGTTGATGCTTCTTGTGTGTTTTGTCGAAATAGCATATTATCTGGTAATCATAAAAAGTGTGTTGCATAGTCTCTTTTGTCTCGTAATCAGAAATGTACATATGGCATTTCCTCTAGGCCCACTACTGCCTCTAAGTCAATATTAGGAAAATCGCCAAGTAGAGTTTCTAAGAATGCCGTAGACAAAAATATAGCTGCCCTAAAAACAATCCAATCATCTAGTGCATTCACTAAGAAGAAAGCTGAATCTAGTTGGACATGGCAACGCTGGCTACAGAGAAAACCTAGTTTTACTTGGTTACCTAAAGTGCTTCATAACTGTGCTACTAACCCAACAGGTTCCACCGTTACCAACTCTCCATCTGTGTTATCTTCATGTGATGCAGGTGATTCAAATCGTCCTCTGGATTGTTGATACCGGATGTTCCCGACATATGACAGGCAACCTCAAACTTCTAGTAAACTTTGTTGCAAAGTTCATAGGAACTGTCAGATTCGGGAATGACCACTTTGCCGCTATCATGGGCTATGGGGACTATGTCAACGGAAACATCGAGGTTAGCCGTGTATACTACGTTGAAGGCCTTGGACATAACCTTTTCTCAGTAGGGCAATTTTGTGATGGTGATTTGGAAGTTGCATTTAGGGAGAAAACCTGCTTCATTCGTGATCTACAAGGAAATGACCTCATGACAGGAAAACGCGGAACGAGTCTCTACACCATTTCCATGTCAGACATGACCGCTTCTTCTCCAATTTGTTTACTTTCCAAAGCACACTCTATGAAATCATGGCTATGGTATAAACGACTGTCCCACTTAAATTTCAAGAAAATGACAAATCTTGCTCGTCATAAACTAGTCGACGGTCTTCCAAGATTTCGGTATGCTAAAGATCACCTTTGTCCAGCTTGTGAACAATGGAAGAGTACTCATGCTCATTTTCCATCTAAAACCGAGCACAGCGCTGATCATGTTCTCCAACTTCTCCATATGGATTTGTGTGGCCCGATGCGTGTTCAAACAATCAACAGGAAACGCTACGTATTGGTAATCGTCGACGATTTTTCTAGATGGACTTGGGTCTACTTTCTACGTACCAAAGATCAAGCTCCTTCGATGATCATCGCCTTTCTCACTAAAATTCAGGTTCAGCTCTGCAATACAGTTAGAAAAGTCAGAACAGATAACGGAACCGAATTTAAGAATCACACTATTCGTGAGTATTTTGAAAAAGTAGGGATTGAACACCAAACATCTATTGCCAGAAGTCCCGAACAGAATGGAGTGGTCGAAAGACGCAATAGGACGTTAGTGGAAGCTGCAAGGACGATGTTAATAAACTCTCAATTACCTGATTACCTCTGGGCTTAAGTTGTCTCAACCGCTTGCTACACTCAAAACCGTTGTATGATCAACAAAAGGCACCACAAAACCCCATATGAACTTGTTCACAAACATAAACCGAACATAAATTACTTTCATGTATTTGGGGCCCTCTGTTACCCAAATAATGATCGTGATGACCTTGGAAAACTGAAAGCCAAAGCTGATATTGGAATCTTTATTGGATACTGTGAGAATTCAAAAGGATTTTGTATCTGGAACCGTCGAACTCGGGAAATTCAAGAGACAATATGATGCGTGGTTTTGCAACCTTACAATAGGTTTTACCTCTCAAGGGATCTCAAGAGGCTTACAACCCCACCAGGCAGTGTACCTGACCGATGTAGTATAGTGTAGTGGTAAGTACGGGGATTGATCGTTCTCCACAGGGAATAGTGTTCGTTAGGTATGAAAAACTACTCTAATAGGTCTAAGGGTAAGAGAAGATTCTATTTTTATGTTTTTATAATTTTATGAAAGCAAGTAAAATCTCGGGTTTGAAAGAGTGGGCGGAATTAGTTGCTAGTCAACTAACCCAAATAACTACGAATGCAAATAAAATAAAATAACTGAAAATGAAAAGGTGGTGAAATTTATGTGGAGAAAAATGTGTTTACTTAGATTTCCTTACTCCCTAACTATCTTTTACCGGTTAATTAGTGTGTATTAATTGCGTGGATGACGGGTGTATTCCTTAATACCAATCGTGGGGTGGCGTACGTACTTCCCCAACTCTACAAGCTCCTACTTCACTCCTATGTCGAGCCGGCTAGGAAGCTCCTAACATGGGATCACTAGAATTCGCTTGTGCATTAAATACAACCATAAAAACCTTAGTACGCGTTGGTTCATGTTTCTTAAGACGTTCAAGCAAGTTACCGAATAGGAAGTTAGCCAGTTTTCTTAAGCCTAACATAGATAAACAATCATCCAATACAACTAATAACACACTAATAACCAATAATCAATAGCTAGGTTTCATTGGATCTAAGCAAACACAAAGAAAACCTAGCCTAGCATGTTAAACAAAAGACAAGAACAAGATAGAATCAAACAACACATAGACATATTGAATGATTAATTGATAACTTATCTTCAATGTAACATGGAAGATCTCAAGGCAAAAAGCCTTGAGAAAGCTGCTAAAATCGTCTTAGGGTTTTCACACACAAAGTTCCCCAATAAGTTCCACACTAATGAAAAAAAATTGCAAAACTATATATAGACTTTCAGATCTGACGGCGTCACGTTATGGAGTGTGACGCCGTCACCTCGCCGCTTTTAGGGTTCCCGGATGGCCTTCTTGACGCCGTCCCTCTCTAGACCTCCAAAATCCGTTCTGGCTTATCAAGGCTTGACGCCGTCAGATTATGGCTTGACGCTGTCCCTCTTTAAATTAAGTCGTGATGACCTTGATCAGATTAAAGGGTGACGCCGTCAGAATTCCCATGCAAATTTCTCTGGCTTATCATGAGTAATTTTCATATCCACCTTTTTCTTGCCAAGCCATGACGCCGTCTAGACCAATATCTGACGCCGTCAAATGTACTTTTCAGCCGATTTTGAGACTTTGTCGTTTTCTTCACTTTTATGCTCCAAAAACGTCCAAAATACTTCCTTTTCCAGATTTCTCCTCAAAAGTACCTAAAATGACAAAAGGAACGATTTAGGGCAATATTTGATCAAATAAATACGATTTAGGGCTTAAATGACCCCCTAAAAGCGGTACACTTTTCGCTTCATCAAATACCCTTACACTTGAGATTTGCTTGTCCTCAAGCAAATGTGCTTTTATTCTAATCAAAATACAAGTTAGGGGTCATTTAATGCTAACATAAAAGTAATTACAACAAATATTCATTCCACTTTAATCATAATAAGCACGGAGATTACAAACTAGCACCTCACAAGTAGTGTTTAGATACTCACATCTCTCAAGTGTCATCAAAATAAATCTCATAAATGAAAACGGATAATATCTCTCACTACCTGTCATAGCAAATAGATTACCATAGGCTTGGGAAAGGATCGAAAACCTCCTCCACTAGGCGTAAGCACCTAAGATAAACTATCAAAGAGGGCTTTTAAATGGGTTATAACGTTAGGTGTAGGGATATGATAAACACGGTTTTGTTGGATAAGGGATATTTTGCTGGTGGCGAGTTAAAGATCTTGATTAATTACATGTACTATACAATGTTGCTAAGCCAAGACTCGACTCGATTTAAGCTACTGAACGAAAATAACAAAAACATAAAATAAACATAAAATGAAACGGGATGGTAGTCCGTATGATTTTTCTACTTTCTTTTTCTCATTTTTTTGTATTTTTCTTGATTTTTTTTTTTTTTTTTTTTTTTTCATACACTCTTGCCCTACCATCCAAAATAATACATCATAGGGGCATTGCATTCCCCTTACACTTGAACTTTTACATAACTTTACAAATAACTATTCTAATGACTCGAATTAAGATAATTAAAACACTTGGAGTACTTTTAAAATATTTAGCACATATGGGGGTAATAAATGATGTTCTTCCCCATTACTCCATTACACTAGTACTTTACCCATGAGTCCCAATCGTCCCAAAACAATATGTACAAGGATATTACTCGACTTAGCAACCATGTAATCAACTAGATAATTAACTTGGGTTTAAACAAATGTTGTCACAATAATGCACTAAAAATGAGTGCATACAAGGTAGGCTAAGGCGATTTGGGTGTGCATTTTAGTGGGGTGTAACAAATTCTTCCTTTAAGTAAAATGCTTAAAGGTCGAAACGAAAAGATAGGCTCTGAGGGGTATACTAGGGGTATCGTGTACTAAAAATGAGTACAACGCAAAGGGTGTGGGAGAATTACTTGACCAATGTAGCCAATGTAATTATAACAAAAACACAGGTGTAAAACAATGGGTTAATCCTAATGCCTCTTATCATGTAGTAAATCTAACTACACGAATGTAGTCTCACTTGTGGCCTCGGAATGGTCCTAACGCAAGTTCTAGAATCTAAGTGCTACCGGTACACACATCATAGCAAAATGCTTTTCCTACCAATTCTAGGGGCGAACCTCACATATTTGGGGGTGGAAAATTTTTTTAGTGGTACGGTTTTTGTGCTAGTCATATAACTCCTATCCGTGAGACGCTCATTAAGATCAAAGTTTCACTCCTATATGTTGTAAAAAAATTTAAATTTGGCACTAAAATTGCCCTAACAGGTATTTATCTCAGTTTTATTACACATCTACCATTAAATAAACAAAAATCAAGCGTAATAGCATTCTCTAATCCTACTTTTACCCCCCCCCCTTACACTTAAGATGAACATTGTCCCCAATGTTCAAATAACAAGATGTAAAAGCATAAAGTAAAAGAATGAAATCAAATACTCCCCTGATTCGCTCGGTGGATAGTGAAGTAACATGGTTAGATCTTCTTCCAAAGAAATGTTGAAGCTCCATGACTAATGCATCGCCAAAGGCTTGATCCAAAACATTTCCTTGTCCAAAATAACCTGTTAAACCTGAGAAAACAAACACGAAAACCTGCATAACATCGGCGGCATAAACTCTATATATAAGGATATAATGCTTGTGGAATGATAATTTTGCAGATTCCTGGAGATTATAAGTTATAGATTTAATAAAAACTTTTTATGAAAACAAAACTTTCAAAAAATTTTAGAAAATTAAACCTGACGCCGTCAGGTTGTAAATCCTGACGCCGTCCGAAATGATCTGACAGAATTCTCATGTTACGTTTCCGGAAAATTTTTGGAAAAACCTATACCTTACTTCCTGGAATTCCTGCAAAACATCATTATGACTCGATACAAGCATTTGATTCAAACAAACACTAATATGTATGTTCATTTAATATTATTACGATTCATGTTCATTTGTGTTCTAATAAACCGATTTAGATTTCCCTTACACTTAACTTTTGCAAAATACCTTTATATGTAGTTAAGACGAAGTTAAAAACAAAATAAAGCATTTTCACAATTTACTTTTGAACATGAATCAATAATAATAAAATTTAAACACACATACGGAAACAAATAAAATCAAACAAACAAATAAATAAACACACAAAGCAAATAAAACTTGGGTTGCCTCCCAAGAAGCGCTTTTCTTTATTAACGAGTCTTGTAGCTAGACTCAAAGTCCTTCTACCCTATGTAAGTGAGCTCGTCATCGAGGACGTCTTTAGGGTTAAGCTTGGATTGAAGTTTCCTATTGGTCCGCTTAGTACGATATATCCTTTCAAACTTCTCTCCATCCGGGTCATACAATGTCATCTTAATATGCCATGACCCATCTCCATCTTTGGGTGGTTTGTCCCAATCCCACTTATGATCATCGCCCTCACAATTCCACTTATTCATCCCTTGGTTAATTGGCAAAACTCCTAGGAAATCAATCATCTTCCTAAAAACTAGAGGGTCTTCAAACGGATCCAATTCGGTGTCCCTAGCTAAGAGTTGCTCTACCGTATGTGTTCGGTTAACAAAGTCCTCTTCTAGGTAAAATGGGCGTTGGGGTCCTATGAAGTCTCTATCGATCCAAGGTCCATATCTAGATGGTCTCCTATTTGATTCTAACCAATGGGGTGTCGGTTCCTCACTAGTATCATAGGCATGTTTCTTAACATCATAGACTGACCAAGTATCTCCTTCTCCTACCGCTATCTTGGATTCCTTACAATCAATCATAGCACTAGCGGTCGCCAAAAATCCTCTACCTATCAACAAGGGGCATGTAGGGTCGCTAACCATATCAAGGACGTGGAAATCGGCTAAAATGGTTAGTTTTCCAATGTGCACTAACACGTCCTTAACTACTCCAACCGGGTAAGCAACACTTCCATCCGCTAAGCCTATTATCACCTCGGTTTCTTCAAGTTTTCCTAGTTTTAGAGAGGTGTAGAGAGGTAACGGAAGTAGTTTAAGGCTTGATCCAAGATCGGCTAATGTGTCATAAGCCTCCGAATTACCGATCTTGCAAGGTAGAACAAATAAGCCCGGATCATCTAACTTCTTAGGTAGCTTGTTTTGAACAAAGGCGGTCCCTTTTTCGCCTAACTTGAGCTTCTTCTCATCCAACACTTCAATAACCGGACTTTCAAGGTGGAGCTCCTTGAATTCTTCGTCAAGGTTTTGAGTGGGAGGTGTTTCAACTACAACTTGGGTTTGTTTGAAACACGTGCTCATGGAATTGACCGAATAATATTGTGGACAAGAACTAGGAGACGAAACCGATGAAATAGCGTTGACGTTTAGTTTCGGGTTCTTGACCGTGTTGCTAGGGAGTGCTCCCATTTCTCGGTCATTGAGGGCTTTCAACAAAGTGTCAATCTTATTGGTCATCTCGCTTTGTTTTTGTTTGAAATCGGCTTCAAACTTGGCTAAACGAGCTTCTTGAGATGCCATAAATTGAGACATCAATCCTTCAAAGTTATCGGTACTACCATTGCCGGAAGGATTGTTGTTGAAAGTATGGTTCGAGTTGGAACCGCTTGATTGGAAACGATTAGGTGGGTTGGAAGAATTGGTTTGTTGTGCGTTTTGGGTTTTTTTTCCACCTAAGGTTCGGGTGATTTTTCCATGAGGGGTTGTATGTATCACCGTAGGGGTTTGGCTCGGGTTTGAAAGTGTACCACTTGTCTCCCGCTCCGTCGGTACACGAGGATGCGTAGTCCGCAAAAGCTTGTTCGGGGAGTTCCATGCAATCACGAGTGTCGTGGGGACCACTACATAATTCACATGAAGAAGTGATTTTGTTCACTTGTCTTAAAGGTTTAGGAGCCTCGTAGGATTTCATAAGAAACTTGACTTGGTCTTCAAGTTCTAAGATCCTACGGTCGGAAGTTCTTGAATTTTTCGAAGGCAAAGATATTGCCTTGACCGTTTTATTCAAATCACGGGGATCACTCCAACTTTCGTTGTCATAAAGAGCAAGATCTTCTAGGAGAGCCCATGATTGTTCCACACTTAGATCACGTAGCTTACCACCGGCCGATTGGTCAATGGTTTGCCTCGTGGAGAGATTTACATGGTCATAAAAGATTTGGACTTGGAGCCAAAGTTCTATGCCATGGTGAGGGACTTTTTGGAGTAAGCCCTTGAATCGAGTCCATGCCTCGTAGAGGGTTTCGCCTTGACGTTGTTGGAACATCAAGATATCATTCCTTAGCTTGGTAGTTCTTCCCGGTGGGAAAAACTGAGCAAGGAAACGAGTGGTGAGATCATCCCAAGAGGTGATGGATCCTGCGGGTTGACACTCTAGCCATTGACTAGCTTGGTCCCGCAGAGAGAATTGAAAGAGACGCAATCGGGTCGTCTCACGAGTGGCAACATCAAGGTCTATAGAATCAACGATTTTGAGAAAGTCCTTGAGATGTTGATTAGGATCTTCAGAACGAAGTCCATGGAATGCGCATCCGCTTTGCACTAACCGGATGGTGTCGGATCGCAAGGGAGTGACATTGGCTCCTTGAGTGAGCTCAATGGTGTTTCGATAGCCATGGTGGCTAGGACGTGAGTACTCTCCTAAAGTACGGGCTCTAGGAGGTGGTGGTTGTTGTGGTGGGTTGTTGGGATCAAGGATATTACCACCTTCCATGATGTCGGATGGTAATGGTTACGAACAAAGAAACGAAGAAAAAAGATAGACTAAAGAAAACCTAGAAAAATAAAATAAAAATCTCACTAGAAAGGAATCTAGTGAGTAGACCTATAAAATAAAAATTCAACCTAAACAATAACTATTCCCCGGCAGCGGCGCCAAAAACTTGATGCGTGGTTTTGCAACTTTACAACAGGTTTTACCTCTCAAGGGATCTCAAGAGGCTTACAACCCCACCAGGCAGTGTACCTGACCGATGTAGTATAGTGTAGTGGTAAGTACGGGGGATTGATCGTTCTCCACAGGGAATAGTGTTCGTTAGGTATGAAAAACTACTCTAATAGGTCTAAGGGTGAGAGAAGATTCTATTTTTATGTTTTTATAATTTTATGAAAGCAAGTAAAATCTCGGGTTTGAAAGAGTGGGCGGAATTAGTTGCTAGTCAACTAACCCAAATAACTACGAATGCAAATAAAATAAAATAACTGAAAATGAAAAGGTGGTGAAATTTATGTGGAGAAAAATGTGTTTACTTATATTTCCTTACTCCCTAACTATCTTTTACCGGTTAATTAGTGTGTATTAATTGCGTGGATGACGGGTGTATTCCTTAATACCAATCGTGGGGTGGCGTACGTACTTCCCCAACTCTACAAGCTCCTACTTCACTCCTATGTCGAGCCAGCTAGGAAGCTCCTAACATGGGATCACTAGAATTCGCTTGTGCATTAAATACAACCATAAAAACCTTAGTACGCGTTGGTTCATGTTTCTTAAGACGTTCAAGCAAGTTACCGAATAGGAAGTTAGCCAGTTTTCTTAAGCCTAACATAGATAAACAATCATCCAATACAACTAATAACACACTAATAACCAATAATCAATAGCTAGGTTTAATTGGATCTAAGCAAACACAAAGAAAACCTAGCCTAGCATGTTAAACAAAAGACAAGAACAAGATAGAATCAAACAACACATAGACATATTGAATGATTAATTGATAACTTATCTTCAATGTAACATGGAAGATCTCAAGGCAAAAAGCCTTGAGAAAGCTGCTAAAATCGTCTTAGGGTTTTCACACACAAAGTTCCCCAATAAGTTCCACACTAATGACAAAAAATTGCAAAACTATATATAGACTTTCAGATCTGACGGCGTCACGTTATGGAGTGTGACGCCGTCACCTCGCCGCTTTTAGGGTTCCCGGATGGCCTTCTTGACGCCGTCCCTCTCTAGACCTCCAAAATCCGTTCTGGCTTATCAAGGCTTGACGCCGTCAGATTATGGCTTGACGCCGTCCCTCTTTAAATTAAGCCGTGATGACCTTGATCAGATTAAAGGGTGACGCCGTCAGAATTCCCATGCAAATTTCTCTGGCTTATCATGAGTAATTTTCATATCCACCTTTTTCTTGCCAAGCCATGACGCCGTCTAGACCAATATCTGACGCCGTCAAATGTACTTTTCAGCCGATTTTGAGACTTTGTCGTTTTCTTCACTTTTATGCTCCAAAAACGTCCAAAATACTTCCTTTTCCAGATTTCTCCTCAAAAGTACCTAAAATGACAAAAGGAACGATTTAGGGCGATATTTGATCAAATAAATACGATTTAGGGCTTAAATGACCCCCTAAAAGCGGTACACTTTTCGCTTCATCACAATACACGCTCACTTTGATGAACTCACCGATATGGCTTCTGAGCAAAACAGCTTAGGACCCGCTACTAACCGTCTGAACTTTCCTGATCAATCAACTGCACCACTCTCTCTCAACCGTAAGGATTTGGAAGACTTATTTGCTCCACTGTTCGATGATTCTCTCATTAGTTATGCACCAGATGTATCCACCAGTTCCGCTTCACAACCTGCCCAAATTTCAGTACCTGATACACCAGCAACTACAACAACAACAGTTGCTGCAGATGCACCTCCAACAGAAACATCATCAACAGTAGAACAAACAGCTTCTAATACTGAGACTGCAGCTGAAGATCCCCTACCTCAACCAGTACTCACACCCGCAAATTCTGACAGAAATGCATTTTTCAATCCATTTGCTTCGGCTCCAACCGTTCCAGATATTGCTCAGACGTCAACGAGCAACTTGGATCCGTCAAATATGCACAACAATTTTCAACACTACCCTTCTACCCACAAATGGACAAGAGATCATCCTTTAGTGAACGTGATTGGTAATCCAGACAATCCAGTCATGACACGGAAAAGACTCCACACAGATGGTGAAACTTGCATTTATGCACTCACCGTCTGTCAAGCAGAACCAAAGAATATTAACGAAGCCTTAACTTACGATAATTGGATTGAGTCAATGCAAGAAGAACTTGATCAATTCAAACGTCTTGAAGTTTGGGAACTGGTAGAAAGACCTGATGGAGTCTACGTTGTCGGACTAAAATGGGTTTGGAAGAACAAACTGGATGTTGATGGAACAGTTATTCATAACAAATCTCGTCTGGTTGCTAAAGGTTTCAGTCAAGAAGAAGGTATCAAATTTGAAAAATCCTTTGCACCAGTGGCTAGACTTGAAGCTGTTCGCATGTTTCTGGCGTATGCTGCCCACAAGAACATCACCATTTATCAAATGGACGTGAAGACTGCATTCCTGAATGGAAAACTCCGTGAAGAAGTGTACGTCACACAACCAAAGGGCTTCGTCGATCCAGATCATCCAAACCATGTGTACAGGCTCAAGAAAGCCCTCTATGACCTTAAACAAGCCCCGAGGGCATGGTACGATAAACTGTCTGCATTTCTCATTGCTAATCACTTTACAAAAGGCTCTGTTGATCCTACATTGTTTATACAAAAACACGGGGAGGACATCTTAATTGTTAAAATTTATGTTGATGATATCATTTTTGGTTCAACACATAAAAAATACTCAAATGCTTTTGCTAAATTAATGAAACAAAACTTTGAGATGTCCATGATGGGTGAACTTACGTTCTTCTTACACTAGTACAAAAATGGGATTTGGTCACACATGTTGTTTTTCGAACGGCCACACAGTAACTTTTTTATGTGACTAAATGTACCAGAATAAAAGAAACAGCCACACTTGATCCGACTTGTGTGACCATTTCGTCTTTCCAACTGAGGCTACAGTCACACATTTGAATATTTTCGTGACTAGAGATATCTTGTAATTTTTTTTTTAAATTATTTAGTCACATATAATTTGGAACGTGTGACGGATACAAATAAGTTTGAAACATTAGTCACACTATATATATACATATGTGACAAATATATGTCACACAATTGAATAGTGTGACCAAAATCCATATATGGTCACATGAAGTAATTGTGTATGTGGCTAAATCATATACTCAAGTTTGTCACACATTATTTAAAAGTGACTAAATCATATACTCAAATTTGTCACACATTATTTAAAAGTTATAAAAGTGACAAATGTGGTGCACTTAATTTTTCCCCAAATAAAATTTTCCTCTTCTCTACTTTTCACAGCCCGCCTAAATTTTTCCCCAAAAATCAAACTGCCCTCCTTCCCAAATTCCCAAATATTTCATTAACCATCCCAAATATCCCTCTCAACTTTTCACATAGATCTGGTCTTACCACCACACTTGCACCAAGACCAAGTTTTGCTCATAACTTATTAAGATAAAGAAATCTTAAGCTCAGGCTAGGCTCACCAACAGCTCAAAGGTATCAATTTTTATTTTACTTATTAGACTTCATCTCGTATGTATATAATGACTAATCTCAAAAAGAAATGATACCTTTTTGGTGACCAATTTCAGTTGTTGCATTACTTTAAAGCAAGTAAGCTGTGGGAAAAGACTTTACGCCAAGTGTGCCGAGTAAGAAACCAAGCGAGCTATCTCACGACGAGTTGGAGGAGGAGCTTGTCGATCAGCTTTTTGCTACACAAAAACAGAAGTATGGTTTCTCACTTTCTACCTATTATAATGTGTCGGTACAAAACCACATAACCCATTTCATTTTTACTATTTATTTGGATGACTAGATTGAATCTTTCTTGATTCTTGAACTGATAGATGGTTTTTCTTATCACATTTGTTTGAGGCATTTTGCCATACAGTTGAATTGCTCGTTTATAGATTAAAATGTGATATGTGATGATCATGAAATGGTATACAAAAAAAGAAGATAAAAGATTGATTTATTAGTACTTCATATTTAGATAAATGAGATGTTAATTGAAGTTGGTGTGTTTAAGTCTTGTCTATTTAGTCGATATAAGTAGGAAAAAGACGTTGCGGTTAATCGAATGTAGGACGGCTATTTTTGATATTGATAAAGCTTTAAAACCTTGATTGTATATCTAAAATTCTAAATATACTTTTTGTGATTGATTTGTGGTTGCTGACTAATAATCCAATATTAGTTTAATTACCCGTTACTCGTGATCTTGAATTTATGAGAAATGTTTTATACCCTTGTATCCTTGGACTATTTTAGGCTTAGCTATTAATCTATTATACCTTGTATCTAGTGTATTACATTTTACATGTTTGGCAATACACACGGTGTCCTTGTATTACGTCTTATACCCTTGTATCCTTGGACTATTTTAGGCTTAGCTATTAATCTATTATATCTTATTATGTTCATGGTTGCTATCTTTTAAGTTAAATGTTAATAATGGATTAATGGCAACAATTTGCTGTTGGTCGATAAACAACTTTTGATACTTTGACCCATATCTACGGTTTCTATGCTCGATTAAAGTTTTAACTATTGCTTGTGTGCGTTAAAGAAAGAGTTTAGAGATGTGTGGCTTAATAAAATAATGAACCATTGCAAGGACTTATGTTGATGCAATTTTGGCGTCACTTTATTTAATTTTTTATCAAGTATGTTAAATGTATTGAACATACAATCATGTATTCTTATACAATTCAGTGTTTTTTTTTATTACATATCTTATTGTTGATTTGGGTTGCATTTTGGGGATTACAGGATATAGCCTCCAAGATTATAGCATTCTCGCAGCAAGGGCCTTGTACTGTTTGTATTCTATCAGCAAATGGTGCCATCAGCAACGTAACTCTTCGTCAGCCAGCAATGTCCGGTGGCATTGTAACATATGAGGTATGCACATTCATTTTATTATATTCCTATAAATATTTCCACAACCTATTTCTGTAATCTTTTTTAAATTGTAATCTTTTTTAAATGGTCAACAAACTGATGCACAACTGCACAAGTACGCACCCGTAATCACATTTTTGAACTAGGACAACATAAGGATATGTAAATCTACATGTCAAATTCCCCATGGGCTTGTTATATGTATAATCTGTAGGGATAATAGTCCATAGTCGATATTAAGTGAACGGTCCCTTCCGCTATGTACAGGATGGTTCGGATGCCAACTCAGACTATGTTATTGAGCCACTTCAAGGTCTCAAAACAATAGTACAAGAGCTGCTACAAGAAGATGGGTATGATTTGGTTATACTTTATTAATAAGTATCCTAATCTGGCACACACTTTTTATGGCTTTTCTAACTTACTGATTTGCTAAACCAGAATAATCGATGTAAAGATAACACGCCAAGGATTTGAGAAACGTGTGGTATCGCAGGATCTACAGCTTTGGCTGTCAAATGTGAGTTTCTTTTATTACTAATAATAACTTTTGAAAGCACCAAGTCTTAATTTCTTTTATTACTAATAATAACTGTCAAATGTGAGTTTCTTTTATTAAATAATAGGGAATGGAATGAAATCACTTATAGCCATTTTATTATTGCACAGTTACCCGGATGAATTTGCTTTTGCTGCTGGAACCACTGATGGACCTGGTGCATTTGACTTTACCCAGGGAGATGATCAGGTTATAATAATAATATTTACATGACTTTGCACAGGTTCCGTTCAACTTCTTAATTTGCGTAACGTACATTGTTTTGTAGGGAAATGCCTTTTGGAAGCTTGTTGGAGGTTTACTGAAAAAACCATCGGAGAAGCAGATGAAATGTCAGGATCCGAAACCCATTCTGATTGACACTGGTGAAATGCATGAACCATATGATTGGGCGGTAAGTTCTTTAGTGCTTTAAAAATGGTATTTTGTTTTTGTTCTCAACATTGTAGTAAAGGCGTGTTGAAGATGAGCGAAAGCGATTTCTGGGAAGAACACTAGTGGAATCTGTTAGTGCAGCGTTAAATCTGTTTGTGCAAGGTACGTTTTATGCTCATCAGATGTCCCACTTTATGAAATTGGAATTTAATAGCATGTGTTTATATTGGATTTACTTATCTATGTAAACATTAAGTTCACGACCCATATGAATCAGTTGTGCTATATGATTTTTCGTAAACAGATTGCACCCATTTTCACGTATTAAATATCCTTTTTCTTTTACAGCTGAAGTTAGCTCAATTCCCATTGTTGATGACAATGACTCGTTGTTGGATGTTTACTCTCGAAGGTAAATTTACTTTTTTGTATCCTTATCAGGTATCTTGAGTACTTTTAAGTACTTGTAAGGCTTATAGCTGTATGCAGAATTTATAACTCATATTCTAACCTATCTGTTTTTTTTAATCTTTTAGGCTTTGCTTGCAAACATGGCTGCTATGTTTGGTGTTTACCATGGACCAGAAGGGCTTAAGACAATAGCTGAAGAAGCTAACAAGCATCAGATGAATCTTCGAATTTTGGACAAAAACACTGTAAGTACTTTTCCAAGTTTTTATATGCATTATATGTACACAAAGTTGAAGCTTATTCTTGATAATAGGTTACATTCACTGCTGCATCTATCGCACCAGAGGTTCAGGACGTTATTCCTTCCAGTCTTGTGAGGGAGACTCCGTATTTGACTCATCCAGTTTTCAACTCGTATGATTCTTTCCTAATCTCAGCATCTGTTATGTTCTTCGACATGTAAAATTTACTCTGCAATCATTACATTCAGTGTTTTGAAACTTATGGTTGCTCTTATATCAGGTTTGTACGTTGTTTTGAGGATAATGACATTGTTTGCTGGTATAAGGTGAAAAACTTACATGTTTATATACCAGCAAACTTATGTAAGTTTGTTGGTAGCTGAGTAGCTCCTGTTAATTTCAACTTCTTAATTTTTATGGACTTAAGTTGACTCTGATTAAATTTGTATTACGTAGGTGGTGTATGATATTGGTCATGAGCGGGCTGCAAATAAACCTCTTCTGAAAACCGTGTTCCAGGTACATTATTTGTACTTATTTTAACCATTTTCATGGTCCGACTGTTGATATCATGATTAGTTTATTTACTTTTCCACATTATGTTACGGTTATTTAGTCCAAGCAAAACAACTTTAATGTTCGTTATACGTGATAAAACGAGGGTAAGTTTTTCTACTGCAACGACTTGTGTAATGATAAGATAATCTGATGTGAATCTGATTTAAGTATCTTCTAACAACTTGCAGACTTCTCTTGAAAATCTAGAGCCTGTGTCTCTGTGCTATATATGATGTTGCTGCTATTTTTACTTCTGTTCTTGTGTTCTGATGGAATTTTTTCTACTTTATGACAGTCATTGCTCTCTGACCCAAACCCAAACTCCCCTGCTAGTTCTGAAGCGTCACGAATGTTTAATGAGATGAAAGGTGATTACAACAGAAGAGTAAGAGAGGTTGAACAGAGCTGGACTGCTGACTAATCAAGCATGATGATGTTGAATAGAGCTGGACTGCTGACTAATCAAGCATGATGGCCTTCAGGTTCTTGCAACTGTATGAGCAGATGATTGATTCATCTAATCCTTCATTTAGTTAGTACAGGTTCTTGCGATTTCAGAGATTTGTTTTGTGCTGTTAGATATTATAGTATGAGCAGATGGATTATTTTTAATACTGCTAGTGTATTAGTTACAACTGTTAGTTATAAGTTAGTACTGTTGGTTCATATAGTTAGTACTGCTGTTAGTACTGCTGTTAGATATTATTGTATTTGAATTTGTTTTGATATATATTTGAATTTGTTTTGATATATATTGATTTCTTAAATGTGACTAAAAGATGTATATAGTCACACTTATTAACACTTTTGGTCACTCTTTGTTTAATTCGTTGTGTGACTAAATATTACAAAAGGCCACTCACACAAAAATTCATGTGGCAATTGGATGATCAGTAGTCACACAAAATACAAATTTCTTCACTTTAAACAACATATGGTCACACTTATTAACACTTTTGGTCACTTTATGCGTAATTGTATGTGACTAAATACCCAAAACAAACATGCTTTGTGTGACTAAATATTACAAAAGGCCACACAAAAAAAAATTCATGTGGCCATTGGATAATCAATAGTCACACAAAATACACATTTCTTCACTTTAAACAGCATATGGTCACACTTATTAACACTTTTGGCCACTTTATGCTTAATTGTATGTGACTAAATACTCAAAACAAACATGTTTTGTGTGACTAAATATTACAAAAGGCCACATAAACATAAAATTCAAGTGACCATTGGATGAACAATAGTCACACAAAATACACATTTCTTCACTTTAAACAGCATATGGTCACACTTATTCACACTTTTGGCCACTATTTTTTAAATTGTATGTGACTAACTCGAAAAAAACGACACACGTTGTGTGACTAAATCATCACAATCGTCACATTTATTATATATTCATGTGGCCATAGGATGGGAAATAGTCACACATACTGATAAATCCAACAAAACTTGTGCCTAATTGGTCACACATATTCGGGTTTTGGTCACTCTTTTTCAATGAAAACGGTCACAAACTAAACAATGTGACCATATAGACCCTACGGTGGCGCGACTTTTTGTCACACACACCAAAAGAAAATGTGTGACTATATCCATATAGTCACACATTTTTTGGTGTGACCGTAGGCCAAATCTGTACTAGTGTTAGGACTGCAAGTTCATCAATCCCCCCGTGGTATTTTTCTAAACCAGTCCAAATATGCTCTAGAAATTTTAAAGAAACATGGCATGACAAGTTGTGACACATATAATACTCCTATGTCTGCATCATCTCCAAAGCTGGACGCTGATTTACATGGGACACCAATTGACCCTACCAAATACCGAAGTATGATTGGGTCACTCATGTATCTAACAGCCAGCAGACCAGATATTGTATTTGCAACATATCCTTGCTCCCGCTATCAGTCTCGACCTACTGAAAGACACCTCTCTGAGGTTAAGAGAATCCTTCGATACATAAAAGGAACCATTCATTTGGGGATCTAGTATCCGAAGGATTCTGGCTTTGAACTAATTGCTTTTTCAAATGCTGATCATGCAGGATGCTTAGATACACGTAAAAGTACGTCTTGAGGAGTGCAGTTCCTTGGGGACAAACTTGTCTCTTGGCAGTCAAAGAAGCAAGATTGTACCTCATTATCGTCAACAGAATCTGAATACATAGCTATGTCAGCATGTTGTGCTCAAGTCATCTGGATGAGATCACAACTGATGGACTATGGTTACGTCTTCAACAAGATTCCGATGTACTGCGACTCCAAGAGTGCCATTGCCATTTCATGCAACACCGTTCAGCATTCGAAGTCCAAGCATATCGCACTTTGATACCATTTCATCAAGGAGCATGTGGAACAGGGTACTATTGAACTTTATTTTGTGGGTACAGAATACCAATTGGCGGATTTATTCACCAAAGCCTTGCCTTATGCAAGATTTGTGGAATTAGTTCACCAGATTGGTATGAGGTGTTTGACTCCAGAGGATCTAAACAACTTTCTTAAAAATAATTAAGAGAGTCAAACATCCAAACTATCTTTGTAAATATTTTATCAAAAAACACAAAAAGATTTTCTTATTAATCTTTAAAAAAAAAAAAAAAAAAAAAAAAAAAAAAAAAAAAAAAATCATCTCTTTTTAAGTGTGCAAAATTCAAAACGAATCAAAATATGTTCTTGTAATTTCAAAATTAATCAATTTTAATCACGAAAATATTTTGAGGGGGAGAATTTTTATCATTTTTGCACACTCTTATCAAAATCTTCATTATTTATCAAAATCTTCATCAAACCATATTTCCATGATCTCTTGAACTAAAAGTTTATCAAAATTTCAAAAGTATGTGTTAGTTCAAAGGGGAGAAATGAAAATAACTCAAGTTTACAACAAATTGGACCAAGGTTTTAACAATTACAAACCTCAAGGGCTGGATTTGTTAAACTGTCAAAAACTTTACCACATGAGGACTTTGTGTGAACAGAAAAATGGGTTAAGGGACTTAAAGTGTCAAAAGACCAAAGTTAGGCCTATATAAGCACAAACTCAGTTTTTTAAAACACACAGTATTCATAACGTTATAGCATTATACCACCAAAATTTGCTCTCAAATTCAAGAACTTTGATTTTCTTCAAAATCTCGATTGTAAGTGTTATACATACTCAATTATGCATTGTAATCACACGCCTGAATTCTTATAACATTTCTGTGGTTAAATTGTGTGATCGACGAATTAGGGTTTAAGAGTTCGGTTTGGGCACTTTTTATATGTTAGATTATAGTCTAATTAAGTTAGTTCTATAGCTTAACATAGTGTCTAAGAGTGTTTTACAACTACTTAATTGAATTAGATAACATCAGTAGGTACATTTCGAGTAATCTAGGGTTCATAAGGTCGAATTTTTTGGCTGGTACTTAATGGTGTACTGTGAATGTATTTTGAGGAGTGGGATATGCTTGTATACGACCCTAGATAATGCGCTTAAAGTCCCACAACCTGAATCAAACACAATGTCTTAGTCAAATGATTACATATGGGATAATTAACTGTGGTGAATAATGTAACACCCCCAAAATTATCGCAGCGGAAGATAGATCACTGGGGTATTACTTCCTAGCACAAAGTACAAGTCATGGAAAATGACCCTTGAAAAGAGACGTTTTAAAAGTGTTTCACATTTGATACATTAAATTCTCAGAGTTTGCAAAGGTCCCAACAGTTTTCATAAAACACAATGTTTTCAAAAGATTGCAAATGTTTTAAACATAACATAAATCTTTAAAATATAGACTCTTCAAAGGTGAAAATATGCCGAGTCCTCAAAATATATCCGTGCGACTCCATCCCAGACCTTCATGCCTTTAAACCTGAGATAAAACATGCTAAAAAGGTCAACACAAAGGTTGAGTGAATTCATAGAGTTTTAGTAACAAGCAGTTGATCACAATATCATTTATAAAAGTGACTAAGCAACAAATGCAGAGTCTAGTAAGGTAATTATTGCACTAAGCTCATGACATCGACGCCTTAAGTAATAAGTATGTAATTTTGCCCCAGTGGGTGCCTTGCCAAGCACCTAGAGACCTCAAATATAGTGCATATGGTTGCCCATGCAAGGGCAGCGGTCCAATATGGGGAGTTCAATCCCAAATAGATCTATTCACAATATTCGCGCTCACTCGCAAGTGATTAACGATTCATGATACGGGGACTTCATGGCAATAGTAGTACTTAGTGTCAATAATACATTCAGTTTAGAATACAGTTTTCAAGCAGTTGTGATCATAATAAAAGTAAGTAGCATGTATCTCCCCCACGGGGTTTATAAATAGTTAAATGAGTAAAAGGTGGGGCTATGAACTCACCAATAATGAAGTAGCAACGGAAATCGGAGAAGTGTGCACGTCGAGAAAAACCGCAAAGATCACAAGTGACCTAGATAAAATATAACACGACTTAGGCTCGGGGATTAAGGTATAATACTTTATATTTATGATTTAACTCAGTACTTGAACCCAAAATATCATGTGGTCATTTATTTAAAAGTATTATAGCAAGTTATGGGTCGAAAAGACGTTTGCAAAAACTTATTCGGTTTAAAATGCAAAGCTGATGGAAATTTTATAAAATTGCCACACTAATTGGGTCGCCATTTCTAAACCGTGAAGGCTAAAATTATGAAATTTATATGCTTAGAAAGGTATGACTCTGTAAAATATTAAAATCAAGGCCTCACATTACTGAGAACTTCATAACATGGGTAAAATTACAAATTTACCCCTGTGTCTCTAGATAGTTATACTCAGCATCCAAATGGGTTTAGGAAAAAGAGTGTATCTTCTTATCTACAGGTCTAATGGATACATGGCTTGTGGGAAAAGTTTTCTACAGGTCTTGGCTACAACTTTCATGTTTACACCAACCTAATGTTCTTTACAACATTTTAGAGTAATTAGCCTTTCAAATCTGACATGCATTCCTGGACCAGTTTTAGTGTGGATTTTCTCTAAAAATCTCCAAGATGAATTAGGATGTAAGGTTTTCGGGGAAATGATCCTAAGACCTGTGGCTAACTCAAATTATTTTTATTTTTGCTTAAACCCTTCTGAGTACAAAATGGTGAATGGATCTTGAAGCATCAAATATGAGATAGCCTAAATAACTAGTCCCAATTGTTACTTTTGTGCATTTATTACCTCTAATACACATGCATGCCTATGATCAATGATTACCAACTTTATATTCTCTCTTAAACCTCTCAAATCCAGTAGATGTATGATTCTTTTAAGCTTCATTTCAGTTTATAAAACAATATATTCAAGACTACCATCAATAACATTTCGAAAACCTCTAAAAAAAACCATCAACTCTTGCCATATACTTACAAATCCACTCTAACCATTTATCAAAAAGACTTATTTACCACTAAATCTTAGATCAAATCTTCTTATTTAGCACATGCAAGAGATGTTTCTTCATCCTAGAAAAATCTCTAATAAACCAAAGAAAATAGAAGAAATGAGGTGAGAAAAATTCAAGAAACTTACTAGGGCTTGAAAAGGGACACTATTACAAGGTCTTGGATGCTTGGAAGGTTGAAGATGATGGTCTTGAGGGGAGGGAAAGCCACGACAGTAAGAGGACCAGGAGAGGGTGGTGTTTACTTTAGAAGTTGGATGGTTTTTAGAGAGAGGATTGCATGTAAGGAATTATGATGAGTTTTCTTGAGAAATGGAGGAATAAAAAGAGATTGTGTATATAATGAAAGGGGAGGCCGGCCTAGGGGTGCTTGGGGGCTGGTATTATCTCTTTTTTTTATTTATTTAGAGTATTGCTACATTTAGTATAAGTAGTATAAGTCCCGGAGTGGTTTAAGGGTCAACGGAGCTAAACCGGTAACATTTTAGGCCTAGTTTATGGAAATAAATGCCATAAAGATATTATTTTCATAAAAATGTTAAATGTAACTTAAAATGACCTAATTTGATGTTTTATAAATTTTCCGAGCCTTTCGGAGTGTTATAACGTCTTTAAAGCTTAAACCGCGAGCCGAAAACACGTAAAACGTAAAATGTGCACACTTCGCGTAGAAATGAAAAATTAAATTATTCCACATGAAAATAAGTACGTGGGGGATATAAATCATATTAATGGGTAGTCTAAGCATAGCCTGACTCAAATTACAAATTTCAGTGTACGTGTCACGACGTACGCGGGCAACTTTCCCGGCAAAAGCCAATTTACTTAAAATAGCATAATAAGCAAATAAAATTAGTAAAATAATGACTTGGAAATTTCTCGGTTGTTACATTACCCATCCGTTAAAAAGGAATCATGTCCTCATGATTCAGTTTATCTTATCGGCTGACGGTGTGTCGGAAAAGAAATGAGGGTATTCTCGTCGCAATCTGCTCTTTTCGCTCCCATGTGTACTCGGGTCCATGTCGAGTATCCCAACGAATCTTGACAATGGGAATTCACTCTGCTTGAGTCGTTTGACTTCCTGGTTCATGATCACAACTGGTTCCTTATCAAAGTAAAGCTTGTCGTCAAGTTGAATCTCCTCTAGTGGAGTGACGAGGGTTTCATCCGATAGGCACTTCTTCCAGTTCGAATCGTAAAATGTGTTGTGCACGCTAGTGGGCTCTTTTGGGTGGTTCGAGTCGATAAGCTACCGGTCCAGCTTTTGCCAAATTCTTGAAGGGTTCAACGTACATCGAGTTCAGTTTTCATCATTTTCCGAAACTTAGCACGTGCTTTCGTGGCGAACTTTCACGTAACTCTCTTGACGATCTTGTACTGCTTGCAGCCTGTTGTCCTGGAGTGTTGTTCCTACGCCCGAGGCGTACTAGCGATTAATGCGAATGGGATTACTACAGGAGCGTACTATCAGTCGTAAGAAGTAGATTCCAATGCCTTGGGGTTAAAGATAGTTACAAGGAGTAATTAATAATACCAATGAAAGATCTTGATGAATCACAAAAATAATAATAGAATTCTGTTAAGTGTAATGTTTTAGGAGCAAAGACTGCTTAAAAGGGATAGATTAGATATCTGTATGAACGAAGAAGCAAACTGTTATCAATCGATGCAAATGAAAGGGTCAATGAATCAGAACAATAATGAATGGATCAAGATGTCCATATCATTCGTACTAGTATGAGCATAGAGTGCTCGGAAGAAAATTTGATATTCATACGAACGAAGAAGCAAATGAAAGGGTGTGTAAAAGAGAGATCAATGACTCAAATTAATGCAAACAGGAGGACCATAAATCATAATAATAGTAAAGCGAAGAGATATAGAATATTAACACAAATAATCAATTAATCGAGACAACCAATAAATCGAGACAACCAACAAATCAAACCAATAGTCAAAAGAGAGCAATACTGAAAGACATAATTCTAAATGAGGTTCAATAATAAACGAGACAGACAATATTCTTTGTGAGTGTCAAATGAGAATAAATAAGGAAAATCAAAAACTGAGAAAGATAATAGACACACGATTGTTAAAAGAGATGAGTGAAATAGACCAGAATTAAGAAAGCAATAAGCGTAACAATACTTTAAATGAGAACAAATGAGATAGGCAATAAATGTGAAAGCAAATAATAAAGGAGAAAGATGATAAATGTCATGGAAGAGAACAAATAGTAAATGATGAAATCCATAAATATCACGAATGTTATATGAGATTAACCAGGAAAATCAATGAATTAGAAAGACAACGTGCATCTCGAATGCTAAATGGGAAGAAGAAATGAGAACGATCAATAAATAAGAAATACAAAAAGCAGCACGAATGCTAGCTGAGGGTAACAATTAATGAGAAACGCAATAAGTGACAAAGACAATAAGCATTGTGATTGCAATTGAGAATGAATGGGTATCAACAATAAATGAGAGAAGCATTACGTTGAAAACATGCATTTTAAATAGGAACAACATAAAATGAGAGAGGCATTGAGTATCAAGAAAGTTGTTTGGGGTTAAATGAGAACAAATAATAAATGGTAAAGTCAATAAATATCACGAATGTTGATTAAGTGAGATCCGCACTTGGATCCTTGAGCTTTACTCTACTCCAACGACTGTAGGTTGGCCATTACAGCTCGTTTCTGCTGATGTGTAATATCTGTCATGATGTGGCATGTGTGTCACCAATGATGAGATGCTGTGTTGGATGGGCTCTCTTGTGATAGGCTTTCATCGAGCGAAAGGAGTAGGTGCAGTAATGGTTTTCCTTCTCTTCTTCCGAGGGGTTCTTCTTTGAGTTAGTAATCTTCTGGTTTGAGTTCACACTCTTTAGCCTTGTCCTCGAATGGCTTTGTCTCACTATTTGACGTTAGTATACAAGTTGGTGAAGTGGGTGTCAGAATGGTGGTCGAAAAGTTTCCAAATTGTGTCCTCGGAATCGAAAGATAGTATTAAGTTAAGGTAAACATTGTTGTCAAGCTTCGGTGTTACCTTCCTAGCGGCGTGATTCTTCAAAATGCAAGGAGTGAAAAAGAATGAGACGTTAAAAGTCATGTTCCAAAAATAGGGTGTTCCAAGGCGGCACGTTAAAGTCATGCTCTAATCATCCGGCGTGTCTTTAGGCGATTGTTTGCGAGGCGATGTAGGTGTTCTAAAATTATGGGACCAATGTTCCAACTCATCTTCAAAGGCGGATAGTAAGACAACCGAGGGAAATCGATAGACGGTAACGGGTTTTGCGTAAAACGATGTTATGAAAGGTCATGAAAAAGTTTTAGCGAATCACGGTATTACTCACGATGTTTGAGAAATAAAAGAGACCATTAAAATGTAAGTATAGGTGCGTAATCGGAGAAAACAAGGTTTGAGCTCAAGCTCCGAAATAAGCGTAAGAGGTCAAAATCAGTCAAACATTTATATAATTAACCTTTATATAAATAATAGTGATGCTATAAATAAGCATAATGATCGAAAAGTACACCAAGTGTGTATATAAATAGCATGTAAATCGATAGAATAGCGGTGCTCCAGGAATGAGCATAAATGTTCGAGTATTTATATAATTATCCTTTATATAAATAAGAGTGTATATAAGCATACTTTATATAATACCATTAGTGATGAAATATGTATAACAACATAGGCAGTCTGGTGGCATACGCGCACGGATATCGGATACGGCAATGAGAGACTCTTTAGTGAAAAATAGTTATAGTTTGGGTTTTGAAAATGACCCAGTTCTCTATAACTGTAGCTCTGATGCCAATCTGTAACACACCCCAAAATTATCGCAGCGGAAGATAGATCACTGGGGTATTACTTCCTAGCACAAAGTACAAGTCATGGAAAACGACCCTTGAAAAGAGACGTTTTAAAAGTGTTTCACATTTGATACATTAAATTCTCAGAGTTTGCAAAGGTCCCAACAGTTTTCATAAAACACAATGTTTTCAAAAGATTGCAAATGTTTTAAACATAACATAAATCTTTAAAATATAGACTCTTCAAATGTGAAAATATGCCGAGTCCTCAAAATATATCCGTGCGACTACATCCCAGACCTTCATGCCTTTAAACCTGAGATAAAACATGCTAAAAAGGTCAACACAAAGGTTGAGTGAATTCATAGAGTTTTAGTAATAAGCAGTTGATCACAATATCATTTATAAAAGTGACTAAGCAACAAATGCAGAGTCTAGTAAGGTAATTATTGCACTAAGCTCATGACATCGACGCCTTAAGTAATAAGTATGTAAGTTTGCCCCAGTGGGTGGCTTGCCAAGCACCTAGAGACCTCAAATATAGTGCATATGGTTGCCCATGCAAGGGCAGCGGTCCAATATGGGGAGTTCAATCCCAAATAGATCTATTCACAATATTCGCGCTCACTCGCAAGTGATTAACGATTCATGATACGGGGACTTCATGGCAATAGTAGTACTTAGTGTCAATAATACATTCAGTTTAGAATACAGTTTTCAAGCAGTTGTGATCATAATAAAAGTAAGTAGCATGTATCTCCCCCACGGGGTTTATAAATAGTTAAATGAGTAAAAGGTGAGGCTATGAACTCACCAATAATGAAGTAGCAACGGAAATCGGAGAAGTGTGCACGTCGAGAAAAACCGCAAAGATCACAAGTGACCTAGATAAAATATAACACGACTTAGGCTCGGGGATTAAGGTATAATACTTTATATTTATGATTTAACTCAGTACTTGAACCCAAAATATCATGTGGTCATTTATTTAAAAGTATTATAGCAAGTTATGGGTCGAAAAGACGTTTGCAAAAACTTATTCGGTTTAAAATGCAAAGCTGATGGAAATTTTATAAAATTGCCACACTAATTGGGTCGCCATTTCTAAACCGTGAAGGCTAAAATTATGAACTTTATATGCTTAGAAAGGTATGACTCTGTAAAATATGAAAATCAAGGCCTCACATTACTGAGAACTTCAGAACATGGGTAAAATTACAAATTTACCCCTGTGTCTCTAGATAGTTATACTCAGCATCCAAATGGGTTTAGGAAAAAGAGTGTATCTTCTTATCTACAGGTCTAATGGACACATGGCTTGTGGGAAAAGTTTTCTACAGGTCTTGGCTACAACTTTCATGTTTACACCAACCTAATGTTCTTTACAACATTTTAGAGTAATTAGCCTTTCAAATCTGACATGCATTCCTGGACCAGTTTTAGTGTGGATTTTCTCTAAAAATCTCCAAGATGAATTAGGATGTAAGGTTTTCGGGGAAATGATCCTAAGACCTGTGGCTAACTCAAATTATTTTTATTTTTGCTTAAAACCTTCTGAGTACAAAATGGTGAATGGATCTTGAAGCATCAAATCTGAGATAGCCTAAATAACTAGTCCCAATTGTTACTTTTGTGCATTTATTACCTCTAATACACATGCATGCCTATGATCAATGATTACCAACTTTATATTCTCTCTTAAACCTCTCAAATCCAGTAGATGTATGATTCTTTTAAGCTTCATTTCAGTTTATAAAACAATATATTCAAGACTACCATCAATAACATTTCAAAAACCTCTAAAAAAAACCATCAATTCTTGCCATATACTTACAAATCCACTCTAACCATTTATCAAAAAGACTTATTTACCACTAAATCTTAGATCAAAACTTCTTATTTAGCACATGCAAGAGATGTTTCTTCATCCTAGAAAAATCTCTAATAAACCAAAGAAAATAGAAGAAATGAGGTGAGAAAAATTCAAGAAACTTACTAGGGCTTGAAAAGGGACACTATTACAAGGTCTTGGATGCTTGGAAGGTTGAAGATGATGGTCTTGAGGGGGAGGGAAAGCCACGACAGTAAGAGGACCAGGAGAGGGTGGTTTTTACTTTAGAAGTTAGAGTTTATGGATAATAATTAATATTCGTATGTCCAGTTTCGAACACGAGACTTCGGGATTGCACACATTACGTATGAGTTTCAATGTATTAATAATTAATATATTTAGTTATGATTAATTATTAATTTCACAAATAAACACTTAATGGGATATGAAGAAAATTAAGGCAAAACAATGGAATCCCACATCGGAAACCATTGTAAACTTGATCTCAACCCTAAGGCTATAAATGCATCCCTATGTATTCATCCCTTAGTACACTTGATTTCAATGGAAGGCCAAACTTCTTTTCTCCTCTCTTGCTCATGGTCGACAAGTGAAACCCCTAGAAAGGGATTTGCGAGTAACCTTGAGCATTACAAAGTGTTTGGTTAATCTATTGTGAATCAAGAACCTAGCTTTTCACATTGAAACGCTAGTAATACGTGTGTACAAGAACGAAGGACAAGCTTACTTTAGCTTGTGTTATTTTCCCCAATTCGATTGATGTAGGTCGATTCATATAAACCCTAATTTTAGGGTTTATACCTTGTTCTTGGAGTGCACGGTTTCTTGTTCTTGCTAGAAATCAAAAGGTACGCATCTATTTAATTTTATGTTAATTAATTATATGTTATGTAGATCCATTCCGCTGCGTGATCTTTGTGTTTATGTGTTTATAGTATTATTATGATTCACATATTCCAACAGTGGCATCATGAGCCGGGTTTTTAACATGTAATTGATTACATAAAACCCTAAAAATTCAATCTATGATTAGACACATGCAATCTTTATTAATCTAGGGTTTTTTATTTTATAAACCCTAATTTTGTAATAAATTGGGTCGACACCCATTATTTAAAATTTAGGGTTTTAGTTTTTGTAGAAAACTTGTAGAAACCCTAGGATTGCAAGCAATTTTTAGGGATTAATTAATGAGTACCGTATGTGATGTCGTTAATTAAAATAGATTGCGTACTATATAGGCTTGTAAATATGTGCAACATGATTTTAAGTGCTATATGGGATCCATGACAAAATCTTGCATATTTTGTCATGGAATGATTTGTTGTTTAAATTGCTACATGATTTGTATAATAAATCTTAAATTGGGGAAGACCTCAATATATATTAATTAATAAGTTATGTGCAATGTGGTATCTAATTAACCAAAACTTACGCGGCCAAGTTATTTGGCGACTGTGGACCATTGGGCACAATGAGCTCGAAAACCAATGGGAGTTTTGTTAATTACATACATTTAAAATTTCACATAGAATTAATATTAGGATTTATTGGAAAAGGTTTGCATGTGGCTATATGATATCGTTGATGATCATATATTTGTTATTATGTGTTTATTTTTATTTTATTTTTTGTAATTACTTGATCTTTTGTGTTTAAATATTATGATGGATTGTAACAACAAAAGAGGGTAATTTTCAAATAAAAAAATAAATAAGACTAATAACTATGAAACCTTTGTAGTAATTTTATTTATTGCCAAGTCTTATGTGCCGATAGTGGTTCGCTTCGCACGGTAATTTGCTCCCAGGCGAGACTAGCAATTAATAAACTACTACATAAAATTGTTTTAGCAAGAAAATCATATTTTTTTAGTTGATTGATTGCGACTGTACTAAGTGGTCGAAGCGGCGGACCTAAAATTGACAAACTAAAAAGTGGGTTTAAGGTTGGTTCACATTAAATTGTGACCTTAGAGGGGCACGGTTTTAACCAGCTTCGGCGGCTGTCGTCCCTACGCTCGCCTGTGCGTCAATTTTAGACTTACCAAGTACACCACGATAAATACGAAGCATCTTAAGGCAAAGCTGTAAGTTTTTCAGCGCCTCAATTAAAAACTTTGATGATTTGAGCTACAAATGAGTAAACGGATTTTTGTTGAAAATATATATGATACAAAGATGAATGCATGACATCTTTGTACATATTTTTTGATTTAACACATCAAAATTTATACCCTTAAATTTAAGTAATATGCCAACCAATTAATACGGAAACACCTAAGATGACATCTACCATTGCTAGCAGCCTCAGCTGATGTAATGGTTCAAAGATGGTAGTCAAAAGGGGTAAATTGAGCACTTTCATTGCTAGCAGCCTCAGCTGATGTGATGAAACGGCGTCAATTTACACGTTTCTAAATTGGTTAACTTAATTGAGCACTTTCATCACTAGCAGCCTCAGCTGATGTGATGGGACGGCGTCAAGGCATAAAGATTTGGGGATGAAACATGCTTACATTTTGCAACTGATGTTGGCAATATAATGTAAGTCCCATGATTCTAGGAATTGCAATTGTATATTGGCAATTGAGTGTAGCTCTACCTTATTGAGTACTTTCATTGCTAGCAGCCTCAGCTGATGTGATGAAACGACGTCAATTTGGATCCTAGTTTTCAATGAAAATTAAATGGTTAAATTTCATTTACCATGGGTATTTAATTTTCTTGAAAAGTTATTATCGAAAATACTAAAATTGAATTTTGAAAATTCTTTTAATGTATTTAATGCAACGTTAAAACCGTAAACGTGGGGCATTCTTTTAGTAGTAAATTGATCTACACCCGTAGGGGTTTTGGATAGAGTCAATTTTTACTGAAAAGAATAAACCGAGTCTACTTTCCGTGAGAAGAGTGAGACTTAATCCTATTCCTTTTCATGAATGAGAAAGGTATAATAGGAAAATTAGAATTGTCTAAATTCTAAGAAATAACTCATGGTGAATTTTGTAGAAATTGCATGTTTAAGAGTTATTCAAATTAGAAACTAGACTAATTACCGCATAATTGGTAAAAGGCAAAACTAGAATGTTTGATCTAGTTGTTATGCTTTAACCATTTAAAAGGTGCTACATTCCATGATGGGGATGGTAGACCTAATTAAGGAAGAAATTGCATACCCAATTCTTTCAAGTTAATTGCATTGATGGATATTCCATCATTGACAAAGTAGAATACATTCTTTGAAGTACCTTAGTATGCATTACATAAGGAATTACTCAAAGATGTAGGAAAGTAAACAGCACGCTATTTGCTTTTACTGGTGATGCAACACTTAAAATGTTGTCAAATCCAGTGGGAGCATTGTGTTGTCATTAACTGAATAATGAGTTCATGTAGTGATCTTAAATTCAGTGGGAGCTACAAGTCTTAGTAGTTACCCGGATTATCTCTAGAATCTCTTGAGATGATTACTTTCCAATTATAGACACTTGTGGTATTAAGGATAGTCGTGTACGTTTCCTTACTAGACGAGGTGATTCTATATCTACTTATACCTGTGACACAAATCATATTGACGTGTTGTTTATCTGATACGTGATGTTGTTCCATGCACAAGTGGGAGAAATCTTATTGTGTGCAAGCAACAACATAAAGGAATATGATTTAAAGGGTTCTCTTGACTGCAAGGTCAGAGATTGATGTTCTAATGTGTTTTATACACATTCTAATTTATAGAACACTTGGAGTTAATATCTACTTTCATTACTAGATATTAATGACAAGGTAAATTACATACTTTCATCATTGCAGCCTCGGCTGAAATAATGAAACTATGTTAATTATACAAGTTTCTAAAAATTAGATAATTATTAGAACAAGTGTCGATATGATAATAAGACTACTTCAAATGTAAATATTTATGTATTGTTGTAATGACATAAATAAATGAAGTAATCTTATACTACTTCATATTTAGATGTTTATGTATTCTTGGAATGACATAAATATATGAAGTAAATAAATTAACTTGAAAAACTATTGAAACCAAGTTGTGGGTTTCATAATTACTTTAGTTATGCATATTTATATTTTAGTATAAAGATATAAATATGAAGTCTTTTATTGTTGTAAGACTTATAACAAAGTAAGACGTTAACTTGTTATGGTTTTTTAATTAAAGACATATACAAGAAGTCATTGAGTTGATCAATGACTTATAACGTACATTGGGATTATAACGGTTTATGTCTTTTTGGTAAGACATAGATATTAAGTGGCTTGGACAATAAGGCACTTATGTTATAAAGTATGCAATTGGCTTGGAAAATCTATTGTACCATTAAATTGATTTAGTTGGTAAATAGGTGAGCCAAAATGAAATATATATTTATCTTATGATATTGTAAGATTGACTTACAATATTAATCCTAATGGAATACATAGTGTTTATGGTATGTTCAATTAGAAAAATCAAACTCTTGAAAAATTGTTTGATTAAAGATAACTATATCTTCAAATCTTCCTAAAGAAATCAAGGTTAGGAAATTGAGTATGAATTGGATATACTCAATTATACTCCAACCTAGAAGATTAATAAGACACCATTGATTATGGAATGTGACGAATCACATTAAGTCTTAAAATTGAAGTTCAGAATTTGTTAAACTACTTGTTGGGTAGGTTATTAACAAATTAAGGTTAGGAACTGTCAATTTGTATCTGCAAAGTCCCAAAAGAGAACAAGTTTTGTGTTGCTCTATTTGCTAAGCATTTATAGGTAATCTATAAATTGCAAAAGGCGAGTGGGAGTTTTATCTTCAAAAGATAAAAATTACAAGATACATAATCTTCTAAATACACTAGCAAAATCATAATGAGAATTTAACATGTTAGTGTTAAATCTCAAGATGATGGAATTCTTATTCATAGATCCGTAAGGGTATCTCAAATATTTGTAGAATATGTTGAGGGTTATGAGTTACAGGATAGTGATATGCCTGTTAATAAATTACAAATGTTATTTGGCAAATTACTCATACTATGAATAATTAGATGCAGTCCAAAAGATAACTAGTTTGGAAACGTAGTTAATCTTGAACTCTATAGTTACACTATAGAATGGAAATGAATTTCTAAAATGGAAATGAAAATCCTAAAGATCTAAATTCTTGTGTAGAAATCATAATGGACAAATTTGTATACATATTTAATATGTGAAAAGATTATCAATCACAATTAAGCAATTAAATGTGATTGAAATTCTTTCTAAGCACATTAAATATATAAAGATTATGATTGTCATTATTAGTTTCATTTATATGAAATTAATAATGGAATGTCAAAACTCTTTCTTTAATAATTACTTGAGCGAGGACGAAAAGTAATTGAAAGGAGTGTTTGAATTCGAAATAATCTTTAGTAGTATACAAAATGCAAATCATTTGAAAATGGATTAATGCATGCATCTTGAAGATATACTTATTTTTAGTTATTAAATCTAGTTTGATTTATAATTAAAATTAAGATATTTCTTAACATTCCTGAAAGCTAGTGGGAGTGATGTATTTATTTTCTTATTTCATATGTGTTGTATAACATATGGGAAGTAACATTCCATTGACGTTAACATTAAATGTTAAGTCTTAGTTAGGAATGAAACTTCACATAGAAAATAAAACCTTGAAGTATATGTTTATTTGATCATAAACATAAGCGGTAGATAATTGATTCTAAAAGAACATGATAATCTATTAGTATGGATAGATAGATACATATCTTTGGAAAGATATGACATGAACAAAAATCTAAGTCTGACACAAGGATTTTTCATGTACATCATGTTGCTTTTTGTATCATGCTTGAATGAAAGATGATTGACAACATTAATATCTAATTATAAATTATTAGATAGCTAAGTGTAATGGATATGGTTTAGAATTTACATCCTCAACCTGGATTTGCTCCAAAATTCTAAATTAGAACCATATAGCATATTGTTGCATGATTGATATAGTTGACAAATCTTGATAGATTTGGAGATATCAAAACATTACACGATGAATGTTAAAGTTTACGGAACTTTAAAAGAGCATATTGTTGTTTGATACAATGATGCTAGTAAGATTGAGATGACACTCAATACTAGTCATGGTGGGAGCTCATCCTTATTAGGAGACCATGTATACTAGTTATGCTCAATATGAGCACAGTTGCATTATACATAAAGAATTAGAATACTTTAACTACAAGGTTTGGTAGTTTAATTGTCATAAATTCGTGCATGAGGATGTCACACAATTTTATGAAGTATGTGGCAATATCTAGATAGATGAATGCACACATACAATAATTTCATTATATGAAATAAGTATTCTCAAAATTCTGATAGATCAAATTAATTGATTTATGCCTTGTCAACAAGTATGGTGGTCATGACTTGTGGCATAATTCATTAATGAGAAGTATCATGCATTGATCTAGTTAATATTTGGATAAGGGATATTAAGCAATATTATTTTAATGAAATAAAGTGCGGATAACGTTTATTCTCATTATTAATATTTGTATCCTATATTTGCATGTTTAAATCCATGAATAACTAATGTTATTCTAAATAGTCCGTTGTCGATCAATAATATGGGAATATTATTGAACTAAGACAAATGTGAGGATTGGTAGAATGTACTGTAAGGTTGAGACACCAATGTCACATGATATTCAATATTGGATAAATTGAATATAGGACTTATCCCAACTACATGATTATACTTTATGGATCGTCGTCATTAAGTAAATCATGAATATTTATCCTCAGACTTGAGATACCAGGTGACTGCCGAGGATGTAGCTCATTTTCTGTAAGGTAGTCTAACGCTATCCGTAAAAGGTAGTTATAAGGGCTATTTTCGGAGGTGAAGCAAAGTTTAAGGGTCACGCTCGTAGTCAATAAAGGATTTGTTCCTTCAAATTTGTTTTGAAGTATAATACTGCTGGGCCCCTCGTAGGATTGACAAGATGTTTGTACGGCCGTACCCAAAGTCTATCTGGAAGACGTTCAGATGTTTTGGTAATCTTGATCAATTATTAATAACGAGAAACATAATAGTTAATTATGGAATGACCAAGATCCATATCCATATTAACACGGTATTAGAAACAAAAGGATAAGTATGATGATAATATCATCACGTGGTTTTTCCAGGAAAACCATACTCGGTTCGATCTGGGGGCATTGGGATCTGTTAAGCTAGACTAGCCCATGTCATTACGATATTAATGAATATCCAAGTGGGAGCTGTTAGAGTTTATGGATAATAATTAATATTCGTATGTCCAATTTCGAACACGAGACTTCGGGATTGCACACATTACGTATGAGTTTCAATGTATTAATAATTAATATATTTAGTTATGATTAATTATTAATTTCACAAATAAACACTTAATGGGATATGAAGAAAATTAAGGCAAAACAATGGAATCCCACATCGGAAACCATTGTAAACTTGATCTCAACCCTAAGGCTATAAATACATCCCTATGTATTCATCCCTTAGTACACTTGATTTCAATGGAAGGCCAAACTTCTTCTTTTCTCCTCTCTTGCTCATGGTCGACAAGTGAAACCCCTAGAAAGGGATTTGCGAGTAACCTTGAGCATTACAAAGTGTTTGGTTAATCTATTGTGAATCAAGAACCTAGCTTTTCACATTGAAACGCTAGTAATACGTGTGTACAAGAACGAAGGACAAGCTTACTTTAGCTTGTGTTATTTTCCCCAATTCGATTGATGTAGGTCGATTCATATAAACCCTAATTTTAGGGTTTATACCTTGTTCTTGGAGTGCACAGTTTCTTGTTCTTGCTAGAAATCAAAAGGTACACATCTATTTAATTTTATGTTAATTAATTATATGTTATGTAGATCCATTCCGCTGCGTGATCTTTGTGTTTATGTGTTTATAGTATTATTATGATTCACATATTCCAACAGGTTTTTACTTTAGAAGTTGGATGGTTTTTAGAGAGAGGATTGCATGTAAGGAATTATGATGAGTTTTCTTGAGAAATGGAGGAATAAAAAGAGATTGTGTATATAATGAAAGGGGAGGCCGGCCTAGGGGTGCTTGGGGGCTGGTATTATCTCTTTTTTTTATTTATTTAGAGTATTGCTACATTTAGTATAAGTAGTATAAGTCCCGGAGTGGTTTAAGGGTCAACGGAGCTAAACCGGTAACATTTTAGGCCTAGTTTATGGAAATAAATGCCATAAAGATATTATTTTCATAAAAATGTTAAATGTAACTTAAAATGACCTAATTTGATGTTTTATAAATTTCCCGAGCCTTTCGGAGTGTTATAACGTCTTTAAAGCTTAAACCGCGAGCCGAAAACGCGTAAAACGTAAAATGTGCACACTTCGCGTAGAAATGGAAAATTAAATTATTCCACATGAAAATAAGTACGTGGGGGATATAAATCATATTAATGGGTAGTCTAAGCATAGCCTGACTAAAATTACAAATTTCAGTGTACGTGTCACGACGTACGCGGGCAACTTTCCCGGCAAAAGCCAATTTACTTAAAATAGCATAATAAGCAAATAAAATTAGTAAAATAATGACTTGGAAATTTCTCGGTTGTTACAAATAATGTGTTTGATTGTATGGATTTCTGGGTAATAGGTTATGATCAGAACATGTTTAAGATGATATTTGGTAATTGCTTGATGATTGAAACTGTACGACAAAGAATTTGAGAATTTTGAAGGTCTTCAAGTAACCATTGAAATCCTTCAACTAAGGTTGAAGGTCTCCGAGTAAGGAGTCTAATATTGATTACTTAAGAAATTTTTATGAAATCTTACGAGTAACCAGTTAGACTTGTTACTTTGAAGTATTTTATAAAACTTTTCGAGTAATCAACATCTTTTCTAACTTAGAAAAGTTTTGTAAATATCCTTCGAGTAAGGATCATTTCATTTACTCTCCGAGTAATGAAATATCCTTCCACTAAGGACGTTTTATTAAGATTTTTCGAGTTAGACTTCTTTCTCCAAGCAAGAAATGTTTTTTATGAAATTCTTCGACTTACCAAATTTTACCAGATTTTCCAAGTAAGAATGAAAATTTTCAACTTAGGACTGTATCCAATTCTTCTCCGAGTTAGGAGGGTACTCAAACTTTCCGAGTAAGGAAAAATGGTAATCTCCAAGTTAAAGCTGATATTTTCAAATTTTTCTGAGATCCTTCGAGTAAGGATTAAAAGTCACACTTTCTTCGAGTAACTTAAATCCTTCGAGTAAATCATTTTTCCAGACTTAGTAAATTTTTTCTAAGTGTAGAACAGTGACTAAGTTGAAGAAGTGTAGTTGTTCCTATATGCTTGTTTGTTTGATGTGTTCATATTATTCATGATCATGTTAAATGTCTCTCTACGTGATGCATCATATCAGTTAGGCTCAGATCATGTAATAAGTGACTTACACTAACATATATATGCAATTTCCATTGTGTGTCTTTGTTGGTGTTTGTGCTACACAGGATCATCATGTCTCAAACATCCATAGCTAGGAATGATTTGATCCCAGAAGGTAATGAAAGGAAGATTAGTGATTCCAACTCCAAAGTTGACTTGGAAAAGTTACCATGCCACCCTTCATGCCAGATAATGGTGGAGATCCTGAAGAAACATTTCTGTAGGCATGTTCTAACTAAGTCGGCCACTGTACCAGAAATCTACCTCAAACAGTTCTGGCACACACTATTCATCAGCAGAGATAACAAGACGATGGCAGTCACCCTTGATGACAAAAGGATCCAGTTTGATGTTCACCTTCTTCGTGTTATACTTGATCTTCCTCCAATAGCTTTTGGCAAACAAACCAAATTCCTTAAAGATCCTACATTTGATCTTATAGTCAAGACATTACAACACATTGGCTATGAAGATTCGGGTGAAGAACTCACTTCACATTCAAAGGTGGATAGAAAACACATTCCTTAACCCTGGTTAACCATATACACCATCCTGAACCACTGCATTACGGGTAAGGAGACGGGTCTTGAGCACCCCAGACTCGAACATCTAATGTTCTTTTAGGGTGTCATCAACCTCTATCACATGGATTATGCCCAGTACATCTGGACAGACATGATCTATCAAGCCTGTCAGTTTGGCCAAAAGAAGGGCTACAAGATACCCTTCCCACGCTTCACCAAATTTCTGATTGCTCACTTCATGGAAAAACATCCAGAGATTGACAAACGTCCGAATGAGAAAGCTCATACAATACAGATGGACCATGTACTTTCAAGAGTAAGAATTCATACGACCAACACCACTAAACAAGGTCTAAGAATTCCACCCAAGCTGTTATCAGAAGCGGTAAAGGCTATTGAAGCTTATGTATGGTATGACGAAGCAGAAAAGGCGAGTACAGTTGGGATTACTGTGAAGGGTAAAGCTGCAACCAGAGGTAGAGGAAGAGGAAGAACAATCATAACAGCTTCTACAAGGACAAAGAAAGTCACCCAAGCTAAAAAGAAGAAACTAATGCTCAAAGACGAATCCACTGAGGAAGAAGAAGAAGAGGAACGAAGTCTAAGGGAAGACAGAAGAAAAAGACTTATCAAGATCAAGAAGGAAATGCATGATGAAGGACTAGGAAAAGGCAAGGGAAAATCAATCAAAATTCTAGACAAACCTGATGAAACCCTTCAACTACCAAAGACTCGAGAAGAGGAGACGGAACAACTCAAGAGAGGCTTACGAGAAAACAAGGCAAAATATCTGGCCGATCTTGAGAGATTTGAGAAAAGAAAAAGAGGTGAAGGATCTGCATCACAGGTTAGTGAAGAAAAAGATTTGTCTCAGTCCGAAGATGACTCAGAAGCTACAAAGTCTAAATCTGCAAGTACCTCAACAAATGAATCTGAGGGTGAATCAGAAGAATCTGACCAACTTATACACACACCCTCACCCTCAGAATCTGAATCTGATGAAGATGAAAACAAGGATGAAGAAGATGATAAGGATGAAGAAGGTGAAAGTGATGATAATAAAGACAATGAAAGTGATGAGGATGAAGATGATCAAGATGATGATAATCAAAACGACGATCGTATACCTACTCCACCGGCTATTCCATCATCTGTGGATCAAACATCCAAAACCAAGCCTCCATCACCATTACCCACACCTCAACAACCAAACAACCGTGAACTCCAAGCCCTGAAAGAGCAGCTCAACGCATTACAAACTCAAGTGACAACACAGCAAAGTGAAATTAACGAGTTCAAATCTTATGATATCGAGCTAGCAACAGATCATTACCTCAACAATAACCTACCACAAGAGATCAGCAAACATCTTCATGAGACGCTTCCAAATCTCCTTAAGGAATATGTCAAAAGGAAGCTTGATGGTATTGTAGCACATCACATCCAGTCAACACCGCTCACAATCCAGACAAAACCATCAAAGCCTTCAGCTGCTGATCTTAAATGACAATTGCTAGAGGCTGTTATCAATGATCCGGAAGAGGAAGATCTTCGCAAGGCCTTAATCGAATCAATAAGAAAAGCTGAAAAGAAAGGTGAGTCGTGCAAAAAGGCCAAGCCTAGCAAGCGTCGTCGTGATGATCATGACAAGGACGACCAAGCAAAGAGAAGCGAGAAACATACAAAATTGGTTGGACCTTCTACAGCATTGCCTCCCTCCAACATTCAACAAACAGGCGAAGAGGAATTCGTACCTCAAGAGACTGGAACTTTTGATGAAGCCGAACATCATGATGATATTACTCATGATCAAGCTGAAACTGATGCTGCTCCTCACCAAGCTACAATTGTTCCTGCACCACCTGCTGATGCACCTCTTAAACCCGCTCCTGAATGGGTCAACCCTGATGCTGCAAAGTTCGAGTGGTTTGAAGAGATGGTGGATGCTTATCCAGATATTCCAGAAGATGAAGCACCTGCAGAAGGCTCAGTCGTGGATTTCACTAAGAGACTGAAGAAAGTAATGAAGGTTCAGAAGCTACAACTGTCCGATATAGTGAAAATCCGCAAAGCAGGCTTCTCCGAATTCAAGACTGCAACAACCTCACAACTGGAATTCGAGTATAATCTGGAACAAGTGGCACATGCTTTATCTGAGAATGTTAACTGGGATGATACAAGATTTTCTCATCAAACTGATAACTTCCAAATTCGTGACTACTCACAACCCCTACCCCTCATCGGTCATGCCCACAATCCCAAGATACCCAAAGCTTACTTCTTCAACAACGACTTAGAGTATCTGATTTATGGGAATACTAATCCAGAGAAACGATACGCTACTTCCCTTACAAAGTTCAAGGCAGCAACATATGTGTTAGAAGGTTTTGAAGAACAGATCAATGACTTGTTCAGCAACTCGATTGCCGAATACAATGATGAAGCTGTCCTGGGAATCTTCCACTGGCCTGATATGAGTAAATGGTTTTACAAATGGAGACTTACTTTTACCTCGAAGCATAAGGTTTACCACAAAAGTAGGATTCTTTCCATTACAAGTGCTGAGAAGGAGTCGAAGTATAGGTATAATTTTCTGACCAAGATCACAGTGAAAAGGCAAGACGACAAGGAATACACATTCAACGAAGCTAATTATCCCTACTTGAATATAAACGACATTGAAGATATGTACTTACTCAAGATTCAAGGGAAACTCGAGCATCTTCCTGGTCGTCTCCAATACGACATCATCAACTCTATTCTGATTTACATCCGAATTATTGTGATCAGAACAAGAGTCGAAGACGTTCATCTTGGGGTTGAAAGTTACCAGAAGCAGTTAAATCTAATCAAGCCTGATATTCAACCTCCGGGAATAGCAGAGATGAAGCCATATTCCTTCAGCAACAAACCATTTGGAGTAGTGTTCGTCCGATCTGGCAGACCTAAGTTCATGGGCTATCAAGACATTCATAAGTTTAGCGATGAAACTTTGGTACAAGTTAGGGCTGAACTTGATCACATTCTGGAGAATCATACACAAGGAATGAAGCAAGGTTGGCTGAGGCACATGACTTAGAAGAGAAGCGATATGAAGCAAGCGGTCAAATTCTTGGCTTGAATTGACCACCGGCTTAAGTATCGGGTGCAGATGAGAAGACTGGAGAGTTATGTGGGTGGACGAGCTAGAGATCCAAATATTCTCACTTTTCGCCGTCCAGAGTAAAACCAATGGTATCATTGTCAATTTTGTCATCATTCATCAATTGTTTATCTATGACTATGGCTTGTGCACAGATAACAGTGCATAACCCGTTCTTGTAAAGAAAGGACCCTGACGTACGCTTCAGTGCCTCAATCCTAAACTAAGGAGCGAAAGGTTCTTATTTTTGAGCAGAATTAACCAGAATTTTCTAAGTTTTTCAAAATTCTGCTCAAAAGAACAAGTATGCCCTTGTTAAGGGGGAGTATTTGAAACGAAAATCTTTGTTCAAACCAAGAAAGTTCTTGTTGATATTTCTTCCTGTAAACCTCAAAAAGCATATTTTAATCAAAAGTTTACCAAAAAAAACATGAATATGCTATTTTTGAGGGGGAGAATAAGTATGTGATTAAAATATGGTAACTCAAAGTTGAAATCTCGTATGAGCTCGACTCAGATTGTACCCTCGAATTGACGAATATCAAATATCAGTAATCGAAAAGAAATGTCCTAGACAGGTAATAATTTCAAGCCGGTTTATCCGGTGATGTAAATGTATCTCACAAAGGACTTGTCTGAGTAAAATGTACCAATTTTGAGAGATTATTCGTTGAATATGGCTTGGACGGGTAATAATTTCAAGCTAGTTTAACTAGTGATGTAAACGTGTCTCGCAACGGTCATATTATTTGAAAATCAATCAATTCTAAAAATTCTAACTCTACCTGACATGTGCAAATTTACTTTAAACACTTATGAGCACATGTTAAGGGGGAGTATTTCTGAAAAATACAAAACTCTCAAAGTGTAAACAATATAAGTTTTACACTCTGATAACGCTCAGAATGAGCATGTTTTTAGTTGCGTTATCAGTGGTTTTGTGCACTATATTTGGTTATATTTGTGTGTATTTGTTATTTAATCGTGAAAAAAGTGTATATGCAAGTGAATGTAGCCAAGTACAGGAAAAGATGATGAAAAGATGAAGAATTGAAGTGATTATGCACATTGGAAGATTCCCAAGATGGAAATGAGAGAGAAACCACAAAAGAACTCAAGGATTTGATTATGCCAAGATTTCTATGTTCAAATATCAAGAAAATATCGAGTTCTATGAAAGAAATTAGTGCCACAACAAAAGATAAAGCACGCGACAAGAAAAGAAAAGAAAAATCAAAGTTGTGTATGGCAGAAGGCTCCATCTGATCGGATGAAGCCCGCATCCGATTCGGATGGGGAGAGCTGGGATTTACCAAGAGTTCCAACCTATCGGATGGGCCTAGAACCGATCGGTTGGAGGAAGTTGCGGTTACAAAGTTCCATTTAATGACGAATTTAAGCCCCATATTCATGGTGGCTTATCATTTCCTGCTTATTTACTAATAGAGGATGTTTTTACTTGAGGAGGAGGGGTTCTTTTACTTATATATAGAATCCAAGGTTAGATACAAAGGTGTGACACCCCAAAACCTAGTAAAGGCTTACACCAAGTCCTTACTAACTTATTATCATTGCCCGAAAGCTTGTAATTGCTGTGAAAAACATCCAGGAACTTTGAGTTAAAGTCTCAATAGTGTGGTTCGAGTGTGGAGTTGTTTACGTGTAGTAATAGGCGATTGGAGGAGTGTGGTTGCTATAGTTCCACAATTCTAGTTCTTGTAATTCCTAAACTAGGTATCTCTTGTTTAAATTACTATGAACTACTTTTACTTTAAGTTGAATGAAAGTATGGTTTGTTACTTGTGTTTGATTTGTTAAAAGGAATGCGAAGAGTAAAGTTACATATACTCTTAATCCGGAGAGTAATGAGAATCTATAGTTTAGTAGGCTTAGGAAGGAGGAAAAGCACGCTTTTCGTGAGCGACTGTCAATGCTACAGGTTCGAAAGATTGCTCAACTGCGTTTGGTTGATTGGGATGTATTCACGGATTATGAGTGTGAAAATGAGATGAGGAATAATTACAATTTTGATTATTCAATGCCGATGCTCCAACATGTGGCTCGTGAAGCCAATTACGAGGTACCACCCTACAACCCACCAAATGTTCCACCCTACCCATTTCAGTATGATCCATATCCTGGCCAGTATCCTTACCCATATCCTGGGTACGCACCATTTCCTGAACCAGTGCCGGTTTATGATAGAGTTCCAAATGTTGGAGGTTCAAGTTATGATGTGGGAGGATCATCATCGGGTGTTGGAAAGAAAAGGCATAAAGTTTTTACAGTTTTTGAAGAAGATGAGAATTATGATGAAGCAAACGAGGAGGAGGATGAGGAGAGTGAAGATGAAAGAATTCATACTCCTGATGACATGGATGATGAGTGATCATCGGTGATTTGATTGTGATGGTTTATGTTTAAAAACAATTATGGGTCGAACTATTTCTATTTCTATGTTCTTAACTTAATATTTTTTTAGGATTGATTTCATATGGTTTATGTTTAATTACTTTTGTTTGTTTTAGTATTTTTGTTCGTTTGTTTGTTTCGTATATTTTTGCAATTTTTGCAGGGGAGAATTACCGGAAGCTTATTGTTGATCAATGTTTGGAGTTGGAGAACTCATTTGCGTATATATGATCAAATATGCGTAGGCGTATTTACCCTGGCAGTACTTTTTTTTTTAATTAAATTTTTCCCATTTCCTTTACTTTGAAGTTAATTTTTATTACATTGAGGACAATGCAAAACTTAAGTGTGGGGGAGGGAAGAAAATAGGAAAAATTGGTTTAATTTTTAAAATTTTAGGTGTAGTAGAATTTTGGATTCAAGTAACTAGAATTTGTTCGCCCTTGATTTTCTAGTTGTTTTCTTATATTATATATATAGTTTGATTAATTGGTAAAAATGAGGCTATTTGAATTTTTTTTGGAATTTAATCAAGTTACGAGAGCTATTTCAATTTTGGAATCGATAACAGTTACTAGTACATGTTATAAACCACCTTAAATTGTGAGGATTTAAGCCTTTTTGTATAAAGCATTTCTTATACTATATATTTCGTTATGTGTGTACCGGTGATTATGTTGATTCTAGAACTTGTAATTGTTATGCATTACGGTTAAAATTACTTTCGAGTGATATAATAATTCAAATGATAAGAGGCAAATTAGGATTTACACCAAATGGCCATCCGTTTACAGAAATATTTTTGCTAACCACATCGGTTAGTTATCCTAGTATTTGGAACCCATTTGTTAGCGTTAATATTTTACGCTAGATACCCTTAGTTACACCTTCTGAGCCTATCTTTTCTTTTCATTAAATCCAGAAAAATACAAAAAGATTTTACACCTTACACCTTAGCCTTACCCGAATCAAGTTCATTTGAAGTTCAAAACTATTTATTTTTTGATGATTGCACGTTGGCCACACTTTGATATGTGTATGTGTTGTTTCAATGAAGAAGGAGGTCGCTACTCTTATTTGTATTTTTTGTAGCGTGTGCTCATCCAAAGTGTGGGGGTGACGAGAAAGAAGTGGTAGTTCAAAAAATAAAAGAATGTGAAAAAGTGAATAGCCAATGAGCTATAGTGTATGAATATAAATTAGCCAATGAGCTATGAAAGAAGAAAGAAGTAAGTACGAGATGCGGAATAACAATCGAAGAAGTTTGGGAAGTGATCATTTGAGGTATAAAGAGTTGGGAACGGAATTTGGACTTGATTCTTATTTATTTTTCATTTTGTAGAAACCAATCATAAATAAATCCCATGTTTATTCCCTACCTTTTACCAATTACTTTATTTGTTGTTAGCTTTCGAGCATCCGGATTAAGTGATGGGTTTGTTTAGATATGTAGTGCATGGATGTTGTAGTGACCATCCGGGTTTTTGAATAGTTGAAAAACGTTGCTAGCGAGCTAGGGCGTATTTTGGTGACCATCCGTTATGTAAGTAATGTTGCCAGCGAACCAAGGTACAATCTAGTGACCATCCGTTGCTTAGCTAGTCAAGAATTCGTTGCTAGCGAGCTATTATATTCTTGTATGAAATATTTGCACATTAGCCAGGTAACCCTTAACCTTAAACCCGAATAAAAGACCTCTTTGATGTTTTATTTTGTTGTTTTGATACTTTGTACAAGCTTATGGTAAGAAATATGAATCATGACTGAGTATGAGTGATTTACCAATAAATCTACCCTTAGAGTGTTGAGTGAATTTACAATTATCCGTGAGGTGCTTAGTTATGTTATCAAGCTCAAAATAACTTGTTTATGTTTCAAGAATTATTCACATTTAAATTAAAAATAGCGATTGTTCCTTTGGGATGGTTGTTGGATTTTTAGAATCATGATGAAGATACCATTGATATCATTTTTCTAAATGCTAGACTTGCTCGAGGGCGAGCAAAACTCAAGTGTGGGGGAATTTGATAACGCTCAGAATGAGCATCTTTTTAGTTGCGTTATCAATGGTTTTGTGCACTATATTTGGTTATATTTGTGTGTATTTGTTATTTAATCGTGAAAAAAGTGTATATGCAAGTGAATGTAGCCAAGTACAGGAAAAGATGATGAAAAGATGAAGAATTGAAGTGATTATGCACATTGGAAGATTCCCAAGATGGAAACGAGAGAGAAACCACACAAGAACTCAAGGATTTGATAATGTCAAGATTTCTATGTTCAAATATCAAGAAAAGATCAAGTTCTATGGAAGAAATTAGTGCCACAACAAAGGATAAAGCTCGCGACAAGAAAAGAAAAGAAAAATCAAAGTTGTGTGTGGCAGAAGGCCCCATCCGATCGGATGGAGCCCGCATCCGATTCGGATGGGGAGAGTTGGGATTTACCGAGAGTTCCAACCGATCGGATGGGCCTAGAACCGATCGGTTGGAGGAAGATGCTGTTACAAAGTTCCATTTAATGACGAATTTAAGCCCCATAATCATGGTGGCTTATCATTTCCTGCTTATACCAAGTCCTTACTAACTTATTATCATTGCCCGAAAGCTTGTAATTGCTGTGAAAAACGTCCAGGAACTTTGAGTTAAAGTCTCAATAGTGTGGTTCGAGTGTGGAGTTGTTTACGTGTAGTAATAGGCGATTGGAGGAGTGTGGTTGCTATAGTTCCACAATTCTAGTTCTTGTAATTCCAAAACTAGGTATCTCTTGTTTAAATTACTATGAACTACTTTTACTTTAAGTTGAATGAAAGTATGGTTTGTTACTTGTGTTTGATTATGTTTGATATGGAGTGATTTTTGGTATACTTGTGTGTATGATGTGACAATTGTTAGAGTATTCTTATTTTATAGTGATGCATGAAAACATATCTTGTTTTATGAGTTTGTTGAGATACAATCTAATCTTGCTTAATTAGTTGGTAAAAACAATTTTAAAGAATAAAAAGGGCCGAAAGGATTTTCTTTATGTTTTTATTCCAAAACGTTAGTGCACGAATTAGTATGGGCTATGGTGTGTGACAAGCACCATATTAAACTCATTAAAATAGATTTGGAAATGATTTCATCAAGAGAAAGGGCCGAAAGGATTCGTAGGAATTCATAAGATAAGAAATGCTTTTTAAACAACAAAGAGTTTAATAGAATTGTCGTAATAGTTGAAAAGGACGAAAGGAATTAACTAGAAGATTGAATTCTTAGAAATTATTTTCAAGAGATAAACCATTAATTGTGAATCATTCATATAAAGTTGTGCATCACTACAAGTTACACCAAACTTTGTAGATTACTCTATACAATTAATTAAGGAATTACAGACAAGTATATGTTTTTGATTGATTGGATTTTACTTGCTTTTGAATTTATACCAAATTGGATTGACAACCCTTTTTGTAAAAACTTGTTTTACTAAGTTCTAATGCCAACTCCCTTGGGACGATCTCGACTTACCCACCTTTACTATCACGGACGAGTATACTTGCTCGTATGTGTTAATTAGAGAATTGGATAAATCGTATTTATAAATTTTTAAAACTTGCAACACGTTTGACACATCACACTCATAAACACTTTGAGAGATTTTCAAATGATTGGTTTTATGGCAAAACATAGGATAGTCATGGAGATGTAAGGTGACTAAGGTTAGGAAACCGTCCTATGATCCCCCAGAGCTGGAGGGATCTACCCAAGGACAATACCAATAGTTTAGAACTAGAAAGTCCTAGGTATGATGAAAATAAAGGGAGTAAAGAAATGAAAGGAGAAAGAAGGGGTTGAAGAATGAAAAAGAAAAGTAAAGAAAATTGTGAAATGAAATAGCCCTCCATACGATCAACCTTAGGGCAGAAACCAGGTTCAATACATATGCTACTGGTTGTTACTACGGTAACACCGGTATTGATGATTAAGCCGTCATGGACCCAGTGACGTACTGCACTAAACCTTCTAGCCACTCAAGTGTCTCTCAAAAGACATTTGTTTCATTTCTCACGGAGAACCCTTCATTATCTATCGACCTCTCATTCCGAGATGAGTTGATATTGAAAAGGAGGCACTCGGCTCCATGCCTCCGACGACTAAAAACCAATAAGCACTGAATCGAGTCTAGAGCCACGAGATACATCAAAAGATCTCATAGGAACACTTAACATTTCTACACTGGTTGTTCAACAATAAGAACACCAGTTGTAAATTACAAGAGTCCTACGCAGATCTTAGTAATCTGCCGAGAACACTCATGAGAGAACTCAAAATTGTGATTCTCAGTGATTAAGTGGAAATTCCTGCCAGGGTCAACATCAAACAGCCCTGACAGCAGGTCACTTCGGTAATCCCTTGTGGATTACGCTTAGTGTTCATGATGGTTCCAAAACGGTCTACAGTCGTGGAGTGATACTTCAGTATACTTCAGCGGCTCACCTGAATCGTTGATACGCTTCGGTGTATCAGTGTTAGCTCCTTCGGGGGCATCCAATTCAGGAACGGCCTTGGCAAGGATTAGAGAAAGTCTTTACACTATGCTATTGACGATCTCGAAGTCCGAACCTGTAAGTGCCGGATGATTTGTTGCTAACTGTTTAAATTGCAGGTAATCATGGAGACCAGGAGTTCCACCACCACCATTTCCATCATGCCCATCCATATATCACGGAGAAAAGTTCTCACGAAGACTAAGACATAACAAAAGTTCAAAAGTCAAAGATTGAAGCTAAAAGAAGTGAGAACTACTTGAAGTATGAAGATCAAAAGTCAAAAGAAGTACGAGCATGGTGGAAAAGACGTAAAGACATCGTGATTAAAGAACGTTGGTGGAAGGCAGATCAAGACATTACCATATCACATAACACAAGAACAAAAGAACAAAGATACGAAAGACGTCGAAGCCAATGAAGCAAAGATGACGTCAAGCAACCGTGATGACCAATACTTAGGGGGAGATTGTTGGGAACACGTTTTAGATTATCAAGTATCAGTCATATTTTGTAATAGGTTGCTTAGGCCTTTATGTTAGTTATTAAGGTTCGGCATATGTAGAAGGCCCATGGGCCGTGGCCTCTTATTTATCTTTACATTAGGGCAACACCCCAACACTTGTAGAAAACTATAAATACCCCCTCCCTTGAAGGGAGAGGGTGGTTGGTTAATGTTAATCTCATTATTCCTTATTCTTAAGCATAACCTTTCATTCTCTCTCTCTCTCTAACTTTCTTTCTCTAGATCTAGTAATCTTGTGTGATAAACTTGTGACCTAACATTATAACATGACTAGAATTATATTATTGCATGACATTTTGCGTGAATAATGGAATATAATTTGCAACTCAAAATTATAATCTAAAACTTTAGTAGAGGCCGTATGGTTATAGAAATTAAGCTTGAAAGAATGGATTAAGGATATGTGCTGTGTTATAGTGAGCATGGAGTTGTAAGATCACTTAGATCGTTGCAACTAAATGGACTAACAATCGAAGTGCTAAGAATGAAGTGTATGATATGGCTAAGTTTTAGATTAGTTTTAGACGAGAGATTCCGGGGAAGAAATTTAAATAAGGGGGCAGATTTGTTATACCCGTATTCCGGATACAAATAGGCCTCACCCTAGATGAAATTGACTAAGACTTAACGTGATTGGTTAGTCAACGAAAGTTACGTAGTAGTCAAACCTGTTAGTTAATCTAATAGTCAAGGAATGTGTATTATGGTTATAGAAAATATGGTGCTAAGGGATTAAAGTTGTAAAGTATTATATAAGTTATAAAGTTTATGGTGGCCAAAGTAGAAGGAAAATAGACTTAAGGGACTAAGTGTGCCATTTGGACCAAGTGCTATCTAACTAAATATATCATAGTTAATCCTAGGAAAGTCTAAATATTTCCATCTTATTCTAAGTGGTTGTGGGTGTCGGTTTAGAGAGAAAAAGGAGGGAAAGAAGAGAGCTTGATGATCAAGGGTTGATGAGTTAGTGATTCAATATCAAGAGATAAGCTCTATCACTGATCCTTCCCACAAGTAAGTGATCTCTTTTAAGCTAGTATTTATAGGATTGATCATCATATAATCAAGATATGATTATATGATGATTAAGAGATGTTTAGAGGTAAGAAAATGGTTGTACAAACCATGGTTATAGTTATTTGGTTATGTGTTTAAAGAGTTCATGTTTATGGTCTTGGTTTTAAATTGCGTGTTGCGATCTGTTGCGATTAAGGTCCCAATGACCGATGCGCGATGCGGTTGCGAGCGCATCACGGACGCGCGGCGCTAGTTTTAAACAAAATATTTCTACCTAAGTCTATAATACAAGTAAATGCTTAAACATGAAATAACTTACCTACATATTACTAAAGGCTTAAACATTGAATAAGTTACTTACATATTCCTAACAAAAGTTATCAAAAGTTAATTAGCTTACTAATAACAAAAGTAACTAAGTAAGATATTGAGAGTTTAAGATACACATAACAAAAAGCTATCAAAAGCGGCGATCTTTCTCTATATCTTTCTTCAAGTAGTCATCAACTAACAATCATCAAGATCATCATCATCGTCATCAAATACGGGTACATCATCATCATTAGGTGCTTCAATATCATCTTCCAAATCATCTTTCATCTACGAGCTCAAAGGGTCTAGATCTTTTACTAGAGGTTTGACCTATTCCTTTATCAACCCTCGATGACCCAACACCAATTTGTCTTGATGCTCGAGTAGAATAACTAGGCTCATTTGCACCAGAAGCTCTTTCGACATCACCCATGTCAAATCTTGACCAACATACACCAAATCATCACCATCATCACAATCATCTTCCATTCTCCCTGGTATCAGTTTCAAAGTATATATATATATATATATATATATATATATATATATATATATATATATATATATATATATATATATATATATATATATATATATATAATAGTAAGATAAAAGACCAATTAGTCAATTCGCTCTCTAACCAATAGTGAAAATCCTAAATGGTCAAAGAAAGTCAAACTATATACATTTCTGGAAGTAGTTGATATTCCCGGGTCGTTTATGTCCCAACGAAGTGTGAATGGAATATCGGATTCGGTTCGTGATCGGGTGATTGAATGATAGAGATATTTTGGATTTTGCTATTTAAAATAGAATACATAAACAAGGAAGCAAATAATAAGCATACAACTCAATAAAACAAAGCACAATAAAGTTCTAACGCAAACTAAACTTAAAACGGGCTCTTAACGGGCCTAAAAACCTAAATTATCAAATTTTAACCCTAGAAGTGCAAATTTAATTTCTAAAAGTCCTAAATGACTAAAAATAATTTTAGAAAAAAGAATTATAGTTTTTTTTATTTTTATTTTATTTATTATGAATTAAAAACACTTTTAATCTAAAATTTTTATTAAAAATACTAAACTAATTATGAAAAATCTGAAAAAATCATGAAAAGTACTTTAAGTTATGTAGATTCTAGGAAAAATAAAGCTGATGGTCTAGCTTATCTAAATAAGCTGGAAATAAGCTAAAAATGGTTGAAAGCTTAAATGGTAAAAAAGGGTTAAGTAAATATCCAATGCAAACCTAAACGAAAAAGACCCAAGTGTTGATGCAAATAATGTTCTAAAAACGTTATTTCTATCTTTCGATAACTTCACGTTTTGAGGATGACAAAATGTGAAATCACGTTACGTTAAAATTAACGTAAACAAGTTTTTAATCGGAAGATCCCGTTTCTACACAAATCACTCTAGAACAAATTTACAACTTAACTAATGATCAAAGAAGTGAATTTGAGTTTTAGACATCACATTTTTATGTGACAAAACATTTCTTTCAAAAATATACTTTACAAATTATTTTTGAATAATTAAGAAATGTTTTAATGGAAAAATAAGTTTAAAATACATAACAGCTATTTTTCCCCCCAAATAAGTTTTCACCAGAAAAGACAAAAAGTGGAGCGTATTTGTCTAACACGGTTCCACTAAATTTAGTGGAGCCGTGGGTGATTTAGTGGAGCCGTCCCTTTATAACGGTCAGATTTTTTCTGCCTATAAATACCAGCCCTGTTCACAGTTCTTGGGCATCCTTTTTCACACAGAACTTTCTGAGTTTAATACTCTCTTCACATTTTCTTTCTTTGATCATTTAGATTAGTTTTCTTTTGTTCAAGAGTGATCCTTTCATCCTATCAAGTGATCCTCTTCATTCCTCTTCAATAGCAAGAGAAGAACTCAAGGTATCCAAGAAGATACAAGAGTTATAGTTGTAGTTAGGGAAGTTGTAACATTTGTTACACACTTGATTGTATCATAGCATACATCAAGATCATTTTTCTTTTGTGAGAGAGTGAGTGAAGATCATTGTGATCTTATAGAGATATTGATTATCTCTTGAAGCCATTGGGCTAGTGTGATTGATCAAGAAGATCAAAGTTAGATAGGATAGGTTGAGTGAAGTGAGAGTTGATCATTGTGATCGTGTCGAGATCTTGGAGATCTCTTGAAGCCATTGGGCTTGTGTGATTGATCAAGTGGATCATAGGTAGATCGGGTAGATCGAGTCTTGTGTGAAGTAATAAAGGATCAAGTGGATCGTGGTAGATTGGTGCTAGCTAAGATTAGCACTCGACATCTAGCTTAGTGTCGGAAATAGGATAAGCGACGTGTACGGTTTTCTTCGCCTAAAGGGAGGTTGTTGACATAGTGCTTGAAACTCTCGAGTGTGGTACTCGGGGAGTGGAGTAGGGCGAAGAAGAGCCTCGTAGCCGAACCACTATAAATCCTTTTGTCCCGGTTTGATCTTTCCATCTCTTCTCTTTACTTTTATTACTTATATTAGTTAGTTTAGTGTAGTGTTCATATTGGTGTTGATTGGTTACACATAAGAATTGAATAAAAGGTTTCCATTATCAAAGTTTTAAAGAAGTTTTAAAAGAACTAAAAGAACTTAAAAACCGATAAAACTATTCAACCCCCCCTTCTAGTTTTCCACACCAAGGGCGCGGATGGTTTGAGGTGTGTGTATAATGTCGTGGTTGAGGCTGGATAGAGGTCTCGGGTTCGAGCCTGGCTCACCCTTGGCTTCCCCAGCTTCCCATGTTTTTATTTTTGCAAATCTTTTTATTAAAACTTATTAAAAAGCTGAAATAAGCAACTTTTGTAAAAGCAATATTTTTATAAAAGCTCTAATAAGCCAGAAATAAGCTAAATAAGTTCAGCAGTTCTAACTTGAGGTTAGTACTGCTATAGCTTTTTAGCAACAAATAAGCACACCAATAAGCTCTAAAGTTGATAAAACCTAAAAATCTAATCCTAATGAGCACAAAGGACCTTAAATAAGCCAAAAATACCAACAGAAAAGCACTTAATAAGCCAAAAGCTCAGAACTACAAACAAGCTTACAAAACTAAATTGCTATAAAAAACAGCCTAGATGGGCACTTTTAAGCAACTAAATAAGCTACTATATCAATAAGCTAATCTATCAAACCTGAAAACAGATCAAGTTTACCTATCAAGGAACTCATAAAACAATTTTCAAACATTTTGAACCAGATTAGAGCTTAAAATAAGTTCAGAAAATTGAACAGTTGAGATTTTATAAACTTAAAAGACTTGAAAACAGACTGATCCTCTACTTTCTAAGCTACAATTAAGCTACCAAAAGCTGATGAAATAAGCTAAAACTTTAAAACAGCAAAGAACACCAACTAAAGAACACATAAAACAATTTTCAGATAATTTGAACTAAAAATGAGCTTAAAAATAAGTTGATAAGACAAGACAGTTGAGACTTTATTTTTGGAATGTTTGAAACTTTTTATGCTGAACTGCTATTTCCTAAGCCAAAAAATAAGCTACTAAAAGCTTAAGCTAAACCTTAAAAACTAAAAACAGATGAAGACTAACTACTAATCAATACTTAGAAACAATTTTTAAGAATTTTTGAACCAAAAATAAGCTGAAACAAAACCTATGAAATCCTATGCTGATCAATCAACATAGAAATTTTTATGCTGATTGGATTTTTGTAAACGAAAACTGACTCAAACCTTTTCTATCCTTTTTGACACTTAACCAAAAGTTCATATATGAAATTTAGACTGCTTTTGACACAAAAACAACAACTCAAAAGACCTTATTATGAACTTTACCAATTAAGCTTAATAAGAACAGTTTAAGACTATGAAACTTGGAAGTTTTATCTAACAGCTATAAGACTCAAATAAACTGACTAAAACTTCCCTAAAACTTCTAATAATGCTAATTAAAAACTAAAATCAAAGTGGACTTATGACCAAAAAAACTAAAACAGTTTTAATCCTTGGTTAAAACTGCTAGCCAAACACCCCTTTAAAACTTGAAAATGACTTTTTAAAACTAAATTAAGACATAAGACTCATGTTTTATTGAAAACAAATTACATTAAGTTTACTAAAAGGTTTTTAAGCAAAATTTTATAAGAAATAAGCACTTAACCAATAAGCAAAGCTTATTGGCTATTTTGACAGTTTATATGAAAAAATAGACTAAAATAGTTTTAAACTAAACAAAGCTAAGAGATGGAATAATTAAGTAGAAAAGCAGCAAATAAGCAAGTAATTAAGCAGAATAAGCAGATCTAATAAGCAGATAAGCAATAAGCAGTTTTAAGCTAAAAATGAAGAATACCTTGATCCTAGCTCAACAAGGATCAAATAAGCTCGAGGAGCTACTCTACAAGCTCCAGCTTATCAACTGATAAGCTGGTGACCCTATAAGCCCTTCCATTTCTGCCTTATCTTCCTTATTGAAGCTTATACTTTCTTAAATCCAAATTATCAAACCAAACTATTTCTAAATTAAATCACAAGCTACACCAACTCAAACAAGTTATTGAGAAGCTTGTTTGAGTATAAGTGAAAGTAAGAAGAGCTTTATTTGACAGCTTATTCAACCAAATGAAAACATTATTAAAGCATAAGGTATTAAAATGAAACAACAAAGGATTTAAACAAACTGAACTTTTATTAATCACTTAAAACGTTTACAACGCTTTAAAGGAAAATTACATTAAAACATAAATTAAATTAGACAATAACCTAAAGACTAGACGAATAAATAGATGAAAACATGATCTTTGTGTGAGGTGAGGAGGCCTCTTTTTATAGGCAGCTTGAGAAGGATCTAGATCTTTGAGAACGTCTTCAGCTTTTAATCCAGACCCTCCAATCATTTCCCAATCATAAGCATTAATCTTGGCCCTTAGATCGTGTGCCAGTGTTCTTCAACCAATCACATCCTTGGGGATTGCCAGCTTGGACTGAAATGATGTCATTCGTGTCTGACTTGTCAGCCTTCTATAAGGGTTAATTGGATTAAGTGGGGTTAATTGGTGTGTGTAAGGGTCTGGGTAATTTGGGAATGAAGGGTGAATAGTAAAACCCCTTCACGTCCTTTTTTATTCAGTTAAAAAAGGTTAACCGGGTATAAGGTGGGTTTGACTTGGGTTTGGTCGGGTTAAGTGGTATTGGATTGGGTTTGGGCTTGGTTATTGGTTTGGGCTGGATTGTTTATTTGTTATAGATTTAGGATTTTAACACCCGTTAGATTTAGGACTAATGGTGCAAATGAATTAGGACTAACGGTGTAATTTTTTAGGGACTTATGGTGTAAATGATTTAACATTTGGGTTATGTTTCAAAGTTTAGGGTTTAGGGTTTAGAGTTGATCAAAAAAATGTAGAATCACATCCCCGGCTTCGGCTTTTCACGCTCTTTCCAATCCCGTGCTCTTTTTTGTCCGTTTTGTCTTTATTTTTGTCCTTTTCTCATATCCGTTACCTGCACATACACAAACACAAAAACAAGCATATATTTGGCATTTATAATACGTTTTGGTTATTTGGGTCCGTTTTTTATATATAAAAGGTATGTGAAAATACACATACCACTCCCCATCAACCACTCGTTGCTATCATCAATTTCATTCAAAAGGATAGGATAGCATTCCCCTCTCTTCTATATTGATGGTCCAATGCACGATAGAATTTCACATAAACCAAGTCATTCAATCGAGCTTGGGCCTATCTGTTTCTTTTTTTGGTGTGTAGCTGAAAATATATAATTCTATGTTATTTAATACTTCAATAGCTTAGTGTAAAAGCTGTCCCAATTCCTCAAACTATACTATGTAATTGTGAATTTGTAACTGTAACTTACATGTTGAAAGACTCCCAGTTCCTTTCACAGCTTGTAGCACTACAAGTAAGGCTTAAAACTCTTACAACCAACTTTTGCAAGTTTCTGGCAGAAACTCCAAAGGTCATCCACCAATGAGCTATATGGAAAAAATTAAAGAATTAATTAGTGTACTGCCTAGTAGCAATGGTTTACTAAAGTAGGTAGTCTATAACTTGTTTCACTCACCTGGTGCCATTATTGTTCTTTGCCTTATAGCAGATGGTTTACCAAAGAGTCCACTCGCACTTTCATAGATAGGCAGCTCCTTTACTACTTTCTTTAATATCAGTATTTGGAGACAATCTTTGGATACAAGAGAGTAAACCGTCCCTGATTTCTTCCGCCCCTTCCAATTCAGAGTTTGGAGCGAATAATGGATTATCATAAAAAGTAGAAGGGCTTAAGTAATATCCAGCGGCATGTAAAGGTTGATGGAGTTGGCATTCCCACCTATGATCTATAATCTCAATAGCTTTCTTATAAAGGTCCATCCTATTCAGGAAGCTATTGCGAATAGCATCCTTGGCCTTGTCCATGGCTTTATAAATGTAACCCATATATGGCTTTCTTTCTCCATCAACCATTCTAAGTACACTAACTAGGGGACCCGTCAACTTAAGAGTATAAACAATGTTCTTCCAAAATGACTCTTTTAAAAAGTAAAGCTTGCATTTTTTTGCCCTTTGCATCCTTTGACCACTTGCTTTCCGACCATTCAAGTAATCATCTTCCTCAAGTTATCCTTTTGCTTATGGATTTGAAGAAAAGTGATAAAAGGATGTAGCAAATCTTGTGATTACGGGTCTATGCAAATTCCTTTGGTTTGTAAACTTTCTCATTAAGTAAACTAAACCAACAAAGTTGTATATATAGCCATTCGCGAACATAGCCATCTTTAAACACTCTTTCACCCTTGGAATTTGTTTGCCAATATCTTCCAACATAAGATCCAGGCAATGTGCCGCACACGAAGTCCAATAGAGATGCTTTCTAGTTGCTTCTAGCATCGTCCCTATAAAGTTGATATAATCAGATACTTAGATAAGATTTTAAGACCATAATGTAAACCTTAAAAAACTAAAATGCAGAAGGTTTTGGTTTTTAGTGCTTAGTGTCTTACCCGCTTTAACATACGCGTATGCATTATCCGTAATTATTTGAACTAAATTTTCCTCTCCAACTTCCTCTACCATTTTATCAAGAATCTCATACAACAAAGTTGAATTTTTGGAGACATCAGAGACATCCATTGATTTCACAAACATCGAACCTTTTGGAGAGTTCACCATAAAGTTAATAATGTCCATTGAAACAACTGAATCACGCTATCCATATGATAGAATAGAACAACCTTTATACACCCATTCTTTCTTGTGTTCTAACATTTTCTTTCCAACAAAACTTACTTCCTTACTAAGCAAGGGAACTCTCAACTCATACATGCTCGGTGGCTTTAATCCCGGGCAAAATTGTCTTACAACTTCAATCATTATCTTAAAACTATCATAATTAGCGGCATTAAAAGGAATACCCGCATCATAAAACCACCTCGTAATCTCTTCACAAGCTTCCTCCCTCAGCTCTTTTCGGCATAATTCATTTATGGTTTTTTGTTTCTTTCCTTTCCTACTTCTAACCGCGTCTTCAGGATTTGGAGCGAAAAACACGTCTATAGGACCTTTTTGTTTCACTTTCTTTCGTGGAGGCAACTTACTGCCCTTTGATACTCGAACACAATCTACTTCTACTTCATCATCATCGTCATCATATTGTCCCGTGTTCATATCCATTTCTGCATGTGCCATAATTTTTTGTGACTGATATGACCTTAGTTCTTCCCGAACACGTTCAGGACAATCAATGCACATTGAAACACAACTATAACCTCCAGTTAAATTTTGTTTTAAACGACTCATTCCTCCTTTAATTACTCGCGGAAAATAGCGACATTGAAAATTATTTCTATTTTTCGGATCTTGTGTTCCATGTTTTCTAACCGGATCAGTAAGCTCAGACGGCGCAGTTGAACCCGAAGGAAAAGATGAATCCATTCTGAAATATATAAAGTGGCCAATGAAACCAAGAACATACATTTACACTACTAGTGGCATTTTGACAAATTACCAGACTTTAACTTTAGAACTATATTATAAACCAAAAGTCAAAATTTTAACAAACTTTACTAGACTTTAACACTAACAGATTACTAGACTTTAAAACTCTAGTATAAACCAAAATTCTACCAGATTACCAGACTTTAATTTTAACAGTTTGACCATAAATAAAAAGTCAAAATTAAAACTATAAAACTCTGGTATAAACCAATTAAAATGTTTTTAAGCTAAATACTTACATGATGGAAGATGAATTGCAGATTCTTTTTTCATGTGGATAAAGTGAGAGAGATTAATTGGTGAAAGTGAGATAGTAATATGACCGTTGTAGAGTTTTTTTAGGTTATATTGACCGTTGAATCAATAATTGAGGTAAAAATGGGTTAATTAAAAGGCCTGATGGGCTTTTATAAAAAAAGGCCCAAGTGTATTTGCTGAAATATATAAATAAAAAGCCCAAATCCTAATTGGGTTCGTTGCGAGCATCACACTGCAATGGCTTGATGCGTGATGCGAGCGCAATGATGCGCGCAATTTTAAACCAAGTTTATGGTGATTATGACCTAAGATGATGAAGATGATGATGGTGATGATGCGTTCGCACTAGGTTTTAAATTTATAATACAAGAATTACCGGTTAACTAGGAACACATACGAGCAAGTATACTCGTCCGTGTGTAGCAAGAGGGTTGGTAAGTCAAGGTCGTCCCACGAGACTTGGTTGTACTCAAATGTTGTTTGATTGTTTAAGCAAGTAAGAAGTTGATGGTTATGATTGTCACGGATCAAACCAACAAGAAAAGCAATTATAAAAGCATGATGTAAGCACATAAACACTTGTTTAGGAATAGTAACCAATCGTGATGGAATGTTGAACATGTTTGGGTGAAACATAGAAGGCACATATCAATTTTCACAAGGACTTTTAGTCAATGGGTAATATCAAGAAAATCCATGTTTCTACTAGTTTCACGGGTGAGTCCTTTCGGCCTATATCTCATCCCATTACGCTAGCTCTTTGTGTTATCAAATGTATGAAAAAGATGATTAGTTTCATTAGTTCTTACGAGTTCTTTCGACCCAATCTCGTGATTAAATATTCCCGAATTCATTTAAAAACTTGAATACTTAATAGTTGTCAATTATCAAATACCAATCCATTTTGGCCACCAACTTCTTGGAATTAAACAATATTAGAAATCTTTTCATCCTTTAAATCCAACAATGTTTAATTAACAAGTTTTAGAACACGAATTATATTTAAACAAACTTATGAGAACAATCACTTTCTCTAACCAACTAGTCAATCATTCACACGAAAGTATACATAATTCCCAAACTAGTATAAAGAGATAATTGTAATCAAACATGTAACACAACACACAAAGGAATTCTCATAATCAACATAAGCAAAGACATTAATATGATTGAATTTAAATAGAAACAATACCAAACATTAGAGTCAAGGCATCGAGTGCTACAATTCCAACCATGTGATTCCAACCAAAAGAAACTACCAAAATACAAATCATCCATCCATAAACCTTCCTGGAAATCGACCTCATGTTGTGAGTATATGACTTAGGGGTGTTTGGTAATAAGGATTGTTGGTGATGTATGTGATGTTTAATTGGTGTGAACTATAATCAAACCTTATGGTGTAGGAATGATCAAGTTATATGTCATGCTAATGTAGACCAAACCAACTCCCCAACACCTCTAGAAATGGTGGGGAGTGGTAGGAGAGAATCCTCCAAGTGTTGAGAGAATTTGATGATAGATTATAAGGCTTTTTTTTTTTTTTTTTGATATATTAGGTTTTTCAAACACTTAACCAAGCACTCCTATTTATAGATGAATACTCCTTGGTCACCAAGCATGTTCCTTGGCCACAAAGTGTCATAAAGATGCAGGAAAATGAGTTATTAGGGGTATATGATCGGACTTGGAAGTAATGGTACTTAATTCTTCACTTAAATGCAACTTTGGAAGACTTTTAAGTGGCTGAACCCACGGTCGGGACCTAGGACCTGCGGTCGGAACGTCTGCTGGACCTTGGGTTTGAACTCTAAACCTTGGGTTTGGACTTGACTGCTCAACCTTGGGTCTAGAATGTGAACCTTGGGTCGAGACTGACTTTTGCACATAAACTTCAACTCTAAGCTAGCATATAATTTCATCCTTTAACACTCTTTTAGGCACTTAATCTTGACTTCATTTTCACCTCTTTCTCTTGAACTTGGAAATAATCATAGCATGAATCTTTATCTTGAACGGAAAACTTCTCTTCGTGCATAAATACTTGATTTTGTCGACTTTTCTTCGTCTTTTTCTCTATTTCCTTCGACATAGTTGTACCTGAACCTGAATACATCTTTTGCACCTTTTAAGCGTAAAATGTTCACAAATACAACCAAATATCATGCACAATCATCAAAATAACGCTAATAAAACATGTTAGATTTGAGCGTTATCATATACCCCCACACTTAAACTTTGCTTGCCCTCAAGCAAATCTAAGAAAAGAAAATTTTAAATGCATATCTAATTTTGAAAAAATTAGAAAATATCGAAAAATCTTTTTAGTTTTTTTATAAATAAGCGAAAATTGAGCGCACACTCCCCCACACTTAAGGGTTTGCTTGCCCTCAAGCAAATCTAGCAATTAAGAAAAATATAGATCCCACATGGTGTATGAAAAATGATTAATAAAAATATGATGCAAATCTACCAAGTACAAATACGAGATACGATTCATCGTTTTAAGCTTTATAGGTGAAAAACCGAGATGTTTGACAATACCCTATAGATTCTCTCGCTTGATAACATGGCTAAGCACCTCACGAAAAGGAATGAAAGTATAATTCACTCAACACTCATATATTTTTGGTGGTGGAGTATATAAGAAAATCACACTCATATTGCTCAGTCATGATCCATTTATTACCATAGGCTTGTACAAGAAACAAAACTCCACCGACGTGGCGTAAGCACCAAGTGTAAACATCTAAAGAGGACTTTTATTCGGGTTTAAGGCTTCAAGGGTTATATTAGACTTATGTGCAACTATCTTATGCAAAACATAATAGCTCGCTAACAATGAATTCTTGCATTACCAAATAACGGATGGTCACTAAGGATAACCTTAGATCGCTAACAACGCTATCTAATTCCTCAAGAAATCGGATGGTCACTACATGTCAATACACTTGATAGTTCCACAAAGCCAAAAGGGTAAGGATAAGGCATGGGAGTATTTATGAAATTGGTTTTAAAATAAAAATAAAGTCAAATCTAAGTCCCATGTTGCTAGGTACGAACAAACCACAAACCCGTAAATGATTATAGTTACAATCTTCTCCTCTTCACATATCGATCACCAAATATATATGTATATCATGTCTTAGCACATTGGCTAATCGATATCTCAAACATACTTCATCTTCCTTTATCTTCATAATAGTAATATAGCACATTGGCTATAATTGTCATCACATATATTTTTTCTTTCTTTCTTTCTTTTTTTTTTTTTTTTTTTCCTTTTTTTTTTACATTTTTTTTCAACACCTCTCTCCTTCATACAGCACATCTCCCCCACACTTCGCATAAGCATACACCACAAAAATACAAATAAGAAGTTGCGCACCTTCATCTTTGTTGGAATGGCACACACAAATGACAAAGTGTTGCTAATTAATAATCATCAAAAAAACAATCCAACATACCAAGCAACTAGCAACCCACCATTTAGACTTTGACACGGGGTAGGCTAAGGTTTAAAGTGTAATTTTTTATTTTTATTATTATTTTTTTTTATTTATTATTTTTTTTATTTTTTATTTTTTTTGCATTTTCTGGATGTAACAAGAGAAAAAAAATGGCTCGGAGGGTGTACTAGGGGTATCTAGCGCTAAAATTGAGCGCTAACAAATGGGTCCATATGGGAGGTTAACTAACCGACGTGGCTAGCTAATATATCATTAGATGTAAAATGGAAGGCCATTTGGTTTAATTCCTAAGGATGCCTCTTTATCACACGAATACACTTATATAACACGAATGTGATCTCACTGCGGTCTGGTAATGATTTGCAAGCACAAGTTCTAGAATAAATAAAATCACCGGCACACTCATAGCAAAAAGATCAAGCATAAAAGATATATGCTATATAAGAATAGGCTCAAATCCTCACATATTTAGTAGAATGGGCTATAATTGCGCAAGCAAATGTTATCGATCCTAAAATGGATTGCAATGTCAATCGGGACACATCTCGAATTTTTCAAAATTTACTGATTTCACCAGTGGGATGATCTAGTTATTCTAATATATTAACCTATATGCGTGAAAACACTAGAAATTAAGGGCAAACAAGTATACAAATCTCTTTTCAAATTGGCCCAAAAATATTAAAATTTAAAACTAGTTTCGTTTTTCACATTTTACTCCCCCCCCCCCCCCCCCCCACACACTTAAGTTAAGCATTATACTCAATATGAAGAATAAACTTCAAAGCATGAAAAAGTAGGGAAAATTAAGATAAGAAAAGACCGAGAGAAACGAAACTTCACGGGCTTAAGAAATCGCGATATTAACATCTTATCATATGGAATTCGATCGCGATTTCTCTTCCAACCAAGCATGTCCAATCAAGAAAGTAATGTCACAATCATCCAATCTCCAAGAGCTTATTAAATCTGCAAAAATAAACTAAACTACAAAAAAAAAACACGTAAAATTCTAAAACTCACTTTCGTAGGCATCACGGTTGCATTTAGCGTATGCAACAAGCCTTTTAAACCCCTCGGTGGCCCGAGTGGACGAGTTAAGTCTCGTGAGGGTTTCCAGTGAACATACCCACAAAGTTCATAACATTTTTTATTCATTAAAAACAATTACTTATTTATTTACGACATACTAAAATTAACAAGATTTTAAATATGCAAAACACAAGTTTAAGTAGAAAGAAATTGAATAAAACATTTAAACTTATTAAAGAAAAACTAGATTAATTAAAACATAAGCAAATAAAAACAAATAAACAAAAATATTATTTATTTTTTTTTTTTTATTATTTTAATTATTAATTTTTATTTTTAAAAATATCTTCTTCTTTTTTTTTCTTTTTTTTTTCTTTTTTCTTTTTATGAACAGTACCACTGGACCGGTGGTCGAGGGCTAGGACTGGCGGTCTGGTTCGAAAAGAGAAAAAACAAGGAAGAAAAAGAAAAATGGACAGAATGTTGAGGCCGGCCGGTCGGAGTCTGGGCCGGCGGTCTGGTAGAATTTTTTTTTTTTTTTTTTTGACATTAATATGAAACAAGCCAAAAGCACAATTCACATGACCTGGTGTGAATACAACGAATAGGACTTTGTTGTTTTGACAAGCTTTTGGTTCTTTGCTAAATTTTTTTTTTCTTTTAATTATTTATAAACAAGCATTTTTTTTCTTGGCTCGTATGAACCTTTTTATTATTCTAATTATTTATAAACAAACATGTTTAACCTTTTAAACTTTTATTAAACTTAAAAATAAAATTAAACACAAAAGAGCAAATGAAAATTAAGACGAACACAATGGTGGGTTTTTATTTTCGCAAACAATTCGAGCACAAACTTTGAAAGCAATCATTTGAGTGAGCATTTTTAGAAGACATGAAAGAAAAATCCCAACACCAAAAACACTTGATTTTGATGCCAAGATCATTAAGCAAAAGATGAGAATTAAGAGATTTTTGAAACAAAACGCAAGGGAGCAATTAAGCAAATATCTTTAAGCAAACAAGCAAGCAAGAGCAAAGAAACAATCATTCATGAGCAAGAGCAATTTAGCATTCGAATAAACTAGCAAACAAGAAATCAATCAATATTTCAATCAAACGAACAAAGAGCACAACAAACAAGTCCCCGGCAACGGCGCCAAAAACTTGATGCGTTCGCACTAGGTTTTAAATTTATAATACAAGAATTACCGGTTAACTAGGAACACATACGAGCAAGTATACTCGTCCGTGTGTAGCAAGAGGGTTGGTAAGTCAAGGTCGTCCCACGAGACTTGGTTGTACTCAAATGTTGTTTGATTGTTTAAGCAAGTAACAAGTTGATGGTTATGATTGTCACGGATCAAACCAACAAGAAAAGCAATTATAAAAGCATGATGTAAGCACATAAACACTTGTTTAGGAATAGTAACCAATCGTGATGGAATGTTGAACATGTTTGGGTGAAACATAGAAGGCACATATCAATTTTCACAAGGACTTCTAGTCAATGGGTAATATCAAGAAAATCCATGTTTCTACTAGTTTCACGGGTGAGTCCTTTCGGCCTATATCTCATCCCATTACGCTAGCTCTTTGTGTTATCAAATGTATGAAAAAGATTATTAGTTTCATTAGTTCTTACGAGTTCTTTCGACCCAATCTCGCGATTAAATATTCCCGAATTCATTTAAAAACTTGAATACTTAATAGTTGTCAATTATCAAATACCAATCCATTTTGGCCACCAACTTCTTGGAATTAAACAATATTAGAAATCTTTTCATCCTTTAAATCCAACAATGTTTAATTAACAAGTTTTAGAACACGAATTATATTTAAACAAACTTATGAGAACAATCACTTTCTCTAACCAACTAGTCAATCATTCACACGAAAGTATACATAATTCCCAAACTAGTATAAAGAGATAATTGTAATCAAACATGTAACACAACACACAAAGGAATTCTCATAATCAACATAAGCAAAGACATTAATATGATTGAATTTAAATAGAAACAATACCAAACATTAGAGTCAAGGCATCGAGTGCTACAATTCCAACCATGTGATTCCAACCAAAAGAAACTACCAAAATACAAATCATCCATCCATAAACCTTCCTGGAAATCGACCTCATGTTGTGAGTATATGACTTAGGGGTGTTTGGTAATAAGGATTGTTGGTGATGTATGTGGTGTTTAATTGGTGTGAACTATAATCAAACCTTATGGTGTAGGAATGATCAAGTTATATGTCATGCTAATGTAGACCAAACCAACTCCCCAACACCTCTAGAAATGGTGGGGAGTGGTAGGAGAGAATCCTCCAAGTGTTGAGAGAATTTGATGATAGATTATAAGGTTTTTTTTTTTTTTTTTTTTTTTTTTTGATATATTAGGTTTTTAAAACACTTAACCAAGCACTCATATTTATAGATGAATACTCCTTGGTCACCAAGCATGTTCCTTGGCCACAAAGTGTCATAAAGATGCAGGAAAATGAGTTATTAGGGGTATATGATCGGACTTGGAAGTAATGGTACTTAATTCTTCACTTAAATGCAACTTTGGAAGACTTTTAAGTGGCTAAACCCACGGTCGGGACCTAGGACCTGCGGTCGGAACATCTGCTGGACCTTGGGTTTGAACTCTAAACCTTGGGTTTGGACTTGACTGCTCAACCTTGGGTCTAGAATGTGAACCTTGGGTCGAGACTGACTTTTGCACATAAATTTCAACTCTAAGCTAGCATATAATTTCATCCTTTAACACTCTTTTAGGCACTTAATCTTGACTTCATTTTCACCTCTTTCTCTTGAACTTGGAAATAATCATAGCATGAATCTTTATCTTGAACGGAAAACTTCTCTTCGTGCATAAATACTTGATTTTGTCGACTTTTCTTCGTCTTTTTCTCTATTTCCTTCGACATAGTTGTACCTGAACCTGAATACATCTTTTGCACCTTTTAAGCGTAAAATGTTCACAAATACAACCAAATATCATGCACAATCATCAAATATAACGCTAATAAAACATGTTAGATTTGAGCGTTATCAGGTGATGAGGATGATGATGATGACGGTGAATTTTTGATTGGTAGATTAGCTTGGGCTAAGGTAAGTAACCCAGTTAATATATGTCTAATATGGATATTTGCATATTAATTATGTGATTATGAGTTGAAGTGTTATGATTGTAAGTGTTTGGATTGGAGAGTGTAAGATAATAAGAGACTCATCTAGTTAGACTATGATACGAAATGGCTAAGGTATGTTTGATGTTATCATGTGTTTAAGGCTAATTGGCTATGTGATTATAGTATGTAATGGTTGCTATGGTTTTGATGCAAGGTTGGAATGGTATGACGTGTTTGGACTAATGTAAAGTCCTCATATTGCTTATATGTTGATTGAAGTCTTATTCATGTATTAACTTAGTTACTTACTAAGTATTCACTTATGTTATAATGTTTTAATGTTTTGTAGGATCTCGTGGAAGTGCTATGATTGGATTAAGGCTTTAGGTTGGAAGGATACGTTTAAAGGGTATTGGTTTACGTATATAGGAGCTTAGTCGTAGTACCGAGCTTAATTCAAAGTTGAACCCCCGATGGTCTTTTAATGTTTTGTAAACGTGTGTCAAGTGTCATAGTCTATGTCATGGTCATTAAAGTATTTGGGTGGTCAAATGGATTGTTATAAAAATGGTTAAAAGTGTATGTAATGGGTTAAAGAGGTATTTGGATTAGAGCCTATTTATGCCCATTTTTGGGTCAAATGGGTCGAATGGTTATGAAAATGATTTATTATGTTATGTTGATGATTTCTGGAAGTTTTGGTGTTATGTCGAGTTATGGATGTCATTTTTCGGAAATTAGAGTAAGTTGTAAAAAGTTGGGTTTTAGTAAAATCTGGAAATGGGAGTATAAGGCCTTTCGTGCCTGGGTATAAGGCCTTCTGTAATTAAAAGTGGTTTTCTTAGTTTCTGAGTTACATGTCATACACCCTTATGGGCTGGGCATAAGGTCTTCAGCCTAAAATTGCATATTAACAGTTTCTGAGTACCAGATCATACGCCCTTTTGAGCCTCGAGCATAAGGGCGTATGGTACAAAGGTTGTCTTGGCATATTTTTGTCAATGTTCGAAAAATCATATCTTTTAAACCGTAAGTCGTCACGGGTCGTGCCACCCATCATTTTGAAGGTAATTGAGTCTAGCTTCATTTAAAAATAGTTTCAAGGGTTGGTTTGTAATAGATTTTTATCACATATTAAAAGAGTAACTAGAAGTCCGTTATAACCAAGTCGTTTCTGCGTAAAGTTTCAAATTTTAGTCAAATCGAGCACGGGGCGTAACAACTTGGTATTAGGGCTTCGATTTAAGTGAATTAGATTTTCCATTTAGGTTGCCTAGACTTAAACCACTCTTAGACGCGTTGAACATAAGTTTAAGTAATGCGGAAAATAGATGTCTTAGTGGTATGACGTGAAAGTGCTTATAGTAGTAATGGGATTAGCCTATGGTTTGGATATGATGTGAATATTGTGAATGTGGATTTAGTAGTTACAGAATTAATGAGTTAGACACGAGTAATGATTGTTTAAATTATGAGATGGAATGCATGATATGTTATATGAACTTAAGTTGATAGATGTTGTATGTGTTTCATAGTGTTGATGTGTATGTGGTGTAAGTCCATGGTGGACTCGATGTGTTTAAGTGATTGGATCACTATGTAGTGTTTTTATATTTAAATTACAAAATTTGGCGATTTATACCATTCAGACACTTTGCAAAACCAAAAAAACAAACAAAGTTATTTGAATCACGTTAAGACTCCTCAACCACCTATTGGCCTTAAGATGTGGTAGTCAGATTCAGACGCAAAATGCAATACTTCTTAATGAAAGAAACAACACCTTATTCTCTTATGAAACTTTGAAAAATCTTACCACTATGCTACTTTAAAGATGGTTGATCATTGTGATTATCGGTGTTTTCGTGAAGGATCGAGTGTTTAGGGATGGTATACATTGGTTGGGTTTGATGTTGATGAACTTACAAAAGCCTTGATCTTTTTGGTGTTGGTTAGGAGTCGCTTATAATCCTATTAAAATCATCACGTGTTATCGTCACTTTTATGGTTATATATTGGTTTTTTATATGAACTTTTTGTACTTCATGTATTACATTTGTGATTTTAGGTCATATGGATGCATTTGAGGAAATTATGGAAGAAAAATTGAGGAAATTATGCGAAACGAAGTAAAAGATATCCAAATGATGATTAAGACGAAATGGATTGGGAAAATCAAGTTCATTGTACGTCCTAGATGAAGGAATACTTATGAAGTGGTGAATTAAGAGTTATAAGTTGATAAAGGATGAATCGTAAAAGAATCAAACGAGGCACGAATAATGAATTTATGTTTAATGTGTCGTATGATAAAGTTGATGTGGTATTTTGGCCATAATCTCTTCATACGAACTTCATTTTGGGTAATTCAAAGGCCACTTAATGAGAAAAGGTCGCTCTATAGCTTTCGTGTTTTGAGCTAAGCGCGAAAACCTAAGGAAAAGAAGAAATATAGCATTTTAAAAAATTCTGCAAGGTTTGACTTTGCCACTCAACTTTACGATTTTTTTTTTTAAATTAGCAAGGTTTGACCTTGCTAGTCAAAATTTTCAGGTTTCATGGGTATAGTGGTTTTTTTTGGTATAATTTAGGTATTTGGCGAAAAATGTTTGTAAAATTAGTTATTTTGTTATTTTCTAATCACTTTACAATTTAATCACGTTTGGGTGATTTTTCGAATCATGTGCATTGATCACTTTTTAGATTCAGTATTTCAACCATATATTTATCATTTGTGATATACATATAAGTAATATTGAAATAATTCAAAAAATGTAAAAATAAATATAGAATGAAATCAGCACAAAACTTATAGGTCTCTTTGTTACGTGCTATATTCGGCCAAAATAACAATATATTAATTCAAATTAGTTGTTTTTCAGTGGGGATAATCGTTAATAGGATTGGCGATAATAGACACGCTAGTTGGTAAAACATTCTTTTGTGTTAAAAGTTGTTGGGAATTAAATATTCAAGAAGTTTAATATCGGATTTTATTCAAAGAAAAACGTTAAGTGTGATTCTGCTGCTAGTGCATTTGGTTCCTGCTGGTAATGTTTGTTTCTGCTGCTAGAACATTTGATTCTGCTGCTAGCGATAAATGATTCTGCTGCTAGGCTTAGCATTCTGCTGTTGTTGATCCTGCTGCTATTATACTTGATCCTGCTGCTAGCGATAACTCATTGCTGCTGCTAATGTACATTCTGCTGCTAAGTGGATAAGTATGAAAAGATATTATTTGTATTTTGGTCAACAATATACGGTAGATAATATCTTACCCCGTGTGCTTAGTTAAACAAGTTGTGTACACAGATACATGTTGTATCTTATTTACTGACACACTCAAGATAAGTTAACAAGTAGGTCGGCTAGACTTTAAGCAATATGTAAAGATCTTCTTGGACTATAAAAGAAGATCTTAGACTCGATATTATGTGTGCATAAAATAGATAAGTTGATAAGTTCATAACTGTTAAGACATAGAACAAACACAAATATATCAAAAGTTGTAGAAACTTAAGATTCAAGGTTGTAACCCTAGTGATATTTTAAGATCACTCGTATTATTATCATTAATAATATTGAATCGTTTGGTGTTAATCTTTCATTGTTCATTGTCATAGAACAAACATAACCATTCCATTTCCACAACACAAATCACCTTCTAAGTGTGATTAAGTAGATTCCGCATACTTAATCATATTCACTCAATATATCATACACACAAAGAACAAAAGGTTTAACCACCTTAACCGTGTGTCCAATCCTAACAAGTGGTATCAGAGCTCAGGCTGATATTACTGATTTAGAAGAAGAAGCTGAAGAAATGGATGTTGAATCTATTCAGACATATGTTGCTGCGAAGATTCCCATGCTCAAACAGAATGAGTTTGAGATGTGGAGGCTGAGGATAGAGCAATATTTCCAAGTGCAAGATTATGCACTTTGGGAAATCATTGAAGATGGAAACTCTTACCAGCCTACCTCCACTATATCAACAGTGGACGGCAAAGTTGTGTCAACTCTGCAGACAAAGCCATCATCTGCAGAAGATAGAATAAAGAAGAAAAATGACTTGAAGGCAAGAAGCATGCTGATGATGACCATTCCTAATGATCAACTTCTAAACTTCAGCAAGTTCAAGGATGCCAAGTCATTGTTTGAAGCTATTATTGCCAGGTTTGGTGGAAATGAAGCCACCAAGAAAACCCACAAGACACTGCTCAAGCAGCAGTTTGAAAACTTCTCCTCTACATACAATGAACCTCTTGACCACATGTTTAATAGGCTTCAGAATATTGTGAGCCAACTTGCTATTCTTGGCGTTGAAATGCCTCAAGAAGATTTGAACTCAAAATTTCTAAGAAGCTTACCAGAAGAGTGGGCTATGCATGTTGTTGTCCGAAAGAACAAGCCAGACCTAGACACCATGGAACTGATGGACTTGTATAGCAACTTCAAGATTGTGGAGCAAGATTTGAAGAAGAATGGAGGTAATAGTTCTAATACTGGGAACAAGGCATTTATGTCAACTCCTAGTACCTCAAAATCAAGTGAAGAGGTGAAAGTTGTTGATGATGTTGGTGCTGCTAGTTCATCAAGTAGTACCATTAGTATTTTGGATGAAAAGACTTGTTGTGCCTTTCTTACAAGTCAGAATAATGGGTCCATGCTCTCCTATGAAGACCTCCAAGAGATCCATGAAGATGATCTGGAGGAAATGGATCTAAAATGGCAAATTTCTCTTCTTAGCATGAGAGCCAAGAAGTTCTATCACAAGACGGGGAAGAAGCTCATAATCAGCAACACTGATGCTGCTGGTTTTGATAAGTCAAAGATAGAGTGCTATAACTGCCACATGATGGGTCATTTCTCAAAAGAGTGCAGAAGACCAAGGCAGCAAGATAGCAATAATAGAGGTTTTGGAAGCAAATCCAAAACAGAGGAGGTTATTGAGCCAAAAGCTATGGTAGCTATTGATGGCTTAGGTTTTGATTGGAGCTTCATGGCAGATGAAGAAGAAACTCCTGCTTAAATGGCACTTATGGCTTTCTCTGCTACTGAGGTACAAAATCATAAAACTTGTTCTAATACTTGCACTGCTCTTAATGCTCTACAGGTTTTAATGAAACAATATGATGCTCAAAAGATAGAGCTAAGCAAGACCTTTCAAAACTTTATAAACTATAAGTGTGGATTAGAAAAGGTAGAAAAACAAATCACACACTATAAGGAAAATGAATTAGCTTTTTCTGATGACAAAGCTCTCCTAAGACAGGACATATTCTTTAGAGATGCTGAAATTAAGCTTTTGAGAGAAGCTTATGATAGGGTCAAAAAGGAAAATGAAAACATTCACTTGACTACTGAGGCACTAGAACATGCTTCTAAAAGTGTACACAACATAGTAGAATGTCAGGTGATTAATACAGCTAAGTCAGGAGTAGGATATAAGAGTGTCCCACCTCCTTATAGAGGCATCCCTAAACCCCCAGGGATTGACCTAGGAAATTCAGGTTTACCTGAGTTTCAAGAACCAATCATGGAATATGGTTCTAAGGCTAGCAAGAGCCTTAAGGTAGAAAAAGTAAGTAAAAGTTTAGATAAAACTTTACTTTATCAGGACAAGGTGTCCTTTGCTAAGAACTTAGATGTTATAGTTGTTAAAGACTGCACAACTGATAGTGATGAAGAAGAACAGGTTATGTCTAAACCTGTCTTGGTTAAGAAAGTAGGAACAAAGGTTCCTAAGATAGTCAATCATAATACTAACAGGCCTAAGAACAATGTTAAACATGTTAGGCAACCAGTTAGATATTGTGAACAATATAGAACCACCAACAAGCCCAGAGGTAACCAAAGGAATTGGAACAACCTCAAGTCTAACCAATTAGGTGATGACTTTGCTTTTTATAATAAAGCTTGTTACACATGTGGTAGTTTTGACCATCTTGCAGCTTTCTGCAACCAATGGGTATCTGGATATGAAGACAATAGAGTGAACTACAAAAGGCAAACTCCTAAGTCTCTCTCTCACTCTAGTTCTAAGAGAACAAACCCCAGAGTAGTCAAAAAGAAGTTTGGCTCAAACACAGATCCTGCTGCTAGACTAATGGTTCCTGCTGCTAGACAAATTGTTCCTGCTGCTCGACCATTTATGACTATTAACCCAAAATCAACAGCTAAGGGTGCAAAAACAACTTTCAAACATGCACCAACAACTGTTCTAAGGCCTATTCAAACAAAAGCAGTGGTTCAAAAACAAATTTGGAGACCAAAGGGTACAACTACAAAGTTAGCAGTTCCTGCTGCTAAGCATGTAGTTCCTGCTGCTAAGGGAAACAGGGCAAATGCTGTTAAGGCCTCAGCATGTTGGATTCTTAAATCCAATGTTGCATCAACTGTTCTCAAAAGATTTCACTTCATTGATGCAAGAGGTAGATCCAAGTCAGTAATGGCTTGGGTCCCCAAAAGAAACTAACACTCTTATTTATGTGCAGGAACATTCAAATGATCAGGAAGAGGATCAAGGATACTCAGATAGTGGATGTTCTAGACACATGACAGGCAACAAGTCTTATCTCTCAGATTTTCAATCAATAGATGGAGGCTATGTTACCTTTGGAGGAGGTGTTGGTGGCAAAATTTCTGGTAAAGGTACAATCAAAACCGGAAATTTAGATTTTGAAGATGTGTTCTATGTAAAAGAGCTAAATTATAATCTTTTTAGTGTTTCACAAATGTGTGACAAAAAGAACAATGTTCTTTTCTATGAGACTGAATGTCTTGTACTTTCTCCTGATTTTAAGATGCCTGATGAAAGTCAAGTACTTCTTAGAATTCCTAGAAAGGGCAATATGTACAGTGTAGACATGAAGAACATTGTTCCTAAAAAGAATTTAACTTGTCTTGTTGCAAAGGCCACATTGGATGAATCAATGAAATGGAATAGAAGGTTTGGTCATATTAACTTCAAAACCATAAATAAAATTGTTAAGAATGGTTTGGTAAGAGGTTTACCTCACAAAAGATTTGAAAATGATCAAACATGCATTGCTTGTCTTAAAGGCAAACAACACAAAGCCACTTGTAAGCCCAAGATTTTTAACTCTATCAATCAATCATTGTTTATGCTGTATATGGACTTATTTGGACCTGTTTCAGTAAGTAGTATAATGCATAAGAGATATTGTCTTGTTATAATTGATGACTATACTAGATTTACATGGGTTTTCTTTCTATCTACTAAGGATGAGACTACAAGCATCCTTAAGACATTCATTACACAGATAGAAAACCAAGTAGACAAGAAAGTGAAGGTCATTAGATGTGATAATGGGACAGAGTTTAAGAATAGAGTTATGGATGATTTCTGCAAACAAAAAGGTATTAGAAGAGAATTTAGTGTTGCTAGAACACCACAACAGAATGGTGTTGTTGAAAGAAAGAATAGAACACTAATTGAAGCTGCTAGAACAATGTTAGCTGATTCTAAGCTACCTATAACTTTTTGGGCTGAAGCAGTCAACACTGCTTGCTATGTCCAAAATAGAGTTTTAGTTATACAGCCTCACAATAAGACATCATATGAACTTTTTAGAGGTAGAACTCCTGCAATAGGATTTCTTAGACCTTTTGGATGTCATGTGACAATTCTCAATACCTTAGACCATTTAGGAAAATTCAATGGTAAGGCAGATGAAGGTTTCTTTGTTGGATATTCTCTTAATAGCAAAGCATTTAGAGTATACAACACAAGAACTAAGATTGTAGAAGAAAACCTACATGTGGAATTTTTAGAGGACAAATCCAATGTAGAAGGTCAAGGACCAAAAAGGCTATTTGATCTTGAGTATCTAACCAAATCAATGAATTATGTGCCTGTTGTTGCAGAAACTAATGAATTTTCAGGTTCACAAGCAACAGATGAGGCAAGGTTAGAAAAGGAGACAAACCAAGATCATGTTTGGATGCCAATATAGTCAAGTACAAGTGTGGAATCAACTTCAACAACTGATTAATCTTCTTCTGGCAAGGCTAAAGAAGGTGTTGAAGATGAAAGCAAAGAAGATGGAACTCAGGAACAACAAAATGTTTCTGCTGGTAGCATTTCTGTTGCTGCTGGTAGTGTATCTGTTTCTGCTGCTAAGCTTACTGATTCTGCTGTTCGGCCAACTGATTCTGCTGCTGGCCCTTCAGAAACAAAAGAAGCAGAATTTTCAGATAATGAGGTGGATTTCAACAATCTTCCATCAAATTATCAAGTTCCTTCTACTCCACAAACAAGAATTCACAAAGTCCACTCCCTAGATAATGTGATTGGAGATGTACAGTCAGGTGTGAAGACAAGACAACAATTGATGTCTTCAGACCAACAAGGGCTTCTTGATGCCCTTTATGCTTCAAAGCAGCATGAGTTTTCAAACTCTTGCTTATTTGTATGTTTTCTCTCACAAGATGAACCAAAGAACATTCTGAAAGCCTTAGATAATTCAAGCTGGGTAGAAGCTATGCAAGAGGAGCTTCTTTAGTTCAAGATTCAGAAAGTATGGGTGCTAGTTGATTTACCAAAGAATGCAAAGGTAATTGGCACTAGATGGGTTTTCAAGAATAAAAGGGATGAAAGGGGAATAGTGATTCGAAATAAGGCTAGATTAGTAGCCCAAGGGTACACACAAGAAGAAGGAATAGACTATGATGAGGTTTATGCTCCAGTAGCAAGGATTGAGGCAATTAGGCTGTTTCTAGCTTACGCTTCATTTTTAGGCTTCACAGTCTACCAAATGGATGTCAAGAGTGCATTTTTATATGGTAAAATTGAAGAAGAAGTGTATGTTACACAACCTCCAGGCTTCATTGACCCATTACATCCAAACAAAGTGTACAGAGTAGTGAAAGCTCTATATGGCCTTCATCAGGCACCAAGAGCTTGGTATGCAACACTAGCTTCCTACTTATTAGAAAATGGATTTCAAAGAGGAAAGATTGATCAGACACTTTTCATCAAACAGCACAAGAAGGATCTTCTGTTAGTGCAGGTGTATGTGGATGACATTATCTTTGGATCTACTAGGAAGGAGATGTTGTAACACCCCCAAATTTTAAATATAGCAGCGGAAAATTAATTTGGGTGTTACCGTGAGGATCGAAAACAAAATCATAGAAAAACAGTCTGAGACGGCATCTTTAATTTACATAGGTCCATAATACAAATTTAGTTACAAAGCGTTACATCAGAGTGCTAAGGTTTCTCCAAAGAAACATCATTTTAACTGAATTACAGCTTTATTTTACACCATTTATACAAGATAGGGTACGCCTGCTCCATGCCTTGCCTTGCTCCTCTAGTTTCCTGAGATACATGCTTAAAAGTCAACATAATGTTGAGTGAAATCATGGAGTTTGTAATTTAAATATCAGTTCAATTCACAAATAAGATTGTATTGGAGATACAATCAGTTTAAAAGTTGATATCGCAGTTCATATATTGCCCTAAGTCTCATGACACGCAAACGTTAACAAAGTACCGCATAAACGGAGGTGTCCATCAAATTAATGATGAAGGTTTTGCCCTCGTGTAATAGGTGATTTGCCAATTCCTATTTCTCTCAAATATAATGCATCGCGACTAATACGACTAGCAAAAAGCATTCCGTCACAGTATTAGTGGGATAGGTCGTCAGCCTCTAATAGATCTATTCATTATATTCGCGTTCACCGCAGTGATTAATGGCTCATGATAAAAGGGGCTTGTGGCAATATGGTAACTTAGGCATATATCAAGTCAGGTAGCATACAGAAAAATACTTGTGATCTGTTTATAGCATGTATCCCCCTCACAGAGTTTAAAAAGTATAAAGAGTTTAAAAAAGTGAGGCCATGACTCACCTTAAGCGTTACTGGTGATGGTGAAAATAAACTCAGAGATAATTATGACAACTTCGATACGGAACCTGATAAATATATAAATGTCTGAGTATCTGACTAATTACTAGTGGTGTTTGTGAAGTGAGTGGTGAACGATGAATATCGGTGGTGGATAATGATTTGAATGTCAAGTGTGGATGGTTCATGCTTGGCGTGCTTGCCTATTAAAGTAAAGACATATATGTATGCACAATGCTCATGATTTTTATATCTATCTTCCCGATATGATATTCTCTAAATGCATGAATTAAAGTGGATACTAACTCGAAAGTTAACTAATATGTAAATAAAATGTGCAAATATGCATATGAAATAAAGATATGGTGCAAAAATGAAAAATAGAATAAGAATGTCAAGTTATAACAGTTAGTACTTGTTCTCCTCCAGATTTTACATCTTTTACCCTAACTGTGGCTTGCGTTACGTCGTTAGTCCTTGTCAAGTCCATAGTCCAAAATAGTCCAATAATTGTCCATATGTTCATATAAGGCTTGGAGTTCAATGGTATGTCAAATTAAGTCCTCTATAAACTGTTTTCACAGCTTCAGTCCCTAAGTTTCATAGTTTGGCAGTTTTGGTCCTTCCAGTTAGATCGCGTTACATTTTTAGTCCTTTTTGCATGAAAATAACGGGAAAAATATTCCGAAAATTTCTATAACTTTATTAAGTTCATATTAACTTATTTCAATTTATTATTTCAGAAAAGAGATTATTTTTGCATTATTGGGCCAATTAACGATTTAGAACAAGGCCCGTTAAGAGTTTTAGAGGCGAGGGCGTGTAAACTGTTTTGGGCTTGGACTTGGGTTGATTTTATAAGTCTAAAAATATATCACATGGGCCTGTTGGACTGGTGGATCACAAAAGCTTAGTGGGCTTTAAGTCGAATTTTGAAATAATAACTATTTTGAGAATCGAGTTGGTTGACTTACTTTGGCCAGTTTTGAGTGGTCGAATGAGTTTATTATTACAAGGTGTGAACACGAAACTTGTAGTTTGTAGTACAGAGAAATAGGTTGTGTAAAAATAGTGGGTCGTTGTTAAGCTAAATCGAGTTTTACCAAGTCGTTTATGTGGCCGCTTGGACAATTTTCTGGGTGAAAAGACTTAGGAAATTTTAAGGATTTGTTGTGTTCATATATGTGGTCGAGTATACTTTAGGTGATTTTAAAGGTCGAAGCATGATTATCATTATGAGTTGTTAAAATAAGAAGTGTAGCTTGTTGTGTGGTTTACTAGGTTGTATAAGGAAATGACGTGGTCGTTTAGCGATTTTGTGACTTATGTGCTCGTTTTATAAGCGACTTGGGCTGTTTGTGTATACCAACTTTTGAGATTTTTCTGAGTGCTTTCGAGTTTTTAGTTGCACGTGAGAATTAAATAGCATGCAAGGCAAGTATTTAAATATAAGAATGGTGTGAGGTGTTTATTAAGACTTCATCAAATGAGTTCGACAGTATGCATGTTTTCAAAATAGATTACTGTGTGTTTGATCTATACAAGAGTTATACGTTCGAGTGGGAAACCAAGATGATGCATGGCGTGATCATATTTTAAACGTGAGAAGAGTGTGCGAGTTGGCTGTTAAGCTTTCTAAAATGTAGGGTTGCCATTTTCTTGAGTGGATTATTTAAAATGACAAATGCAAACTTAACTTTATAACTTATTTAAACGTTTGAATGAAGTAAGGGATGGGGTATGTATTGACATTACTAACGTGTACTAGAGTGTGCATGGTTTCTAAATCTCCCTCAAGAGAGGTTTGTCGCAACCTGTGGGAACATGTAACGATATATACTACTTAATACGTGATGAACTCAAATAAGTACATTTTATTACTATCATTTATCCTATTAATTTGACTTGTTTTATTATATTATGTATGAGGATTGATACTTAATCGTTTACTTTTGTAATTCTCAGGTAAAAACAAGCATTTGGTGAAACTTGGCGATTTTGGACTAATTATGGAGCAAAACATGCAAGAAGTTAAGAGTCTACTGAAATGTACAAGATCAAGACGAATCTGCTCCAGATGCGCCGCATCTCACTTATTACATACGGCGCATCACTATCAAGATTTCACCAGATACGATCCAAGATACAAGAGGACATGCGCCGCATCTATTTATGGAGTTACGCCGCATCTTCTGGCGGTGTACGAATATTCCTGAATATATTAATCTTGGACCCCACGCGAAGTTAAGTCAATGCGCCGCATCTACTTACTAGATGCGCCGCATCTTACCCTCAGACAGAAACTATAAATACCCCAAGACCAGACGAATTCCATAGCTTTTAGTCAACACATATCATACGAAGTACGAAGACCAGAGGCCGAATTCAGACGAATAGGCAGCACAAGACACACCCGAACGAAGATACAAGAGCTGTAAGAAGGTGCTGCATGTGTTTAATTCATTAAGTAGTTTTGTTTTATTGTGTTAGTAAACTTTAATTCATCAGGATTGATGGCTTGTGTAATGTGACAACGGAAAGATTGCACTCCCTTAAAACTGCTTTCCCATCAATTAAAGTTTATATGTTGATGTCTTTGGTTACTACTTATTAGTGCATTGATAACCTCTGTGTTTATTAGTGGCCTGCGCATTTGACTACGGAAGAGAATGTGGCTCCCACGGTTGTTACTAAATTGATCACTTAGGAATAACTTTTAGACATAAGTAATCATTAAGGGTTTACTCGCCGATAAGAATAGGGCCAACGAGAAAGGGTTAACTACATACACTTCATATAAAACTATCAATAAAACAAGTGACAATCTACTTAATCATAAGGACAGATCTTCTTATTGTCTCGAGTATTTATCTGTGTACGTGTGTGCTATTCGCTGATTCGTGCCTATTGGTTTAGTTTATTATTTAATTGCAACCAAATCGTGCCAGTCTCTCAGGCTGAACCCCCTTGCGTTAGATTAGGTTGTATAGCTAACTTAATATATTAAAATACTGATTAGAATAACGAGATAATACGTTCCACTCTTAGTGATCGACACTCTACTTACCATTATATTCATACTGACCGGGTACACTGCTCGTTAAGTGTGTGTGTTATTGATAAGTCGGCTAAATGTAAATTTAAAACTTGAGTAGGCATTAATACTGCTAAACCGCAACGACACATCGCACGCATCAATACGTTCGAGTGTGTGAACTATATGATGCATGGATGGAGAGTGTACGTGATATATGAAACGAGGAAGGTCATAGGATACTTACAGCACCTCTTAAAGGTGGTGAAGAAACACTGAAGGTCGAATAGAACACAAGAATGCTTCCTGTCGCTAAAAACTCACGAGTAGCTTGGTTCGATGGTTTCCAAATTTGAGACAGAAGGTAGTTTAGATTTGGTAGGGCATTGGTGAAGTGAAAGGTAGTGATATGAGGGTAGAGATTGCATGATAGAGAAGTGTGGCTAGGGTGGTTTTTATAGAGGGTTGTTGATGCTACGTGTCCTACTCAATGATTGATGTTCTAAATTATTTTGCTCTATAGTCCCTACTATTTGTGGTCAGTGAATTGTATGGTCAATTGGGATTGCTTCTTTGCTATTCTAATATCTTGGGAATGTATGTGAGAGGGTAGGTACCATGTGTCTTGTTTTGGTATCATACATGTGTTTGATTTGTATTATAAATGGATGTAATATAGTCTTTAGTGAGCCACATTTCTTGTAGTAGTCTTAACAGGTTTTCTCAATAGCCTAATATGTTTACAATGATCGTTGGACTGTTGTGGTTTGAAGTGGTGGTGTTTTGTGGTTTTTAGATACACGACTTGAGTAAATGTGGGACAATTGGTTTGTTCTTGAATATCATAGTAATACTTGCTATCTAAATCTAAATGTTACCGTATTAATTGTCTAGTAGGTGGTGATCGAAATGATGCGTAAATATTCCTATTTCGTGTTTAATATATTGGAGTACAAAGGCTGTTTTGAAGGGCGTGGTATTTTCGGATTCATGAATTAACAAGAAGAGTGCATGGACTTAAAAGTGGTCTTGGTGTCGTGTGGTGATGATGGGCTGTGGGGTTGTTGTTGGGCCGAAATATTAAGGCTTGGTTAGTAGTAATATGGGATTATTGAAGTGTTTATTTAGTTAAGTGTATTAGGTGTAAATGGTTTTGTGTTGAATGTATTATAGATATGTTAAATTTTATCGTGATTATCGTCTCGTGTCATTGATCGTAAAAATGTGTTGTTGCAAAGGAAGTGTTATCTCGTGTTTGTGTATACAATATATATATAGAATGCATCGTGAAGTTAATAACAATAATGGAAAAGTTTAAATTTTCCCGGCAAAATGGGCTTTATTAAATGATAATACAAGGTTATCACTAATTATTAAGATTAACTACAAGGGTTTTTCGTAGAATCTTACAGTACTCCTCCCTCATTCGAATTCCGTCCTGGAATTCAAGTCTAAGATAGCTAATAAGAGTGGTTTACGGGAATAGGTGGGGATATTTTTCACGAATTTGGTCTTCGCGTTCCCATGTGTATGTCGGTCCCCTCTTGGAGTCCCATTTTACTTTCACAATAGGAATACGGTTTTGTTTGAGCTGCTTAACCTCTCTATCCATTATCTCTACGGGTTCCTCTGTGAACACAAGTTTGTCGTCCAGTTTAATCTCTTTCAGCGGAATGATGAGAGTCTCGTCCGATAGGCATTTCTTAAGTTGGGATACGTGGAATGTAGGGTGTACCCTACTGAGTTCTTCTGGAAGTTCTAACTTATAAGCAACTGGGCCAATCCTCTCGAGGATTTTAAATGGTCCAATGTACCTTGGGTTGAGTTTTCCACGCTTTCCGAAGCGTATCATTCCCTTCCAGGGCAAAACTTTTAGCATAACTCTATCTCCGACTTCAAACTCCATGGGTTTCCTCCTCACGTCTGCATAACTCTTTTGTCTGTCACGAGCGGCTTGGAGACGATGTTTGATTTTGAATATTTTCTCTGTCGTGTCGTGTATTAGTTCTGGTCCGGTAAGCTGCATGTCACCAACTTCCGTCCAGCAGATAGGTGATCTGCACTTTCTCCCATAAAGTGCTTCAAAAGGTGCAGCCTTTAGGCTAGCTTGGTAACTATTGTTGTACGAGAATTCAACCAATGGTAAGTGTTTGTCCCAACCTTTTCCGAAGTCAAGTACACATGCTCTAAGCGTATCTTCTAAGGTTTGGATTGTCCTTTCACTTTGTCCATCAGTTTGAGGATGATAGGCGGTGCTCATGTCCAATTGAGTACCGAGGGCTTTCTGTAGGGATTGCCAAAATCCTGAAGTGAATCGACTGTCTCTGTCTGAAATGATAGAGACTGGGACTCCATGTCGGATTATGATTTCTTTGAAGTACAACTGAGCGAGTGTGTCCAACTCGTCAGTTTCTTTGATAGGCAGAAAATGAGCTGATTTGGTCAAGCGGTCGACGATAACCCAAATGGTGTCATACCCGGTCGACGTTCTTGGTAACTTGGTAATAAAATCCATAGTGATTCTTTCCCATTTCCAAACTGGTATCTCAGGTTGTACAAGTAGTCCAGATGGCTTTTGGCTTTCGGCTTTGACCCTTGAGCAAGTCAAATACTTCCCAACATATGTTGCAATGTCGGCTTTCATGTTTGGCCACCAGTAAAGTTGTTTGAGGTCTTGGTACATCTTGTTGGATCCGGGATGAATGGAATATTTAGACTTGTGAGATTCATGCATGATAAGATCTCGAATACCTCCATAAAGAGGAATCCAGCATCTTTTCTTGAAGCATAACATTCCATTGGCTCTTCGTATGAATCCGTTCTCACTTTCTAGCATGCCCTTAATTTTCTCGTGAGCTCGATTTTCTTCCTGAAGAGCTTCCTATTGGGCTATGAGAATTTGAGATGGGAGTGGTGAATAAATTGTCATTTCTAACGATCGAACTCTAAGAGTTTTGATCCTCTCTTTTCTGCTCAACGCGTCAGCCACGACATTCGCTTTACCGGGGTGGTAGCGAATTTCACAATCGTAGTCGTTGAGTAGTTCCAACCATCGGCGCTGTCTCATGTTCAGCTCCTTCTGATCTAGTATGTGTTGAAGACTTTTGTGATCGGTGAATACCATGCACTTTGTACCATATAGATAATGTCTCCACATTTTAAGAGCGAATACTACTGCTCCTAATTCCAGATCATGAGTGGTATAATTTTCCTCATTTTTCTTGAGTTGTCGAGAAGCGTAAGCGATGACTTTGTTCCTTTGCATTAATACTGCACCTAAACCATGATGCGATGCATCACAATACACTACAAAGTCGTCGTTCCCGTCTGGTAGTGCTAGAATTGGTGCTTCACAGAGTTTTTGTTTTAGGAGTTGAAATGCTGATTCTTGTTTCTCTCCCCAGATATATTTCTTGTTTTTCTGAGTGAGTTCTGTCAAAGGTTTTGCGATTTTGGAAAAACCCTCTATAAACCTTCGATAGTAACCAGCGAGTCCTAAAAATTGTCGAATTTCAGTTGGAGTGGTGGGCAAAGCCCAACCCTTGTCTGCTTCGATCTTGGCGGGGTCAACGTGAATACCTTGACTGTTGATGATGTGGCCTAAGAATTGAACGGTGGAGATCCAAAAATCACATTTGGAAAATTTTGCATACAGTTTTTCTTGCTTGAGTAATCCCAAAATGGTTCTCAAGTGTTCAGCATGCTCTTTTTCGTTACGTGAGTAGATCAGAATGTCTTCGATGAATACAATTACGAACTTGTCCAGATATGGCTTACATACGCGGTTCATTAGATCCATGAACACTGCCGGTGCGTTGGTAAGACCAAATGGCATTACGCGGAATTCGTAATGTCCGTATCGTGTTCGAAAGGCTGTTTTGGGAACGTCGTCTTCTCTAACTCTTAATTGGTGGTATCCTGATCTTAGATCGATTTTTGAGTAAACACTCGATCCTTGCAGTTGGTCAAATAGATCGTCAATTCTTGGTAATGGGTATCGATTTTTCACTGTGAGTTTGTTCAACTCTCTATAATCGATGCACATTCGGTATGTTCCGTCTTTCTTTTTGACAAACAGGACTGGTGCTCCCCAAGGTGATGAGCTGGGTTGGATGAATCCTTTATCTGACAGTTCTTTCAACTGCTCAGATAATTCCTTCATTTCGGAAGGGGCTAATCGATATGGTGCTTTTGCAACGGGTGCTGCTCCAGGCACTAACTCGATTCGAAATTCTACTTGCCGGATTGGTGGAATACCTGGCAAGTCTTCAGGGAATACTTCTGCAAACTTATTTACAACTGGCACTTCTTCTAGTCGTTTTTCTTTTTCTTTCGGTTTATCTTCCGTTACTTGGACCAAAAGACGTGACATCCTTTGTTTATGTATTTCACCGTTTTGATGTACGAGATGATATTGAGTTGGGTTTTATAGTGGTCACAACGAACGGTGAGCGTTTCATTGTCTATGGGAATTTGGATAACTTTTTCGTCGCAGATGATTCGGGCACGATGTTTGGATAACCAATCCATGCCCACAATTGCGTCAAAGCTTCCAATTTGGATGGGCATGAGATCGATTGGAAATGATTTGTTTTGGAGGGTTAAGGTGCAGTTTTCGAGTACGGTGTTGGTGTTTAACAATTTTCCGTCGGCTATTTCAATTTCGTATGAGGTATCTAATTCTACAGGCGCGATATTAAGCAATAAAGCAAATGAAGTAGATACAAAGCTTCTATCGGCTCCAGAATCAAATAATATTTTAGCACTATGTTGATTCAGTAAGAAAGTACCCGTAGTGACGTTGGGATTCTGTGGTGCGTTTCCATCTCCAAGTATGTAGGCCCTCCCGCGGGTAACATTGTTGGAGTTCTTCGGGCAATGACTCTTGTAATGACCCGTTTCACCACAACCGTGGCACTTCACTGCTATTGGGTGTGCGTTTGCCCCCGTGGCCCTGCAGTCCTTGGTCACATGGCCTATTCTTCGGCAATTTCCGCAAACAGCGATGCAGGGTCCAACATGATGCATCTTACACTTGTTACACTGGGGTTTTGTCCCAGCATACATTTTTCCTTCAGTGGGTGCAGCCACATAAGCCCTGGCGGCTTCTTGTCGGCGGTTTTGTTGTTGATGTCTATCGTTTCAGCTTTGCTGGTAGTCTTTGTTGCGGTTGCTTCGATCATTGTTGCGGTAGCTCCTGTTGTGATTGTAATAACTGTTGCTGTTCCGGTTGCTGCTGCCATGGTTATCATAGTTTCTCTTTTGTCCAATGACTGTGGAGTTAGAACCTCGTTTAAGCACTCGACTCATCATTCGCTGAGCAAACACGAATGCGGCTTCGAGGGTTTTTGGGTTTGATGCGGTAACGTCTCCCTCAATACTTGAAGGTAGTCCTTCCACATATTTTTCCAACATCTTTTCCAAGTCAGGTACCATGTGTGGACACAGAAGAGATAATTCTTGAAACCTTCGGTTGTATGCACTGACGTCAGTACGGGGACAGTTGTTTTTCAGCATTTTATTCTTCAGTTCGGTCCAGGAGATTTGAAATGCTGCTTCGGTACCCATTATTTTGACAGTAGCATTCCACCAAGATAGTGCATCTCCCCTTAAGGTTCCAGTAGCAAAAGTGACTTTGTTGTTTTCTGCGCAGTTGCTTCTCATGAATACTGTTTCAATGCATTCAAACCACTGTGCTAACTCTGTCACTCCTTCTACGCCTCTGTAGGTGGTTGGTTGGCAACTCACGAATTCCTTGTAAGTGCATTTACGTGGTGTAGATGCCTCACTTTCAGTTGTTGCTCCCATGGTATTGCTTGAGCGGTTTGCTGCATCGGCCTCGCGTGCTGCGGCGATGCCGGCATCAATCATCCTTCGAACCTCCTCAAGCGTCAGTGCTACGGTAGGGTTGGTAGTTTCATGTTCGCTATGTTCCATTTTCTATTAATGTCACAAGAATACAGATTTAGAATTTGGATAGAATAGCTGAGTCTATGCACAATGTAATCATGGTGTGAAATGGTGATTAAATTGATTATTTTCCACAATTACGATGCCTCTTTAATTTATCCATTTACGAATATGAGATTGTTAAGGAACGAACGATTTAACTATACGAACTGAAGTTCGTCAACTTCCTCTACATATCACCATATTATTTTTGAGTTTTTGTTCAAGTTTTTTACAATATTTACACGATTAGAGAATCATAATAATAACAGGTAGCATCACGACATGTCTGGATACAATTACAATACATACGAACAACCATAATACATAAGTTAACAGATATATAGTACATTACTACCAACATTACAACATTAATAACTTGATCAGTTGAGTTATACAACAAAATGATACAAGAGTCTTTATTAATCGCCACATGCGGCAGACTACAATGTCTCAAACTATACAACATGCTAACTATGTCTACTGATCAGGTCTATCCGTACGCCTCGTGAGCTCTGAGATCTGGTCTCTGAGTCTCTGTATCTCAGCCTGATGCTCCATCTGTATGTCTCCCATGAGTCTCTCCAATGTGTCAGCTCTACGCTGTGCCAGGTGAGCCTCCCAAGCTAAGTCCTGTCCCTCTCTACGTATGGATATCGCGTGGGAACGGGTATCTGCCAAGTCTGTCTGCATCTGTCTCAAGCACTGCTGTACCACTGCTCTGTTGGAAGCCAACCTATGCAGAGTGTCAGTGATAGTCCCCGAGGAATCCAATGGTACATGGTCGATCATCCAAAGAAGTGAATCAATCTGCTCTCCGTGACTCTCGAGTCGTGTCACCACTGTAGATGGTATAAGGGTGTGGGTGACTACTGGTCTAAATCCTTCCCAAGCATCATGGGTCTGAGCTGGGGGAGTGAAACCAGGAGGATAAGGCAGTGATGGTGAGGATGGGTGTATCTGGTCTGAGAAGCGGGGTCGACTCGATGAGGGAATATCCTCCGCAGGAATAGGGTCCTGCTGACAAGGTGGCAGTGGGTATGTCTGAGTACATATATCAAATAGATGGTCAGGGAGTAGGGATGGTGCAGTCTGGTAGAACTCTACTTGCGTATCATCTGCAGGGAGCCATTGCTGACTCTCATAGTACAAGTCGTCAGGGGGTGGTATATAGAAAGGAGAGTAGGTGTCATAAACAAAATGTGGTGGTAACGTAGGTGCTGGCAAAGCTGGCACATGGGGGTCCTCCAATAAAGGTATGGCGGCGGCTCCACCCTCTACAAAGGGCTCGATCGCGTCAGGCACAACCTCTGGTGCTACAGTACCAGGAAGTATGGGGGACGTGACTGATGCTAGTGATCCCTCGGAGTCCGGCTCTGATGATACACTAAAGTGGGTGATGAATGACATGGTACTGTAATAACCCATATATGGTAAAATAAGTAATTACTAACATCAAGTGGTGTAATGTAAGCATAAAATGATCTAGTTGTGCACAGTAACTATCAAGTATGCAGAGGCTTATATAAGATAATCCTAATGTATAACATACCGAGCGCGGCAGCAAGCAGGCATGGAGGGCTTAAGGTAACATGGTGTATAATTAATTTGTTTGAAAAATGTAGTTATAGTCCAACGTTTAAAAACATTTGGTTCTCTATAACCGAAGCTCTGATACCAATCTGTAACACCCCCAAATTTTAAATATAGCAGCGAAAAATTAATTTGGGTGTTACCGTGAGGATCGAAAACAAAATCATAGAAAAACAGTCTGAGACGGCATCTTTAATTTACATAGGTCCATAATACAAATTCAGTTACAAAGCGTTACATCAGAGTGCTAAGGTTTCTCCAAAGAAACATCATTTTAACTGAATTACAACTTTATTTTACACCATTTATTCAAGATAGGGTACGCCTGCTCCATGCTTTGCCTTGCTCCTCTAGTTTCCTGAGATACATGCTTAAAAGTCAACATAATGTTGAGTGAAATCATGGAGTTTGTAATTTAAATATCAGTTCGATTTACAAGTAAGATTGTATTGGAGATACAATCAGTTTAAAAGTTGATATCGCAGTTCATATATTGCCCTAAGTCTCATGACACGCAAACGTTAACAAAGTACCGCATAAACGGAGGTGTCCATCAAATTAATGATGAAGGTTTTGCCCTCGTGTAATAGGTGATTTGCCAATTCCTATTTCTCTCAAATATAATGCATCGCGACTAATACGACTAGCAAAAAGCATTCCGTCACAGTATTAGTAGGATAGATCGTCAGCCTCTAATAGATCTATTCATTATATTCGCGTTCACCGCAGTGATTAATGGCTCACGATAAAAGGGGCTTGTGGCAATATGGTAACTTAGGCATATATCAAGTCAGGTAGCATACAGAAAAATACTTGTGATCTGTTTATAGCATGTATCCCCCTCACGGAGTTTAAAAAGTATAAAGAGTTTAAAAAAGTGAGGCCATGACTCACCTTAAGCGTTACTGATATGTGTCTAAATACACATATATTTTACATTATTTAAACCCACAAAAACAGCCAAAAACACTTTGAAAAGTCAAATAATACAGAAAATATCATAAAATGTGTTTTTATGTGATTCAGAAACAAAAAGATTGAAAACAAGTGAAAAACGAACAAAGTTTGCATAATTGTCATTTTCAGTCCCTGAAGTTTCACAAATTGGCAGAAATAGTCCCTGGTTATTCAAAACATGTTAAATATCATTAAAGGTCCTTGGGGATTCATAAGTTGTCAAGATTAGTCCTTTACGGTTCAAGTTTGCAAAATTACAACTTTGGTCCCCCAAGTTTGAAAAATGTCAAAAATAGTCCCTGGGTTTTAAAAATTGGAAAATTATCAAATGTAACCCTTGTTCTATTCATCTATGGCAGAATTGGTCCTTTGGATAACTTTGGAAATGTTGCAGGTTCAACCCTTCATAAATTCAGAAAATACACCTTTGGTCCTTGTGCTTAAATAACTAAAAAAGCAACCCACTACCCTTTTAATATCAACCCAACCCAGTCCACTAAACCCATAGCCCAAGCCCAATCAAATAACCGACCCAACCCTTTTTATTTAAACAAAAAGTTTGACCAGGTCAAACCCGTCTTCTTCAAACCATACCGCCAAAACAATACCACCATCTCCACCGCCCTTCTGACACCACCCACCCCCTCCTCTTATCTCACGCTACCTAACAATCCAAACTCAATTAATGCTTCCTCTCCACTCTCACTGACCAAACCGATACTTATCCCACTTTTCCTGTTTTCCCGACAAAAAGGAAATTGGACGACTGAGATCAAATTGAAGCCAATCAAGGGTGCACAAGTGTTCAGAGATGAAGTGAAGACTTATCCCACCATAGTTTAGTATAAATAGAAAGCTTTTGTAGCCTTAATTGGCAAGTAGGTAAAAGTAGCATAATCGTAATTTCAATTTCAGTAGCAATAATTTGTAATCTCAAATTTCAACAATCAATACAAGTTAATTTTAGTGTGTTTGTTGTTGTTCTTTGCACAATTGTCAGTAGTTAATGATAATGCCAAGTTTTCTGATTTTCATATGTACTGAGAATTCGAACCTTGTTAAGTAGTAATTGAACAATTTCTCAGTTGTTTCTAATAGCTTATGCAAGCTTTACATAGCTTGTTGTAAGTTTATTGTAGTGTAAATCTGTTCCAATTCAAGATTTGAAGAAAAGTCAAAGAAAGTCAACCTGAGAAGCTAATAAGCTGTTTTGGGGTGAATAAGCTATTCAGGAAGGCTTAGGTAGTGTTTTCTAGCTTGTGTGAACAAGCTAGGAAAGGTTCTGGTCCTAGTTCTATCATTTCACAGTTATCTCAGTTGTAACCAAATCTTCAAGTTTTCTTAATTTTTCATTTCACTGTGACATAGCTTATTATTAGCTTCTTGATCTAATTATTAGCTTATTAGTAGTTTCTAGTTATATTTCATTCAAGTTTCATAGTTATTATTTGCCTGTTCTTCATTTTCACTTTAAAAACATTAAAAAAGACAAAAATAGCCAATAAGGCATAGCTTATCATACTGCTTATTTATAGTTTAAAAGTTACTTATCATAGTCAAAATAAGTTAGATAATCAGTGACAACCAAGAAACCTAGCTTAATATATCTGTTTCTTTGAAAAAGTCCAAAACAGGCCCTTAAAGGGGTGTTTGGTTCAAAACAGTCAATAGGCCAAAACCTTGTGTTACTGTTGATTGACCAATATCCCAACTTTGGTCCTGCTTATTTTGACCATATTAAGTAGTTTTCAAGTTCAATTTAGCAACTTAGATAGAAAATCATGATTTCTTAGGTCTGTGGTGAAATCAGACCTCAAAAAGGTCCAAATAAGCCATAAGGAGCTATAAGCTCTTTTGACCCTTTTTCTTGACTTTTCTAAGTCACTTTGAATTCATTTGAAGTAGAGAAAAGAGTTGGATTAGGTGCCTTTGGCTTGTGCTTCTCTGCACAACCCTGCACATCAGCAGAATCAGTATATACTGATTGATGTTGTTGCTGAACTCACCCAATTTGTGGCTTATTTAGAAAAGCTCTGGCCTAGCTTTTTGGTTTTCTGAATAGCCAGTACTACTAGCTCACTTTTGCCCCCATTAGTTTGCATCTCAGAGCTTATTTGAACTGCTTAAATTGCCTTGAAAGTTGGCCAATTTCCTGAGTTTCTGCTGAAGCTTTGCTACTGCTTATCTTCTTATCAGCTTTATTACTTGTGCTTATTTGTACTTTTCAGTAGTTTTAAGCTTATATAAGTTGTTTACACTTGTCCTGAGCATTTGGTTGAGTTTTGTGCTTATTAGCTTATTTCTAACTTATTAGCTCAACTGCTTATCTGTCAAATCTGCTTATTGGGCTTAGATAACTTTTGATTTTATTTTTCATAGCTTTTAAATATTAATTTAGACTTATCCTGAATTTTTCAGATTTTTCCTAAGTCATTTGATATTTTTAATCTTTTTAATTAGTTTCTATTAGTAATTAAATCATAATAAATAGAATAATAATCAGAAAAATATAATTCTAATTTTTATAATTTTCTTTTGTCATTTTTAATCTAGGAAAAATATAATTATATTTTTAGACCTTAAGAAAATCAAAAATAGAAAAATAGTGATAGCTTCTATTTAATAGAATTTATCTTTTTAAATTTAATTAAGTAATTTCCATTTTTATAATTTTCTTAGCTTCTATTTACTTAATAATATTTATAGAAAAAGTTTTAGAATTTTCTTTGTTTATTTAGTATTTTTTATAAATTTAAATAGTTTAATAAGTAATTAAATAAATAAATAATTAATAATAATTAAATAAAAAGTATAAAAAATATAATTTTAGTTTTTAAATAAGTTTTAAGTAATTTTACATTTTTAAATTTTAATTTCATAAATTTTACTTTTTAGTCCCATTTTAGATTCCCAGTTACGCGTTTTTAGTTTATTAATTCGCGTTTAATTTTCTTGTGCATATCTGTTTTTAATTTGTTATTTAGAATTATTAAAAAAGCAAAATCCAAAATATCTAATCACATCAGTCACTCTAATCCTAACTTTCCACAGTTTGCCCATTCACACCTCGTTGGGAAACGATTCGGGTAATCACTTACCTGGTTTCACACTACACACGAACGTGAGTTTTTGCAAGTATCTTTTTTCACAAAGGGGTGATTTGTATTTATTCACGTGTATCCGCTGTCTGCATTTATTTATAAGTGTATTCAGCACGGATCAAATTTTGGCGCCGCTGCCGGGGAGGTTGTGCTGTGACAATCGTGTAGAGTTTTAGCGATTAGTGATTCGAGATCCTTCTTCTAGAAGTTCCTATTTCCCAAAAACAATATGAAATACAAAAATATTTTTCTTTTCTTTTCTATATATATTATTATTAATATTATCATATAAAAAATTAAAAACCCAAAAACATTTTCCGTTTTCTTTAATAAATAACAATAATAAAATTTACCATCGAGAACCAAGACAGAGTACTACCTAACTGGGGGTACGACCATAATAAGTTCCCAAACATCAGATTTAAAACTTGCCTTTGTATCACTTGCGAATATCGGCTCACCTTTGATTGATAAACAAACTATAACGGAGGTTTAAAGATAGTTTGACATTAAATTGTCGGACTGAAAGAAGCGGGTTTTTAAGGAGCATTAATTGCCCACCTTTGCTTCTCCGCCACTCTGTACGTTTATCTTTTAGAGAGCTACCGTACGCTTGTTGATTATTGGTTTAAGTTCACTTGTGTTTTGATTCGTTCTTGATTTAATTAAAATATTTTACTTAGTGCATGCGCACTCGTTCTTCCACGTCATCAAGCCCTTTACGTGAACTCGTAGATATTCCGAGAAGACGTAATCGTAGACGTGCTGCCCAAATAGTCGAACCCGAGATTCGCACTGTTCTCACTGATAATATGGCAGACGAACGCACAATGGCTGAAATGCTCCAGGCACCCACCGAGGGTTACGGAGATGCCATCGTTTTACCAGCTATCGATTCTGATCATTTTGAACTGAAAACACATTTGATTCAGCTCGTGTCCACAAACCAATTCCACGGGTTTGAACGAGAGGATCCATATGCACACATTCGTTGGTTCAACAAGTTGACCTCTACAATCAACTACAAGAATGTGCCGCAAACAGTTATCAAATTGATGCTATTTCCATTCTCACTTGAGGGGGCAGCCCAGATTTGACTGGATAAAGAACCCCCTCGATCCATTGAAACCTGGGAAGATCTCGTTAAGAAATTTGTCAATTATTTCTTCCCTCCATCAAAGACGACTAATCTAAAAAATGAAATTGCTGGATTTCGTCAAGGTTTTGATGAAAATTTCGGAGAGGCATGGGACAGATTTAAAGATCTCCTAAGAAAATGCCCACATCACGAATTCACGGAGTTACAACAGATAAATACGTTCTATAATGGGTTGACCCAAAACGATCAAGATGCACTTAACGCAGCCGCCGGTGGCAATATCTTGAATCGTAAACCTAAAGAGGTGGTTGAAATTTGTGAAAATAAATCAAAAGTTCCTATTTCTCGAAACAAAGTGAATGTTCCTGTCACTCCTGCTGCTTCGTCATCCGGTAACTCATCAGAGTTAGCCTTTCTAACTGATTCAATGCGTTGCATGATGAAGGAAATGAAAGAACTGAAGAGTGAGATTCATAAACCGGAACAAATCAAAGCAATAAACAAAGTGTGTGAAACTTGTGGTGGCCCACATGCGTATTATGATTGTCAAGCAACCGATATGTTGACATAAATAATGCCTAAAAACATTATTCATATCTCTATGTTTTAATGATCACAAAATATAAACTCATTAAACATAAACTTATCAAATAAACAAGTATTTAGTTGTAAATATTCACTTCTACAACTTAATCACTTAAGGTATGAATAAACAAGTGCTTAATGCATTATATGATCAAAGGAACATTTTCTTAATAACTAGATTTTTTATAAAACATTTTATATATTTTTGAAAAACATTTTTGGCATTAAATAAAAATGTTTAATCTTTTATAAAAATATGAATTCAAATTTTTAACCAAAATCAGTTAAAATGTTCCAGAAAAACCTTCCCCACAAAAGGACAAAATTGGCCAACGGACAGAAGGGGCGGCCCCCTTAATTTTACTAGGCGGCCCCCTTAATTATTAAGGGGACCGCCCCCGCTCCAGTAGACTTCCAGCTGTCCAATTTTTCTCCTATAAATACCAGTCTTCTCCTGGACTTTTACTCACCTTTTGCACACTAAAACTTTCTGTTTTAAATCACATTTCATATCTTCAAAATCCTTTGATCATATAATCTTAAGCTTTGGTTTCTAAGTGATCCAAGCTTCCTTCATTCAAGTGCAAAAGAAGAATACTCCTTCAACAACTAGAGAAGAAGTATTGCAACTTAGATACCTAAGTTGTTTGTGTCATCACATATATTTGTATATAAGTTGTGTATTGTTATTAGATAGTTGTGTGTATAATTATTTGGGATAGGTTAGTGTGTAAGTAGAGAAGTTGTGTTGTTAAGGTGTGTAAGTTGTGAAGGTGTGAAGAAGTAGTAGTGAACATAGGTAGTGGTTAGTCGTGAAGTGTCGTGAAGAAGTTGTGAAGAAGTCGTGAAGAAGTTGTGAAGAAGTCGTGAAGAAGTCGTGAACTAGTCGTGAAGAAGAAGGTGTGATTAAGTCGTGTTTAAGGTGTGAGATTGGTTCTAGCTACGATTAGGACTCGACATCTAGCTTTGTGTCGTTAAGCCGGTGTAAGCTAAAGTTGTGTAAAGGTTTTCTCCGCCATAAGGGAGCTTGTTGACATAGTGAAGAAAACTCTCGAGTTAGGTGCTCGGGGAGTGGAGTAGGGCAAGGAAGGTGTCCTTGTAGCCGAACCACTATAAATCTCTTGTCTCTCGGTTAGATCTTTCCATCTCTAGCTTTCATTTCATTTTATTACCTTACTTGCATTACTTAGTTATATTTACTTATATACGTATTGTTCATATTGTTCAAGAGTTGAGATCACATAAATTCGAATCTAAGTTTTAAAAGTAAATAAAGTTTTCACAATAAATTTTAAAAGGACATAAAACTATTCAACCCCCCTTCTAGTTTTCCACAATTGGTATCAAGAGCCACGTCAAACAAGATTTTTAAAATTAACTGTATTTTAAAACTTGAAAGCGATCTATGGAATCTTTAAAATATTTAGAAGGGCAATCTATGCAAAGACCACCACTATTTGAAAGTGATGGTTTTCTTTATTGGAAAAATAGATTCGAAACTTATGTGAAATCAAAGGATCTTGATCTTTGGCATGTTATTACCTATGGTGATTTTCCCCCTATTCAATATAATACCCTAACTAAATTAGATGAAATTGTACCTTTTGAAAAACAAAATGATGATTTAAAAAGGAAACTAGCGAAAAATAATGAAGCTAAAATGGTCATTTATAATGCGTTACCACGCAAAGAATATGAAAGAATTTTTATGTGTCAAACCGCAAAAGATATTTGGGATTCTTTACTAATCACTCACCAAGGTAATAGTCAAGTCAAAGATAATAAAATAGATCTTCTTGTACAACAATATGAACAATTTACAATTCCTGAAGAGGAATCTATTGATAATGCATTTGCTAAATTTAACACAATCATCACAAGTTTAAAAGCACTTGATGAGACTTTTTCTAGCAAAAATTGTGTAAGGAAATTTCTTAGGGCATTACGTCTGAAATGGCGCGCAAAGGTCACGGCGATTGAAGAGTCAAAGAACTTGATAACGTTATCACTTGACGAGCTAATTGGCAACTTAAAAGTTCATGAAGAAATTATAAAAAGGGACTCGGAAACGGTCAAGAGCAAGAAAGATCAAATCAAGTCTCTCGCGCTAAAAGCCAAAAAGGAACTTAGTGATGATGATGATTCAAGTGACGAGAGTGAAGACGAAGAATATGCAATGGTCGTTAGAGAATTCAAGAAATTCTTCAAGAGACGAGGAAGATTCACGAGACAACCGCGAGATGAAAGAAGATCGCTACAAAGAAATAGAAATGATAACTACGGGAAAAGAAAGTGCTTTAGATGTGGAAGTCAAAACCATCTCATTGGCGAATGCCCAAAGCCACCGGGTTACGATTACGAAAGCGCATTTGTTAGTGGAACATGGAGCGATAGCGACAAAGATGAAGCGGACAAAGCAAAAGACGAAAAGTGCCTTGTAGCTCAAGCCACCGATGAAATATGTCTAGGAATAAATTTGGAGCCCGACGAATGGATTAAGGATAGCGGTTGCTCGAAGCACATGACGGGAAACCGGAAGCTATTCTCCTCCTACAAGGCATACAACGGAGGTAACGTTATTTTCGGTAGTGATTTTCGTGGAAAAATCATTGGCAAATGTACGATCTCTCAAGACTCCCTAACTATTGAAAATGTTGAGCATGTAGATAACTTAACATATAACTTGCTTAGTATAGGACAAATATGCGATAATAAGTGTAGGGTTACTTTTACAAGTAAAGATAGCGAAATAGTTAAGGACGGAAAGGTCATAGGTAGAGGAGTTAGGAAAGGTGGTGTATATGTTATGAAGCTAGGAAATAAACCGGAAGATAAAATATGTCTAGCAACCTTAGATGAAAACTCTACATTGTGGCATAGAAGATTAGGTCACGCAAATATGCAACAAATACAATCCCTAGCCTCTAAAGAATTAGTTAGAAACCTGCCTAACCTAAGATATGACCAACACTTTTGTGATGCATGTAAAATAGGAAAGCAAGCACATGCTAGTCACAAAGCTAAGAATATAGTCTCCACCACTAGATGCCTAGAATTATTACACATGGACCTTTTTGGTCCAACCGCTGTGCGGAGTTACGGAGGTAATCGTTATACCTTAGTAATTGTAGATGACTATTCACGATACACGTGGACTAGTTTTTTAAGTGATAAAACCGAAGCCTTTAATAAATTTGAAATTTTTAGTAAAATGATTCAAAATAAATTAGGATGTTCTATAGTAGCAATTAGGACGGACCATGGTCGGGAATTTGATAATGAAGTGCAATTCGGAAAATATTGTGATTTAAATGGGATATCTCACAATTTTTCCGCTCCTCGCACTCTACAATCAAATGGGGTAGTAGAAAGAAAGAATCGAACCTTACAAGAAATGAGTAGAACAATGCTAAATGAACAATCTATCCCACAAAAATTTTGGTGCCATGCCGTAGATACATCAACATATATAATAAATAGAGTCTCAATTAGGAGAATATTAGGAAAAACCCCATATGAGTTATTAAGAGGTAGAAAACCTAATCTAAACTACTTTAGGGTATTCGGGAGCAAATGTTTTGTTCTCAATACAAAAGATTACCTTACTAAGTTTGATCCTAAGTCATACGAAGGAATCTTTCTAGGGTATTCACAAAATAGTAAAGCATACATAATACTTAATAAACACACTATGAAAGTAGAAGAGTCCTTAAATGTAACATTTGATGAAACTCCACCACCTCCTAAGACATTGCCCCTAGAAGATGATGACCTAGTTGAAGAAGAAGCTATTGAGGTTAGTAAAATTAAACCCTTAGGTAATAATAATGAAGATATAATATTAGGTGAAGACGAAATAGTAAATGTTAAGGAATCTAAATCACACCCATTAGATAATATAATAGGAAACTTAAATCAAAGAACCCTTAGATCACAAGCTCAAGATAAAAATAACTTCTTTTGTTTCATATCAACTATAGAACCTAAAAATATAAATGAGGCATTAAAAGATGAAAGTTGGGTTATGGCTATGCAAGAAGAACTAAATCAATTTAAGACTAATGACGTTTGGGAACTAGTCCCAAATCCCATGAACATGACCATCATAGGAACTAAGTGGGTTTATAGAAATAAGTTAGATGAAAATGGAATAGTTACTAGGAACAAGGCTAGGCTAGTTGCCCAAGGATATAATCAACAAGAAGGAATAGATTATGATGAAACTTATGCCCCCGTAGCTAGATTAGAATCTATAAGAATACTACTTGCCTATGCATGCGCCCTAGATTTTAAGTTATTTCAAATGGACGTGAAAAGTGCATTCCTTAACGGTTTTATCAATGAGGAGGTATACGTGGCACAACCTCCAGGATTCATTGACTTCGCAAAACCTGATTATGTTTATAAACTCAAGAAAGCTTTATATGGACTCAAACAAGCTCCCAAGGCTTGGTATGACCGATTAAAGGCATTTCTTATTAAACATGATTATTCCATGGGAATGGTAGATAACACTCTTTTCACGAAAAAGAAAAGCCCAAATCTCATCATTGTCCAAATATATGTCGACGACATTATATTTGGATCGACTTGTCAGGATATGTGTGATGAATTCGCCAAAATCATGCATGATGAGTTTGAGATGAGTATGATGGGTGAACTTAATTTCTTCCTAGGATTACAAATAAAACAATTAGAAGATGGAATATTTTTTAATCAATCTAAGTACATTAAGGAAATGCTTAAAAAATTTGGATTAGAAGATGCTAAGCCCATGAAGACACCAATGTCTACGGAAGTAAAACTCACAAGAGATGAAGAGGGTGAGTCCGTAGAAAACACTAAATATAGAGGAATGATAGGTAGTTTACTATACTTAACGGCAAGTAGACCGGATATCATGTTTAGTGTCTGCCTTTGTGCTCGCTTTCAAGAGGATCCCAAAACCTCTCACCTAGAAGCGGTTAAGCGTATCTTCCGATACATTAAAGGCACTATACACTTAAGATTATGGTATCCTAAGGGATCGGGCATAGAAACCATCGTCTATGCGGATTCGGATCATGCGGGAGACTACGTGGATAGAAAAAGTACTAGCGGAATTTGCACGTTAATGGGATGTTGTCTAACATCTTGGTTCTCGAAGAAGCAAACCACTCTTGCTATTTCTACCACAGAAGCCGAATATGTAAGCGCTGGAAAGGCATGTCAACAAGCACTATGGATGAAACAAGCTCTCGTAGACTATGGCATTAGGTTAGATGGCGTCCCAATTATGTGTGATAATAAAGGTGCTATAGATTTAAGTAAGAATCCCGTTCAACACTCTAGGACTAAACATATAGAAATACGCCACCACTTCCTCCGCGATAACGTTCAAAAAGGAAACATATCTATAGAAAAGGTTGCATCGGAAGATAACTTAGCAGACATATTCACTAAGCCCCTTAAGCGTGAACTCTTTAACCACTTACGTTTAGGCCTAGGAATGATGGAACAAATTGATTGAATTTTCTGCATTTTTAGTAAAAAATTTTCTTCCAGATGGGCGGACCCCTTAATGTCATAAAGGCGGTCCCCTTAATTATTAAGGGGACCGGTTTGTCATTAAGGGGACCGGCCATCTGACTATTAATTTTTTTTTTCTTTTTTTTCTGTTTCCTCCCATCTGAGTCTAGGAATCTGTTTTGCACAAAATAAAAGATTGGGATATTTCTTTGCATAAACATATTTAAACAAAACCCAATCTATTTTCTACAAATCATTCTCACATCTAGGAAATCACATGAAAACTATTTTTCCTACATTGTTGAATAATGCTAAAAACATTTTTTTTTCATACATAAAGATCTCACACGAATTGTCAAAGTATATAATCTAATATATACATCTTTGATATTCATATATTGAGCAAAATCAAATCAAGGAGACCTTGGATTGTTTCTTAGGAAATTTTTGCATTTAGAAGTCAAAACAATCACATCTCCACATTTGTTGCATATAGGCACACACTAGGACAAGCTTATTAATCACATCCTCACAATTGTTCCATCATCTATTCCCCATTTAGTTTCTAGTGCCTTTGCTTCATTACCCTTGCCTTAGATGATTAGGTTCCTTAATTCTCTTAATTGCTAGGCATTAATTATTGCTTGCTTATTTATTTGTCTTATATGCCATGTATGCTTAATATGTTTTTCTATTGCCTCAAAGAGTGGGACTTGCCTGAAACCAAAAGCTCAAAACATAGCCATCCTCACCTATTTCTGCAGAAAAACCCATTTCTGGAACCCAGAAAGGTACCAGATGGGCGGCCCCCTTAATTCATAAGGCGGCCCCCTTAATTATTAAGGGGACCGCCCATAATTAAGGGGACCGGCCATCTGTTGGACGGGTTCAGAGAATCTTTTTCTGCTTTTTAGCCCATTTGATCCTATACTTCCCCAAATTCACAAACACATTTTGTCCTAATCACCCAACAAGCCTATTCATTCCTAAACAACACAAATCCTCCACTATAAATAACCCCATATCTCACCACATTCAATCATCCCATCATGTCTTCCTCACTCAACCCAAAACCAAAAACCTCTAAGCTAGCAAGGATGACCTTAAAACCCGGGTGGAAAAGAAAACCTAACCCTCACCACAAGCCCATTACAACTAGACAACCAACACCTCCATCATCATTCATCCCCAACTACTCTCCAAGATCACAACCTCATTCCATTGAACCATTTCACAAACCCTACCTTTTTGGCCAAACATCCACATTCATTCCAAACTACTCACCTAAACCTCAAACCAACTTCAATGGAATACTTGAAAACCCTCATCACCTTGGTCAAACATCAAACTTTTCACCCCAATACCATCCATTTACACCAAATAACCAAATCCCCATTCATGAAAGACATAAGCTTCATGAAGAGATTAACCAAATCCATGATCTTAATGATCTCCTTGCTATGCACCTCACACAATGCAACAAGGGACAACCTCCATTCTCACCTTACTCAAATTGCCTACCCCACTCTCTTAACTTGGATCAAGTTACAAACCACACCCACTATTGCCCTTGTTGCATCTTCCTTCAAAAACAAATCCTCCACCTAAGTGAAGATATTTCTTGGATCGAATATCTACTCACTCGTCCCTATCCCATTCCTCCACTACAACGATATAACATCAATGGATCCGCTCCATTTCCCTCACCATCACATAACTAAAACCCATCCACATGCTTTCCGCCTCAAAATAAAATCCCTCACCCTTTTGTGTTGCAAGCAAGTCCAATCGCTCTCTTTGGCAATATGAGAAGCATTAGTATTTCTAGTTTTGTTGTAATCATTATGTTTCAAGTATCTTATGTAATGTAATGATGATTCATATGTTATATGATCATCTTGAATGTTTTAGTTGGTTGTTCTAAATATTTTTGCTATGTATATGTATCTTGTGTCTCCTAACTTGTTTTTGCAGCCAAGATTTCCATAGCTCGTCTCCTTGGTGCCCTCGAACGAGGGGGAGTAACCATCAAGGGGGAGTTCTCGTCCCGACAAATTTAGTTTCTAAAACTTGTCGGCATAACCTTTTTGATTCTACAAAAAGGGGGAGAAGTGAATGTAAACTCACTAAATACTTGTCCAAAAATAAATTTTTGGATTTAATAAGTTTAAGTTTTGTAATCATCAAAAAGGGGGAGATTGTTGACATAAATAATGCCTAAAAACATTATTCATATCTCTATGTTTTAATGATCACAAAATATAAACTCATTAAACATAAACTTATCAAATAAACAAGTATTTAGTTGTAAATATTCACTTCTACAACTTAATCACTTAAGGTATGAATAAACAAGTGCTTAATGCATTATATGATCAAAGGAACATTTTCTTAATAACTAGATTTTTTATAAAACATCAAAAACATTTTATATATTTTTGAAAAACATTTTTGGCATTAAATAAAAATGTTTAATCTTTTATAAAAATATGAATTCAAATTTTTAACCAAAATCAGTTAAAATGTTCCAGAAAAACCTTCCCCACAAAAGGACAAAATTGGCCAACGGACAGAAGGGGCGGCCCCCTTAATTTTACTAGGCGGCCCCCTTAATTATTAAGGGGACCGCCCCCGCTCCAGTAGACCTCCAGCTGTCCAATTTTTCTCCTATAAATACCAGCCTTCTCCTGGACTTTTACTCACCTTTTGCACACTAAAACTTTCTGTTTTAAATCACATTTCATATCTTCAAAATCCTTTGATCATATAATCTTAAGCTTTGGTTTCTAAGTGATCCAAGCTTCCTCCATTCAAGTGCAAAAGAAGAATACTCCTTCAACAACTAGAGAAGAAGTATTGCAACTTAGATACCTAAGTTGTTTGTGTCATCACATATATTTGTATATAAGTTGTGTATTGTTATTAGATAGTTGTGTGTATAATTATTTGGGATAGGTTAGTGTGTAAGTAGAGAAGTTGTGTTGTTAAGGTGTGTAAGTTGTGAAGGTGTGAAGAAGTAGTAGTGAACATAGGTAGTGGTTAGTCGTGAAGTGTCGTGAAGAAGTCGTGAAGAAGTCGTGAAGAAGTCGTGAAGAAGTCGTGAACTAGTCGTGAAGAAGAAGGTGTGACTAAGTCGTGAAGAAGAAGGTGTGACTAAGTCGTGTTTAAGGTGTGAGATTGGTTCTAGCTACGATTAGGACTCGACATCTAGCTTTGTGTCGTTAAGCCGGTGTAAGCTAAAGTTGTGTAAAGGTTTTCTCCGCCATAAGGGAGCTTGTTGACATAGTGAAGAAAACTCTCGAGTTAGGTGCTCGGGGAGTGGAGTAGGGCAAGGAAGGTGTCCTTGTAGCCGAACCACTATAAATCTCTTGTCTCTCGGTTAGATCTTTCCATCTCTAGCTTTCATTTCATTTTATTACCTTACTTGCATTACTTAGTTATATTTACTTATATACGTATTGTTCATATTGTTCAAGAGTTGAGATCACATAAATTCGAATCTAAGTTTTAAAAGTAAATAAAGTTTTCACAATAAATTTTAAAAGGACATAAAACTATTCAACCCCCCCCCCCCTTCTAGTTTTCCACACGTTGCTTCTCTTTACCCAGCTCCAGTAGCTGCAGTAAACCAAAATCAATACCGTCCGCATGCTGAGACTCAGTAACGAGCACCGAATGCTACGGTCCCACCTGGTTTTCCACCCGTGCCAAATCAGAATAATCAAAATCGCTTTGTTCAAAATCAGGGACAAAATTTTAACAATTCTCAAAATTTCAATCAAAACCGAGGTCAGAATCAGGGTAATCATAACCAAAAACCATGGAATGTCCAAAACCAAAATCAGACGTCCTCAGATGAGTTGCTTAAGCAATTCATAAAAACCCAAGAGGAGACAAATAAGACACAATATGAGACAAACCAGTTATTGGTTGCCCAATTAAACCAGATCAAAAAGTCTTTAACTGATCTACCTTCTACCTCGGGAGGTCTCCCAAGTAACACTGTTGTCAACCCAAGGGGTGAACTCAAAGCTGTCACTACACATAGTGGTAAAGCTCATGTTGGATTCAAGGTGATAAAGGACCCGGTACTTCCCACTAACAATGGAAGTGCTAAATACGTCCAACCTTCGGTCATCCAAAATTCTACACCCACAATTGCTCCTCAACCGTCAAGAATAGATCCTACTCTATCACGATTTACGGTTAAAAGTTTGTCAACCAAACTTAGTGAGCAAAGAACAGCCAGATATTACTCCGATATGCTCAATGCTGTTCCTGTCAGTGTACTTGATGACAGTGATGATGATGAAGATACCACTTTCGTCAAAGCTATCACCACTCGGAGTGGTGCTGCTTATGAGGGACCAGCTGGCCCTATTCCTCCTCCGTTGTTTGAAATGGAAAAAGAGACGGAGGATACAACGGACAAAGTGCAAATTCCAAGCCCACAAAGTACAGCACAAGTCCATCCTCCGGTTGGCCCTAAAAAGAAATTCAATCCAGGAGTTGTATTTGAATCTGTTAAGACTCCTGAAGTCATTGCCCCTAAATCCAAACCTTATATTCCTTACCCATCACGCTTAAATGAGCAAAAGCTCCGTGAGAAGGCTAGTCAACAAATGGACAAATTCTTTCAAATCTTTAAAGAATTACATTTTGACATAAGTTTTGCGGATGCTATCATTCTGATGCCCAAATTTGCATCAACAATCAAACACTTATTGAGTAACAAGGAAAAACTGATTGAAATGGCTAAAACTCCATTAAATGAGAACTGCTCAGCGGTTATCTTGAAAAAGCTTCCGGAGAAGCTTGGAGATCCTGGAAAGTTTCTACTACCTTGTGTATTTCCGGGAATGGTTGAATGCTATGCCTTGGCCGATCTTGGTGCAAGCATCAACCTGATGCCTCATTCAGTATGGAAGAAACTTTCTCTTCCGGCTCTTACTACTACATGCATGACTCTTGAGCTTGCAGATCGAACCATATCTCATCCATGCGGCATTGCCGAAGATGTGTTTGTGAAAGTAGGTAAGTTCCATTTTCCAGCTGACTTTGTGGTTGTTGAATTCGACGCAGATCAAAAGGTTCCTCTCATTCTTGGAAGAGGATTCCTAAAAACGGGCCATGCTCTTATTGATGTATTTAAGCATGAGATCACCTTGCGTGTGGATAATGAAGCTGTTACCTTTAACCATGATCAAACATCGAAGTACTCCTCAAATTATGACTCTAAATCGGTTAACCGAATCGATGTCATTGATGTTGCTTCAAAGGAGTACTCTCAAGAAAGTATTGGTTATTTTCATAATTCTGTGAGTGGTGATTCCACCACATCTTCTCTGCCTATCATTTCCGACTCTTCCCCTTCTCTCACTCCATTTGAGGGAAGTGATTCCAATTTGGAAGAGATCGATGCTTTTCTCAAGTGTGATTCATTTCTTGAAGGAATTGATAACGCTGAGATTGATCTGGAGGGAGATATTCTTCTTCTTGAGAAATTGTTGAATCAGGACAATTCTCCTCCTCTCCCTCCCGTTGAACTTCATAAAAAGGAAATTAAGTCAGTTGAGAAAACTGATAAATTTTCGGAGATCAAGTTTAAGGACTTGCCTCCTCCACTTGAATATGAAATTCTTGAGGAGGGAGTTCTTGTCTTAATTGCTATTCAGATCTCTCTTCTTCCCTTCACCTACCCGGTGATTTCCCCTATCTTTCACTCATTCGGGAGTGAGGATATTACCTTTGACCCCGGCATTGTCCATCTAACATTGGTTTAAATGTCGGATTTATCTCATCGGTGTGGAACTTTCTTATGCTCAATTGGTTATCCAAGCATCTTGAATGAAAGTCCGATAGAGATGGTTTCTTCCACTTACTTCCCCATGAACCAATGAATTCGGGGTCGAGTCAAGCTAGCGACTCGGTTAATAAAAACAGTAGCAAAATATGGGTTTTCACCCATGTGTTCACCTAAGTGTGGGGGAGATGCCCCACATGTTGTATATATGTAAAAAAAAAAAAAAAAAAAAAAAAAAAAAAAAAAAAAAAAAAGTGTGTGTGTATAAAATAATGGCTATTAGTATTTTCCTTTCACGTTCTAAGTGTTGGTTTAATAGCCGGTTCTTTGAATATTGAGGACAATATTCAGTTCTAAGTGTGGGGGGGAATTCTAGCGAATTTGATCAAATGTACCATCTAGTACCCCCATTTTAGCCAAAATTTTAAAATTTTTTCTCACTTAGAACTCAATAAATGGTTATCAGTCCGCCATGTCTAACCCACATAAGGATTGGCTAATCCGAGAGCAAACGGCTCTTGGTAAAGATAAATCAAATCCGTTTATGGCTTGCAATTTGCCGAAAATTGTATGGTATTCGACTCACCATATCTTTATAAGTGAAGAGTTGGCTAGCCCGCAAGGTTATGGCTTGTGGTAAAGGCAGTGAAATTCCATATTGGTAATCAGCTCACCAAAGATAATATTGATAATTTATCTAAGAGTTGGCTAGTCCAGAAGCAAACGGCTTTTGGTAAAGACAAATCAAAACCGTTGACAGCTGATGATTTGCTCAAAATCATTTGGTTATCATTGTACCAAAGTATCACATACTAAAACATTGGCTACTCCAGAAGTAATGGCTTTTGGTAAAGAGATAAAATCCATTAAATTTTCATAAAAGATTGCTAGGGACTAGCAATAGTTTAGTGTGGGGGATTTGATATGTGTCTAAATACACATATATTTTACATTATTTAAACCCACAAAAACAGCCAAAAACACTTTGAAAAGTCAAATAATACAGAAAATATCATAAAATGTGTTTTTATATGATTCAGGAACAAAAAGATTGAAAACAAGTGAAAAACGAACAAAGTTTGCATAATTGTCATTTTCAGTCCCTGAAGTTTCACAAATTGGCAGAACTAGTCCCTGGTTATTCAAAACATGTTAAATATCATCAAAGGTCCTTGGGGATTCATAAGTTGTCAAGATTAGTCCTTTAAGGTTCAAGTTTTCAAAATTACAACTTTGGTCCCCCAAGTTTGAAAAATGTCAAAAATAGTCCCTGGGTTTTAAAAATTGGAAAATTATCAAATGTAACCCTTGTTCTATTCATCTATGGCAGAATTGGTCCTTTGGATAACTTTGGAAATGTTGCAGGTTCAACCCTTCATAAATTCAGAAAATACACCTTTGGTCCTTGTGCTTAAATAACTAAAAAAGCAACCCAACCCAGTCCACTAAACCCATAGCCCAAGCCCAATCAAATAACCGACCCAACCCTTTTTATTTAAACAAAAAGTTTGACCAGGTCAAACCCGTCTTCTTCAAACCATACCGCCAAAACAATACCACCCTCCAATACCACCATCTCCACCGCCCTTCAGACACCACCCACCCCCTCCTCTTATCTCACGCTACCTAACAATCCAAACTCAATTAATGCTTCCTCTCCACTCTCACTGACCAAACCGATACTTATCCTACTTTTCCTGTTTTCCCACCAAAAAGGAAATTGGACGACTGAGATCAAATTGAAGCCAATCAAGGGTGCACAAGTGTTCAGAGATGAAGTGAAGACTTATCCCACCATAGTTTAGTATAAATAGGAAGCTTTTGTAGCCTTAATTGGCAAGTAGGTAAAAGTAGCATAATCGTAATTTCAATTTCAGTAGCAATAATTTGTAATCTCAAATTTCAACAATCAATACAAGTTAAATTTAGTGTGTTTGTTGTTGTTCTTTGCACAATTGTCAGTAGTTAATGATAATGCCAAGTTTTCTGATTTTCATATGTACTGAGAATTCGAACCTTGTTAAGTAGTAATTGAAACAATTTCTCAGTTGTTTCTAATAGCTTATGCAAGCTTTATATAGCTTGTTGTAAGTTTATTGTAGTGTAAATCTGTTCCAATTCAAGATTTGAAGAAAAGTCAAAGAAAGTCAACCTGAGAAGCTAATAAGCTGTTTTGGGGTGAATAAGCTATTCAGGAAGGCTTAGGTAGTGTTTTCTAGCTTGTGTGAACAAGCTAGGAAAGGTTCTGGTCCTAGTTCTATCATTTCACAGTTATCTCAGTTGTAAGCAAATCTTCAAGTTTTCTTAATTTTTTTCATTTCACTGTGACATAGCTTATTATTAGCTTATTGATCTAATTATTAGCTTATTAGAAGTTTCTAGTTATATTTCATTCAAGTTTCATAGTTATTATTAGCCTGTTCTTCATTTTCACTTTAAAAACATTAAAAAAGCCAAAAACAGCCAATAAGGCATAGCTTATCATACTGCTTATTTATAGTTTAAAAGTTACTTATCATAGTCAAAATAAGTTAGATAATCAGTGTCAACCAAGAAACCTAGCTTAATATATCTGTTTCTTTGAAAAAGTCCAAAACAGGCCCTTAAAGGGGTGTTTGGTTCAAAATAGTCAATAGGCCAAAACCTTGTGTTACTGTTGATTGACCAATATCCCAACTTTGGTCCTGCTTATTTTGACCATATTAAGTAGTTTTCAAGTTCAATTTAGCAACTTAGATAGAAAATCATGATTTCTTAGGTCTGTGGTGAAATCAGACCTCAAAAAGGTCCAAATAAGCCATAAGGAGCTATAAGCTCTTTTGACCCTTTTTCTTTGCTTCTCTGAGTCAATTTGAGTTCATTTAGAGTAGAGACAAGAGTTGGATTAGGTGCCTTTGGCTTGTGCTTCTCTGCACAACCCTGCACATTAGCAGAATCAGTATATACTGATTGCTGTTGCTGCTGAACTCACCCAATTTGTGGCTTATTTAGAAAAGCTCTGGCCTAGCTTTTTGGTTTTCTGAATAGCCAGTACTACTAGCTCACTTTTGCCCCCATTAGTTTGCATCTCAGAGCTTATTTGAACTGCTTAAATTGCCTTGAAAGTTGGCCAATTTCCTGAGTTTCTGCTGAAGCTTTGCTACTGCTTATCTTCTTATCAGCTTTATTACTTGTGCTTATTTGTACTTTTCAGTAGTTTTAAGCTTATATAAGTTGTTTACACTTGTCCTGAGCATTTGGTTGAGTTTTGTGCTTATTAGCTTATTTCTAGCTTATTAGCTCAACTGCTTATCTGTCAAATCTGCTTATTGGGCTTAGATAACTTTTGATTTTATTTTTCATAGCTTTTAAATATTAATTTAGACTTATCCTGAATTTTTCAGATTTTTCCTAAGTCATTTGATATTTTTAATCTTTTTAATTAGTTTCTATTAGTAATTAAATCATAATAAATAGAATAATAATTAGAAAAATATAATTCTAATTTTTATAATTTTCTTTTGTCATTTTTAATCTAGGAAAAATATAATTATATTTTTAGACCTTAAGAAAATCAAAAATAGAAAAATAGTGATAGCTTCTATTTAATAGAATTTATCTTTTTAAATTTTAATTAAGTAATTTCCATTTTTATAATTTTCTTTGCTTCTATTTACTTAATAATATTTATAGAAAAAGTTTTAGAATTTTCTTTGTTTATTTAGTATTTTTTATAAATTTAAATAGTTTAATAAGTAATTAAATAAATAAATAATTAATAATAATTAAATAAAAAGTATAAAAAATATAATTTTAGTTTTTAAATAAGTTTTAAGTAATTTTACATTTTTAAATTTTAATTTCATAAATTTTACTTTTTAGTCCCATTTTAGATTCCCAGTTACGCGTTTTTAGTTTATTAATTCGCGTTTAATTTTCTTGTGCATATCTGTTTTTAATTTGTTATTTAGAATTATTAAAAAAGCAAAATCCAAAATATCTAATCACATCAGTCACTCTAATCCTAACTTTCCACAGTTTGCCCATTCACACCTCGTTGGGAAACGATTCGGGTAATCACTTACCTGGTTTCACACTACACACGAACGTGAGTTTTTGCAAGTATCCTTTTTCACAAAGGGGTGATTTGTATTTATTCACGTGTATCCGCTGTCTGCATTTATTTATAAGTGTATTCAGCACGGATCAACTCACCTTAAGCGTTACTAGTGATGGTGAAAATAACCTCAGAGATAATTATGACAACTTTGATACGAAACCTGGTAAATATATAAATATCTGAGTATCTGACTAATTACTAGTGGTGTTTGTGAAGTGAGTGGTGAACGATGAATATCGGTGGTGGATAATGATTTGAATGTCAAGTGTGGATGGTTCATGCTTGGCGTGCTTGCCTATTAAAGTAAAGACATATATGTATGCACAATGCTCATGATTTTTATATCTATCTTCCCGATATGATATTCTCTAAATGCATGAATTAAAGTGGATACTAACTCGTAATATTTATAGTAACTAACGAAAGTTAACTAATATGTGAATAAAATGTGCAAATATGCATATGAAATAAAGATGTGGTGCAAAAATGAAAAATAGAATAAGAATGTTTATAACAGTTAGTACTTGTTCCTCCCAGATTTTACATCTTTTACCCTAACTGTGGCTTGCGTTACGTCGTTAGTCCTTGTCAAGTCCATAGTCCAAAATAGTCCAATAATTGTCCATATGTTCATATAAGGCTTGGAGTTCAATGGTATGTCAAATTAAGTCCTTTATAAACTGTTTTCACAGCTTCAGTCCCTAAGTTTCACAGTTTGGCAGTTTTGGTCCTTCCAGTTAGATCGCGTTACATTTTTAGTCCTTTTTGCATGAAAATAACGAGAAAAATATTCCGAAAATTTCTATAACTTTATTAAGTTCATATTAACTTATTTCAATTTATTATTTCAGAAAAGAGATTATTTTTGCATTATTGGGCCAATTAACAATTTAGAACAAGGCCCGTTAAGAGTTTTAGAGGCGAGGGCGTGTAAACTGTTTTGGGCCTGGACTTGGGTTGATTTTATGAGTCTGAAAGTATATCACATGGGCCTGTTGGACTGGTTGATCACAAAAGCTTAGTGGGCTTTAAGTCGAATTTTGAAATAATAACTATTTTGAGAATCGAGTTGGTTGACTTACTTTGGCCAGTTTTGAGTGGTCGAATGAGTTTATTATTACAAGGTGTGAACACGAAACTTGTAGTTTGTAGTACAGAGAAATAGGTTATGTAAAAATAGTGGGTCGTTGTTAAGCTAAATCGAGTTTTACCAAGTCGTTTATGTGGCCGCTTGGACAATTTTCTGGGTGAAAAGACTTAGGAAATTTTAAGGATTTGTTGTGTTCATATATGTGGTCGAGTATACTTTAGGTGATTTTAAAGGTCGAAGCATGATTATCATTATGAGTTGTTAAAATAAGAAGTGTAGCTTGTTGTGTGGTTTACTAGGTTGTATAAGGAAATGACGTGGTCGTTTAGCGATTTTGTGACTTATGTGCTCGTTTTCTAAGCGACTTGGGCTGTTTGTGTATACCAACTTTTGAGATTTTTCTGAGTGCTTTCGAGTTTTTAGTTGCACGTGAGAATTAAATAGCATGCAAGGCAAGTATTTAAATATAAGAATGGTGTGAGGTGTTTATTAAGACTTCATCAAATGAGTTCGACAGTATGCATGTTTTCAAAATAGATTACTGTGTGTTTGATCTATACAAGAGTTATACGTTCGAGTGGGAAACCAAGATGATGCATGGCGTGATCATATTTTAAACGTGAGAAGAGTGTGCGAGTTGGCTGTTAAGCTTTCTAAAATGTAGGGTTTCCATTTTCTTGAGTGGATTATTTAAAATGACAAATGCAAACTTAACTATATAACTTATTTAGACGTTCGAATGAAGTAAGGGATGGGGTATGTACTGACATTACTAACGTGTACTAGAGTGTGCATGGTTTCTAAATCTCCCTCAAGAGAGGTTTGTCGCAACCTGTGGGAACATGTAACGATATATACTACTTAATACGTTCGAGTGTGTAAACTATATGATGCATGGATGGAGAGTGTACGTGAGATATGAAACGAGGAAGGTCATAGGAAACTTACAGCACCTCTTAAAGGTGGTGAAGAAACACTGAAGGTCGATTTGAACAAAAAAATGCTTCCTGTCGCTAAAAACTCATGAGTAGCTTGGTTCGATGGTTTCCAAATTTGAGACAGAAGGTAGTTTAGATTTGATAGGGCATTGGTGAAGTGAAAGGTAGTGATATGATGGTAGAGATTGCATGATAGAGAAGTGTGGCTAGGGTAGTTTTTATAGAAGGTTGTTGATGCTACGTGTCCTACTCAATTATTGATGTTCTAAATTATTTTGCTCTATAGTCCCTACTATTTGTGGTCAGTGAATTGTATGGTCAATTGGGATTGCTTCTTTGCTATTCTAATATCTTGGGAATGTATGTGAGAGGGTAGGTACCATGTGTCTTGTTTTGGTATCCTACATGTGTTTGATTTGTATTATAAATGGATGTAATATAGTCTTTAGTGAGCCACATTTCTTGTAGTAGTCTTAACAGGTTTTCTCAATATCCTAATATGTTTACAATGATCGTTGGACTGTTGTGGTTTGAAGTGGTGGTGTTTTGTGGTTTTTAGATACACGACTTGAGTAAATGTGGGACAATTGGTTTGTTCTTGAATATCATAGTAATACTTGCTATCTAAATCTAAATGTTACCTTATTAATTGTCTAGTAGGTGGTGATCGAAATGATGCGTAAATATTCCTATTTCGTGTTTAATATATTGGAGTACAAAGGCTGTTTTGAAGGGCGTGGTATTTTCGGATTCATGAATTAACAAGAAGAGTGCATGGACTTAAAAGTGGTCTTGGTGTCGTGTGGTGATGATGGGCTGTGGGGTTGTTGTTGGGCCGAAATATTAAGGCTTGATTAGTGGTAATATGGTATTATTGAAGTGTTGATTTAGTTAAGTGTATTAATGGTTTTGTGTTGAATGTATTATGGATATGTTAAATTTTATCGTGATTATCGTCTCGTGTCATTGATCGTAAAAATGTGTTGTTGCAAAGGAAGTGTCATCTTGTGTTTGTGTATACAATATATATATAGAATGCATCGTGAAGTTAATAACAATAATGGAAAAGTTTAAATTTTCCCGGCAAAATGGGCTTTATTAAATGATAATACAAGGTTATCACTAATTATTAAGATTAACTACAAGGGTTTTTCGTAGAATCTTACAGATGTGTTTAGAATTTGAGAAGCTTATGAAAGATAAGTTTCAGATGAGTTCCATGGGGGAACTTACATTCTTTTTGGGTTTGCAAGTTAAGCAATCATCTGAAGGCATATTTATTAGTCAAGACAAATATGTTGCAGAGATACTTAGAAAATTTCAATTTGCTGATTCAAAAATTATGTTCTGAAGCAATTTCAATTTGCTGATTCAAAAATAATCATTCTGCTGCTTCCATTTCACTTGAAATTTCAATTTTAACATTCTTTTTGGCTCTTTGATGTACCTTACATCATCTAGACCTGATATCATGTTCCCTGTTTGTGTTTGTGCAAGATTTCAAGTTACTCAAAAGGTTTCTCATTTAACTGCAGTCAAGAGAATTTTTAGATATCTTAAAGGTCAACCAAGGTTGGGTATATGGTATTCTAGGGAATCTCCTTTTGACTTGGTAGCATATTCGGATAGTGATTATGCTGGTGCTAGCTTGGACAGAAAGTCAACAACTGGAGGATGTCAATTCCTTAGGTGTAGACTTGTCTCATGGCAGTGTAAGAAGCAAACAAGTGTGGCAAATTCAACAACTGAAGCTGAATATATAGCTGCTGCAAGTTGCTCTAGTCAAGTTCTATGGCTTCAAAACCAACTTCTTGATTATGGGTACAATTTCTTAAACACTGTTATTCATATTGATAATAGTAGTACAATTTGTATTATTAAAAATCCAGTGCAACATTCTAAAACAAAACACATTGAAATTAGACATCACTTTATAAGAGACTGCAATGAGAAAAGGTTAATTCAAGTTCTTAAAATTGCTTCAGAACATAATTTTGCAGATCTGCTAACAAAAGCTTTTGATGTTTCAAGGTTTCAGTACTTGGTAGCAAGTATTAGAATGCTTAATCTTTGAATTTTCAATCTGATGTGTTTTTGTACATAAATTTTTGTTACTGTTGCTGGCTTTATATAATACTACTGCTATTACAAAAAGTTTGTGCTGCTAGTACAAATTTAAAATGTGTTATTCATACAGTTGGTCTTATGATTATTCTAATGCAAGACAAGTACTTTGTACATTGTTCTTTTGGTTTTAGACTAACAATTTCAGGTATGATCATGTGAACACAAAAGGATATTTCAAGTGAAATGGAAGCAGCAGAATGATTATTTTAGTTGCTACATATTAGGTTTATGATGGACTGAGTTTGGGAATTTAAAACTCCTTAAAACTACTTTCTTGAAACCTAGTTATGATATTTCACATTGAATTGATGACTTAGTTGATCAGATAGTAACTGATGCAACTCACTTTCTATCATTTTATACTTTTAAGTATAATGAGCAAGTCTAAGGACATCTGATAGAAAGAACAGCTAGTAAAAGTGAATCTAACACTTGTGTTAGAGGTAACAATTACTATGAGATGGAAACCCTGTCAAGAAAGCCTTTTGAATAGGTTTATCTTTACACAGGCAGTTATTTATAACTGAAAAAACATTGGTTCTCACACAACCAGAGGTTGCATTAAACCGAAATTTTGATTAAGTGTCTGTTATATACTTAATCCCTTCAAAATGGTTGAAAGCAGTATGATTTTTCAATTCTAAAATCATGAACATACTGCTAAGTCAAACAATTTCTTAAACAAGGATTTTCAAGAGATTCACAAAAACCATCCATTGATGGACCATGAATCAAATGTCAACTGATTCACCTCTCATAGGAGTTAACACACCTAGAAGTGATGAGGGCAGTAACTTAAACTCTTAAGGAATTGATGGCTACATGTACAACATTGTCTGACAACAAGTTCTAAATGATGGATCAGATGATAAGGAAATATATATTTTGGTACATAGTGAGATCTTCCAAACAAGGGGAGGAAACAAAAGTTATTTGTATCTCAGGGGAGGTAACAATCTCAGGGGAGGAAATAATAGCCCAGAAAAGGAAGAAAAACCAATGTAAGGGAGGAAATGACAAGAGCATACAAGATGATGACATGGAGGTTGAAAATGACAAGAACATTCCAAAGGAGAAAGTTCTATCTAGGTCAAACGAAGAAAAGTTTCAATTTCAGTTTACCACGTTTGTTCATCACTTGCAAAGACATGCTGCTAGATGATTTCACTTGTTGAAACAAGCATCCAAGATACACAACATCATTGCCTCTAATAATTCCTCCATCCAAGGAAATTGCACAATCTTTTAGTCCAAGATTGGAGCAATGTGTTGATATTGTTAAAGTCAAAGAACAAAGCAGATGAATTACTGAGAAGATATTTAATCTTGAAGAACAAAAGTGTTTGAAAGATCTTCACAATCCATAATTTAATTCAGAAACATGTTGAAATGGATTCACATGTTTAGGGGAGGATTGTTGGGAATTAAATATTCAAGAAGTTTAATATCGGATTCTATTCAAAGAAAAACGTTAAGTGTGATTTTGCTGCTAGTGCATTTGGTTCCTGCTGGTAATGTTTGTTCCTGCTGCTAGAACATTTGATTCTGCTGCTAGCGATAAATGATTCTGCTGCTAGGCTTAGCATTCTGCTGCTGTTGATCCTGCTGCTAGCGATAACTCATTGCTGCTGCTAATGTACATTCTGCTGCTAAGTGGATAAGTATGAAAAGATATTATTTGTATTTTGGTCAACAATATACGGTAGATAATATCTTACCCCATGTGCTTAGTTAAACAAGTTGTGTACACATATACATGTTGTATCTTATGTACTGACACACTCAAGATAAGTTAACAAGTAGGTCGGCTAGACTTTAAGCAATATGTAAAGATCTTCTTGGACTATAAAAGAAGATCTTAGACTCGATATTATGTGTGCATAAAAAATAGATAAGTTGATAAGTTCATAACTGTTAAGACATAGAACAAAACACAAATATATCACAAGTTGTAAAAACTTAAGATTCAAGGTTGTAACCCTAGTGATATTTCAAGATCACTCGTATTATTATCATTAATAATATTGAATCGTTTGGTGTTAATCTTTCATTGTTCATTGTCATAGAACAAACATAACCATTCCATTTCCACAACACAAATCACCTTCTAAGTGTGATTAAGTAGATTCCGCATACTTAATCATATTCACTCAATATATCATACACACAAAGAACAAAAGGTTTAACCACCTTAACCGTGTGTCCAATCCTAACAAAAGTTTTTACCTCGGTAAACTTTTATAGATATCAAAACAATACAATCCAACGTTTATGTGGATGAGGTTCCATATACAAACACAACCATCGTGCAAAGTAAACCTAGCTAAAAGACCTCGACAAACCGAGGACACTAGACACCATGGCATTGTACAACCACAACTCGAAATTAAACCAACCACGCAACGAGACTTCATAATAACCGAGAAACTGACATAAACAAAAGAAAAACTGACGCAGGGAAACACGTGATCCCTACCTATTTGTCGCGTCTGAGGCTATTTAGCCGCCACTTTTCACTCCCTTTTGTTAATCCATCTTTCACATGTGACCTTTTCTTTTCCTATCAACTGAACTGCCATCTTTAAATTGCGTTTTCCATCTGTTGTTATCCTAGTTGGTAGAAACATTCGCATCAGTTGGTCTTGTGCCATAAATAATTGGTAACTGAGTTGATGAAACACCCACAAGAAAGGCACTGATCCTACAAAGGGTGATGTTTCCCTTACTATTTTTTGGTCAAAGTTCATATCAACTATCTAACACGCAACAAAACTTGTATAGTTCCATGTGGTCTCGTACAAATCCAAATAAGTAAACAGATGAGGTTTTCTCTGTTCAAATTACTCGGTGGGTGGGGGGGGGGGGGGGAGTCTTTTACTCTGATGTACGTGTCCTAACTTGGCTACCCCGTGATTGTTTCCGAACCCTTTCCCTCTACATCTCATGATTTTTACCTAAGGAGGTTCAAGCATGAGACTTACTGTGAAGACAATAGAACGTTTGGACACTAAGCCACCTTGGTGATAGTTTAAAATGTTAAAAATAGGTTTTGGACCCACGACCTACCACTTGATGGTCCCTCGAACCAATAGCCTCAACCACATTACTACAGTTGCTCAAGTTTAAATGGGGATGAACGAAGAATGATCCATGTTCAAATTACCCCCGAAAGTCGCATATTTTGGCACTCATGTATGACATATGCGGCTAAACCGGTATTCCCACGACGGGGTCATCCAAAGATTTTTCACCCAACATGGTTTAAACCATGATCTCGTGAAATCTCAAATACATAAATGATTGATGACACTAGATCACCAATATGATCAACATATACACACATTACGCAAACCAGACTCATGAAACATTCGACTACTTATAAACATCTTATACTTATGCATCAACAACTAAATGATAGTCACGTTAAAGCTTACTCAAAATGTTAAACAACAATCACAACAATACAATCACTTAAACGAACTTACATCTCATCTCCACGAACACACAAAAACCAACTCAAGTCAAAACTGCAACACACGTCCACACGACCAACGCCGCTTCAAAGCTGGTTCACTTATCACGAACCCGCCCGTTTTACCATCTCTACAATTTACACAAAACTTGCTCCATAATCCACCAAAGTAACTTTTCACAACCACATTCCAAATACAAAAAATTACAATGGTAACATTTTGTTGATTAAAACAAAAAAATCTTTTTGACATTGCTATTTATATGTCGCCCCAAAGTCACCAAACAACATCAACAAAATTAGGGTTCTTTTATACACAATGAGTACCTGAATTCACATCAAATTTTGGTATAAATTTGTCGACTTTAATTCAGCATCATTGCAATTATAGCAATCAAACGTTTTCATTTGTTACTGTCTTTGTTTTTGCTACTTGATACTTAGGGTTCTTGAGCTTGCTGACGTGGATACTAAGCTTGATTTGATATTGATTCATTGTGTACTTATGTTTAAATGATTAAAGTTTTGTTTTTTTGGGTACCCTTTATTGCATAAGTTAGAAATTTAGTATTTTTTTTTAAGGTTTTGGTGATTTGTAAGATATGAGTAGACGGATAAGGCGAAAAGTGGTTAGGAAGGGAGGAAATGAGTTGGATTCCGTTGGGTTATCCGAAACGGGTGTTTCAGGTTTTTTAAGTGAAAAGGAAATGGTGGATTGGACTAGGTTGCCTGATGATACTGTTATACAGTTATTTGGTTGTTTGAGTATTCGTGATCGTGCAAGTTTATCGTCAACGTGTAGGAACTATAGAGATCTTGGTTGTTCTAGTTGTTTATGGCAAAGTTTGGATTTGCGTGCGCATAAATGTGATTGGAATGTGTCGGCGTTATTAGCTCCACGATGTGTGAATTTGAAAAAGGTGAGGTTTCGTGGAGCTGAGTCTGCTGATGCGATTATTAATTTGAAAGCGATAGATTTGCGTGAGATTAGTGGTGATTATTGTAGGAAGCTTACGGATTCGACATTGTCTGCTATTGCAGCACGTCATGAGTGTCTTGAGAGTTTGCAACTTGGGCCTGATTTTTGTGAAAAGATTAGTAGTGATTGTGTTAAAGCGATAGCGTTATGCTGCCCGAAGTTAAGGAAGCTTAGGTTATCGGGAATCCGGGAAGTTAATGGAGATGCAATAGATGCCTTAGCTAAACACTGCCCGGATTTAACTGAAGTTGGTTTTATTGATTGTCTTTTAGTTGATGAGAGTGCGTTAGGTAATCTTGTATCAGTTCGTTTCCTCTCTGTGGCGGGATCCACAGGTTTAAAGTGGCTTTCCGCCACAAATAGTTGGATCAAACTCATTAATCTAAGAGGTTTAGATCTTTCTAGAACCGACATTGTTCCCAGCGTCATTGTAAGGCTATTATCATCGCTAAATAGTTTGAAAGTGTTGTGTGCATTAGACTGCCATCGTTAGAAGAAGACACAAGCTTTGTCGCTGATCAAAACCTTAGAGGAAAACTTATGCTTGCGTTTTTTAACGATATATTTAAAGGAGTCTCTACTTTGTTTAACGATGGTACTAAAACAAATAAAGATAGAGATATTTTCACAGATTGGAGAAAAGATTTAAGAAACAAAGATAGAAATGTTGACGAGATTGTCACGTGGCTGGAATGGATTCTTTCCCATTCGCTTCTACGTATCGCTGAGAGTAATCCACAAGGTTTGGATAATTTCTGGCTTAATCAAGGTGCGGCGTTGTTGCTCAATTTTACGCAAAGTGCTCAAGAGGATGTTCAAGAAAGGGCTGCCACTGGTCTTGCGACATTTGTGGTTATTGATGATGAAAATGCTAGCATTGATGAGGGAAGAGCTAAGGCAGTAATGAAAGATGGTGGCATACGTCTCCTTTTAAACCTTGCACGATCGTGGCGCGAGGGACTTCAGTCAGAAGCTACAAAGGTTAATATCTTATTTCTTAAGAAATTGTATCATGGTGGGTAATGTTTTAGTGATAGTGACTATATATCTGCTGAATATGTGTAGGCTATAGCAAATTTGTCGGTGAACGCGAGTGTGGCAAAATCCGTTGCAGAAGAGGGAGGCATTACTGTTCTTGTAAACTTAGCGAGATCTATGAACATATTGGTAGCTGAAGAAGCTGCCGGAGGACTTTGGAATCTTTCTGTTGGAGAAGATCATAAGGTTGCATACTGTTTAACCGTTTTTTATAAACATATTGTTTTATCATTTTCATATAATTAACACTAATTAGTCTTATTTTCAGGACGCTATTGCTGAAGCTGGTGGTATAAAAGCATTAGTTGATATGATTTTCAAATGGTCTAATGATGGTGACGGAGTCTTGGTTTGTGCCTTTATTCCTATGTCACACGTTTATGGCTTTCCTAACGTCTTAGCAAAACTGTAAACTGATAAGGATTTTGATATCTTGTTTTACAGGAACGAGCAGCTGGTGCACTTGCAAATTTGGCTGCTGATGACAAGTGTAGCATGGAAGTTGCAGCTTTTGGTGGTATTCGTGCTTTAGTAATGCTTGCTTGCAACTGCAAGCATGAGGGAGTGCAAGAACAGGTAACTTTGCCTGACAAATACTTTGCATAATTTGCTGGTGCTGTCACAATTGAATTAAATCAGGACCAGCAATTGTTGCATGCTCTCTTTAACTTGTGATGACATGCTTATAGTGTTTTTATGTTACATGTACATTATAACAATTTACATCAATTTATTTTCTAGGCTGCTCGTGCATTGGCTAATTTGGCCGCTCATGGAGATAGCAACTCTAACAATGCTGCTGTTGGACAAGAAGCAGGAGCTCTTGCAGCACTCATTCAGCTGACTCGGTCTCCGAAAGATGGTGTTAGGTACCGCCATATGATAATGTGATTTCATTGCTTCTTTAATCCAGCATTCCAGTTATCTTTGGGTATTTTGAAAATGAGGACGAGTCCCTCCACCCAAAGGAGTGTATATTTCAGTATATGCCGAGATAAATACAACATTTTTTTCTTTATAGCAAAGTTTTGATTCGAAACTAAGTCTTCTCTGAATAGTAGTCATTACAAACTATTTGATAGTATTGATCTGATCATCGAGATTATTAAAGGATGGTCAAACAATTAAACTAAATGACTGGCCAGTCAATCTTTGCATTTATTGTGAAATGGGTGGAATATAAAATGTATCTTCTGGTTTTTAATTTTTTACGTAGATGGAAACAATGCTATTTTATTCCAGCACTCATTTTTTTTTTGTAATGTTAACTTTGCCTTTTCTACAGGCAAGAAGCAGCTGGTGCTTTGTGGAATTTATCATTCGACGATAGAAATCGTGAAGCAATTGCGTCAGCTGGTGGCGTTGAAGCCTTGGTATGTGCCTTACATCCCAAATAGCTCTAAGCATCATAAACTATATGCATTTAATCTCTTAAATGGGCACTACATAGTACATACACTATTAAGTGCAATCTGTTTGATACCTCAGTAGAAAGTATATGATTAATCGTAATGAGATCAATTTGAAGTTAAGTAGTCAACTAGCGCTTCCGGTTGTGCGCGGACATTTCTTAAAGGGTGTTCACAAGGGAGCGTTTATGGAATCTCATATGGATGTAATCCTCGACTCGAACAATTAAACCTGACTATAGAATGACAAGGATGTTGCAATATCGTCCCTTAAAATCTTTCAGGGTATTGTGGTAGACATTAGGCGACAGCCTGCTAATCTGCTATAAAGATTGTTTGTAGATCTTTCTTTATCTACCTGGAAAACATAGAACTTTGAGGGGATTTGTGTGACATCAAAATTTATAAGGGATCACAAGTAAAAACTAGCAAAAAGTTATTTGCACTTTTTATCTTTCATTCTTTTCTCTCACATCATTCTTTACGAAGATGAAACTTTGATATAATCCCCTTGCCGTTATGTCTCTTTTTTCTCGAAAAGTATTGCTGGCCACACCTTAACATTGCAAGATCCATGATTTTGATAAGCACTTCTAGGGATCAATTAAGTTCCGTTAGAAGATTACAACTAAGTAGGTCAATCAAGAAGATAAGAAACAGATTAACGAAGCTTTAGTTGAATTACCAATGGAGTGGAATGTTTGTTACAAGTTGGATTGCAATGACTTGAATAATTCCTTCCAAAACAAACTCACAAATACCTTGTCCCTATTAGATATAATGTTCTTAGGCGGACCATGTAACTTGTAAATGTTGTCTAAGAATACCTTAGCCACTTGTGTTGCAGTGCCATGGAATGAGCATATTTCTTGTCAACTACCACAAAGAGTCAAAGATAACATCCTTACCTTGTGATTTGGGAAGTCCCTCAATGAAGTCCATAGAAATGCTTATCAATATACTGTTAGGAACTATGTAGTTAATCTCGCCGATATCTCGGCGAGATCTCGGATATCGCGACTAAAAATAATATCGGTTCAAAATATCGCCCCAAAATCTCGGATTCGATAATATCGACGAGATTTGGCGATATTTTGCCGATATTTTGAAATCGGCGATATATTCGAGAAATCGGCGATATTTTGAGAACTATGAATTTTCATGTGTTTTTTTTCAGCCCAATTAACATAATAAAAGCCCAATTATAACCCAACTTTAATACAATTAAAACCCTAATTATCTACATCGACATACTATTATACAGATACAGATAGATACAGTACATCTTCATCTTACTTCTTCCTTCTTCCTTAATCAACCATTCTTTCTTCTTCTTCCTTTAACAAGTAATTAAATACAAACATACCTTTTGGTTCTCGAAATGAATTTCGAACTAGATTTGGGTTGTTACGAGTGTCAAACCAGACGAAATGGGTTTTTGTTTGTGAGTTTCGAACCGAGTTGGTGTGTCTCGAAATGGGTTTTTTTTCCTTGCGTTTTTGTCAAAGACATCTTTTTTCAGATCATGAAAATGAAATGTGTTGTTCTTGATGAGAGAGAAGAAGATAGATAAATAAATGGGCAGTTATGGAAAAAAAATATTTTGAGGATATGCTATAAATTAGGTGAAGTTAAATATCTATAATACCCCTCAATATATATAATTAGTTTTTCTTTTTATTAATTAAAAATGACACATGCCTTGCTGCTATTGGTGCCTATTCTTTTTCATTTTAAAAGTGTTCATCACATGAACACAAATATATATATATATATATATATATATATATATATATATATATATATATATATATATATATTATATATATAGGGGTTTACAATACTCATTTAGACCAATAGAAATTTAGTATTAATAAACATTTTTATTTAATTGAAAAGGGCATAATAGTCAAACACATTTTTAGTTTCTTTTTGAATTTTTTTTAATTAAAAAACGTTTTTAAATTCCCTTATTTTTCGGATTTTTTTTCAGTATACATGTTTTCAGGAAAATGAAGTGCATATGTGTTTTTTTTTTTAATATTGTAAATTTACATATGTTTCTTGTGTACAATTGTTTATACATCAAACTTGTTTTTGCTTAAAATGACAATTGCACATATGTTTCTGGTGTACATTATTTAATCTTCGAAATTTATAACAAAAAACATAAACATATACATGTAACCTCTAAATTTATAACAGACAAAAAATATAAATAGTATACACAAAAATTGATATCAAATGAAATACAATTTAAATACAAATGTATCTTGTTAAGTATATATGTACACATCAATCAAAAACATGTGTGCACTCTTCTAAGAATATGTGTGCACTTTTCCACGAACATATATGCACGCTTCACTTTCTCATCAAATTCATTAGAACATATGAGTACCCTTCCCAAAACATATGTACACGTTGCGCCTCTCATCACACACCATCTTTCTTATGATTGAACCATCCCACTGAAACAAATTAAAACAAATAAGAGCTAGTTATATCAAATTATGCAATGTTAAATTAATTGTAAAAGTAGTTGATAAATTAAAACTTAAACAAAAACATATATGTGCCGCACTATAATTCGTGACCCATGCCAACAAAGCGAATCTATAATCATTACAAATATAGCATAACACGTATGCACAATATTTATACCAAATTAGTTTTAACAAGAAATTAAAATTTTGTTTTCAAAACAACTACAGTAACATATATGCACAAAACATCTTTCCTTCACTGATTACTAAACAGTACCAAGACACATATCACACATATCAAGTACTAATGCTAAAAAAGTTACACATACACAATCAGACATATCAAGTATCAAGAGTAATGTACAAAGTAATCACATACGATAAACATGTACATCAAAATCGAAAACATACAGAGGTTGCATGTTTCGTGACTGACTCAAACTACAACAGAGGTTAAAATTAAAACATACCTTGAATAATGCTTGTCTGCCGCCGCTCCCATGACAAGCCTTCTGACATTGTGCTCGAGTATGAAGTAAACAATACCTCTCAATACATCCCATTTCAAGATGATGCACCTCAACGTAGAGCTAATTAATTCAAAAACATCAGATCCCACAAAGTAAGTTAAATTTTGTTTTTAAAACGTAATACAAAATAAAAATTAATACAAAATCAAAATATTTAAAACCAATACAAAATCAAACGTAATAAAATCAAAAGATATTTATTTTATGATTCTATACTCTTTTAAATCTGAATCTATACTTCACAAGAACTTTATTTTATGATTCGGATCCACCATGACAGGCGGCGCCACCAAGTCAGAGAGACAAACCACAATCACAACCGCCGCCATAAAAATCATATAATCCTTATCTTTAATTGAATTTGTGTCACTCATATTAGATCGTTGGTAGTGGCGGCGGTTCAATCGGTTGAGTGGTGGTTTCTATGTGTTTTGAGGTAAAGAGAAAAAGATAGATTAAGATAAAGAAAGAGGGGAAAGAAAGTGAGGGTGGTTAGGGTTTTGAGTAGCAGAGATGACTTTTCAGTTTTCCCTTATAATATTGGATCTAAAAAATATAAAGTGACGGGTATTTTTTTGAAGGCATTAATGTGTTTTGTAAAAGGTCCATAATACCCTTTCAGCCTTTTGTTTAATTGAAAAGGAAACCTTTATCTTTTGTTTAATTGCAATTTTGGCATTTTTAATATTAACCTTTGATCAAACTCATCTAATGGCCCATATTCATTTTAAGAGTACTGTAAAGTACTGCATCTAATATGGGTACTGCATAGAATACAACACTATATATATATATATATATATCAACGATATCTCACCGCGAAAACCGCTATTTCAAATATCGGACCATGAACGATACGAGATTTTTGACCGAGATAACTACATAGGTTAGGAATGGGCGGAGGTTGTAGTAGTCCTGGATAAGCTTCCATATTTGGTTTAAACCTTTGACATGCATCACAACTCCTTACAAATTGCTTAACATCTTTCCTCATCTTCCTCTAATAGAACATAGAACATAGAATAAAGCTTGTGAGTGGTGATTTTGACTCTTGAGTGTCCCGTGTCCCCTATTGGTCCACCATGAACTTGAGGTAACAATTCATTTCTCAAGTCTCCATTGTTGACTACTAACAGTTTACCCTTTCTCCTCAACTGCTGATTATTCCGAGTGTAGTGACCTTGAACATTTGATGTCAACTGCAACTTAGATATTAATGTCTACAAGGATTAATCTTGTTCCATCACCCTTTGGTATAGATCGGTAGAAATGACAAAAGTGCTAACCATACTCAAAAGTTCAACAGGATTTTGCATTCTAGATAAGGTATCAACAATGACATTATCCACCCCCTTATAAACAATCTCATAATAAAAGCTCATAAGCTTTGGTAACCATTTGAGTTGAGTTGGAGTAGACATTCTCTGTCCAACAAGTATTTTAAACTGAAATAATTGCTTGTCCAACAAGCACCCTCCATTTCTCCGATGCTTGAATCACTACTAGGAAGTCCTTCTCATATGTAGACATTAACGGGTGTTTTGGCAAATAGAGTTTTACTTAAGAAAGCTATTTGTGCATCACTTGTAACCGAGTCAAAGGTTTGCTCACTGCATAACATTTAATGAACCTCCTATAATACCCTGTCAACCTCAAAAATCCTTTCAACTGTTATATGGCTTGTATCTTAGCTCGATATGTGGCAAATATTCAACTTGATTAGTCCAAAAACACACTTACTGAGCTTAGCAAATAACTTGTCAGCTCTCATGGTCTCTAATATCATCAAAGAAATACCAATGTGAATTTTCTTAAGAAGGGCCATTCATTAAGGATTGAAATGTTGAAGGGGTTCTAAAATGGTTAACTTTCAGAAAATTGAAGTTATTATACCTAAGGATGCCGATTATGATGTTGGTTTACCGATTGATTCGGTTCTTGAGGTTAAGGTTAATGAAAGGTTGAAAAATTCATTATATGGGTACTTTATTGGTAAAAGACTTGCATTTCCCGTTGTTGATTGGTTCGTGCGCAACAATTGGGGAAAGTATGGTAATGAGAGTTACGATGAACGCTAATGGTGTCTTTTTCTTTTAAGTTCTCGTCTATTCAAGGTGCGGAATCTATTCTTCGTAATGGTCCATGGATGATTCGTGGTATTCCTATATTCCTTAATAAGTGGTCTCCCGAGACAAACCTTTTGAAAGAGGACTTGTCTTGTGTTCCTGCTTGGGTGAAGTTCCATGATGTTCCGGTGGTTGCTTACACTTCGGATGGGTTGAGCTTGATTGCTTATAAGATTGGTACTCCTATGCTTCTTGACTCGTATACTAATAATATTTGTTTGGAATCATGGGGCAGGAGTAGCTATGCTAGAGCTTTAATTGAAATCAATGCGTCTAATGAGTTTCGTGATAATTTGGTATTGGCTGTTCCCAAACTCAAGGGTAGTGGATACTCGAAAGTTAATATTCGTATCGAATATGAATGGGAACCCCTCGATGTAGTGCATGTTTGTTATATGGTCACTTTCTTGATGAGTGTCCCAAAGCTACACCTAAACATGCAGTTAATGCGGTTGAAAAAGGTAAAGGTCCGATTTCGGGTGCTACTAAGGAGGTGTCGAATGATGGGGTTACCAACGTCAAGCGAAAAGGTCCCACTTATAAGCGGGTTTTTGGGGTTTCTAAGACCAAGAAAATGGAGTATCGGCCGGTTGCTCCTAAGAATACCAAGGCTTCTCCTTCCAATGACAATACAAAGGAGGCGTCTACATCTAAACAACCAATTAAAGATGCTAAAGTGGTTAACACAATAACACGTCAAATGCTTTTGGTGTTTTGGGTGATTTGGATGAGGATTCTAATGTTCATGTAGAACCTAGTGCTAACATTGCTTCTACAATTGAACAATCCTCTACTTCAAATGGTAAAGATTCGGATTTTGGTAATGGAATTAGGAACATGGATAAACAGGCGAGTGCAACTATTGATTCATTTGGCAGTCCGAGTACTACATACTACATCTCTGGTTGAAAAGATTAATAATCTAGAAAGTCACAATTGAGGGGAAACTTGTGCTTCTGGGTGATGACGGGAAGCCGCTCCCTATGCAAAAGGAGGCTAATGTGGGACACATGGGAAACAAAAGCATCCCTAGCTCGTCGAACGCTGCTCATTATGGTACTTCAAATAGTACACCTGACATGGTTAAAGATGGAAAGAAGGTAGGTAATCCGTTTTCTAAGGTTGGGAATTTGGTTATTTTGGATAGTGATAGTGATGATGAAGTTCTTGGGGACTACAATGAAACTTCTAGATATATGGCATTTGACGGTGCTAAAAGTGGTAGTGGAGCGGGCGTGAAGAGCTTATATGAGCAATGCAAGGAGGACACCTATGATCAAGACCTTTATGATGATGATACCTTTGATGACTATGGTTTGACTAGTACCCAAATGAAGTATGCTAACGCATATGATATTAATCTTCGTGGTCAAATTAGATAGGTGTTTGTTTTATTTTGCATAAGTATGGCATGTCATTCTTATGCTAGTTTAGGTCGTAAGCACTGTTAGGTGCGTTTGGTTTGCCTTTTTAGGTTGAGGTGTGGGACTCACCTACACCCGTTGTACTTAATTTTTTTTTGGAGTAATAATATTTTACCGGGGGCAACCCTTACCCAAAAAAAATGTTGAAGGGGCGTTGTCAATCCTAAAGGCATGACTAAAAACTCAGTGTCCCTCGTAAGTTACCCTGACCTTAAGTCCAATTTAGTACACAATTTTGCCCCATGCAGTTCTTCTATAAACTCTTCTATTATTGGAATTGGAAACTTGTCTTTGATAGTCTACTTGTTCAACTGTCTATAGTCACACATTCTCCAAGTATAGTCTTTTTTTCTTGACCATTACAATAGGTGATGCAAAAGGAGACTTTTCTTAATCACTCTAGCCTCTAATAATTCTTTCACCATACTCTCTATAGCATCCTTGTGAGTTGGTGGATGTCTATACAGTAAAAACACAAGTTTTGGGCTCTTTATTCCTTATGAGACAATTGTTTCCTAACATATGAAGTGTTTGGTTTATGATTTACTCGCACAAAACTAGTGTTTGGCAAAGTCAATAAGGCCTTTTGGTTCTGGTTACTTGTTATTGCCTGATTGTATCTACCACTATTACTAGTAAAAGGCATTTTACTCTTAACTGCATTCACTGTTGCTTTTTGAAAATTTGTCAAACAATAGGCATCAACAAGTGTCTACTCTTAAACATCCTAACTTCCATTTCAATTTCGGTTGGTAATCCGCCCATAAACAAGCTAATGGCATGTTCCTCACTTCTACTCTACTTAACAAATTATCAAAAGCATCCTCATACTCCATAACATTACTTCATATTTCAATTTTTTTTAACTCAGACATGGGATCATCATACACATTACCAAATCTTGCTAAACTGCGTGTTTATACACTTCCCAACTCATAAGTAACCCATTAGTCTTAACAAATTGCCCGTGCCACAACAAAGCCTTATCATGCAAATCAATTACTATGAGAATTACCTTTTCTACCTCTGGGACTTTATCAATCAAGAAGAATTGCTCACACCTAACCACCCATCCTCTTACAAAATCACCACAGAACTTTGGAATCCCAGTCATATTGCTAGCCATTTCATCCATTGATCTCTAAAGTAAAAGTAATACCGTCTTTCACGGGTTATTGGTCCCATTACCGTCTTCCACGGTGTACTGAGGGAGGTTGAGATGTAGACAACCCTACCCCTACCTAAGGTAGAGAGGGTGCCTCTGGTTCTACCAAAGATAGAAAAGGACCTCCGGCCTTGCAAGGAGTAAGGATCAAACCCTTGACCTCTGTCTCGAGAGGTAAGGGTGTTAACCACTTGATCCTTAATTGCTGCTATAGTGTATGTAAGATACCTTTTAGTTTCATCATCAAGAACCATTGGGGTACCACTTGAGGGTCCCCTCATACTAACAATATTCCTAGTTGCAGTTACCATATCTAACTAACTCAAGATTACCCGTACAACCAAGATGTAAAGATTCTCTAATTTGATCAATTGCTCACTAAAGATTAGAGATAATGTTACGCTAAGTATTTTGGATTGAAATATAAAATGAAATGAGTTTTGTAGAATGTATTTTGGATTGGAAACGTATTTTGATCGGAAAAA